>QLTV01001823.1:378282-398033 GCA_003457575.1 Thermophis baileyi
TAAACTGCTTAGAAAGGGCTATCAAGCACTGTGAAGCGGTATATAAGTCTAAGTGCTATTGCCCTTCCTTCCTTCCCTCCTTCCTTCCTTCCTTCCTCCCTTCCTTCGTTCCTTCCTTCCTTCCTTCCTTCCTTTCTTTCTTTCTTTCTTTCTTTCTTTCTTCTTTTTCCTTCCCTCTTCATTCTCCGTTATGCTTCCTTCCCCCCCTTTCCTTCTTTTTCCTGCCTTGCTCTCTTTTTCTTTGTCTTTCCTCTGTCCCTTTCTCCTTTCCTGTCCCTTTTTGCCTGCTTAAATGCAAAAGGGTATACATTTCTCCTTTTGCTTTGTTTTTTGTTTGTTTTGCTAGCCCTCTGCCAGCGAAAACGGAACCCAGGGAGCCGCACGGCTCTCCAAAGCTCCATTTTCACTGGCAAAGGCACCGCAGGCCGGTCCTTTGCGGTTTCCAGGGCTGCCCCGCGGGACAGATCTAAGCACCACGCAGGCTGCATCCGGCCCGTGGGCCTTGAGTGTGACACCCCTGTGATAGCTGTTTGTTTGTTTATTCGTGTCGGATACCTGTTTTTAAAAACAAAACGAAACAAGAGGTCTCTTCCAGTGGTGAAATCCAAATTTTTTTACTACCAGTTCTGTGGGCGTGGCTTGGTGGGCGTGGCAGGGGGAGGATACTGCAAAATCCCCATTCCCACCCCACTCTGGGGCCAGCCAGAGGTGGTATTTGCCAGTTCTCCGAACTACTCAAAATTTCCGCTACCGGTTCTCCAGAACCTGTCAGAACCTGCTGGATTTCACCCCTGGTCTCTTCTCATTTTTCTTCTGTCCCCCTCCTCTTGTAGGGCAAGCGGCCGGTGACCCTGGTTGGGTTCAGTCTTGGCGCGAGAGTGATCTACTTCTGCCTGCAGGAGATGGCCAAGGAGAAAGGTAGGACAGCTCCCCTCCCCTCTTCTGTTTTGGGGTTCCTGCTCTGAAGCTGACCCCCTGCAACCTCGGTGTGGATGACCAAATCGATTTCAGCTTGCTGAGCTCAGATCTCCCCAGGATCCCTTGTGATTCTCCTACGAATTTCCTCTCCAGTGTGTGATGACCCAGGGCACGGCACAGAGATAACACAAACAGCTGGCAGTTCAAACCAAGCCCCTTCATTGCTCCAAATTTCCCCAAAAGCTCCCATTTTTCTGGCCTGTCCCAGAGCAAAGTGATGACAAACCCTCACACACACACCTCAAGCAGCCTCTGGCTGCAATTAGTCCAGCCCAGCGCTGTCTGCACCAGGGATGCACAGCAATAAAATCAGCAGGGCAAATCAAGGAGCTTAGGAAGCAAAAGAGCCAGGTAATTAGTCCAGAAAGCCAGAAGGAATGCAAGGACTTTGGGAAGTTCAAGCACTCAACACTTCAGGAACTCAGCATTTGTTCCCGACAAATGCCCCTCCCCACAGCGTCTCCTTAAGTCTCATTCCCCAGGTGTGCCTTGTGAAAATGGGCAGGGCACTCTTCTCCCGAGTAGCCTGCTCAGTCTGCGCTGTTCTCGCCTTCTCTCCACTCTCCGTGCTGGAGGATCAGGAGGGGGTGGTCCTTGCTCCTCGCCTGAGCTCTGTCTCTCATGTTCATCCTGCCCCTGTTCCTCCCCGTCTACAATCTGTCCTAATCCTGAAAGGCCCTGGCCTTCCCCATTTTCCTCCGGAGACAATGAAGCCGCCCCCTCGATCTCTGTCTGCTCAGGTTCCAGCTCGTCTCCCCCCCCCCCCGCAGATTCAGGCTCCCGAAGGGGACATGACATCCAGCCTGTTCTCTTTTCCTTAAAATATCCCCATTCTTGATCCACCATCTGTCATCCTTATAGACTGGGATCCGGGTATTAACGATGCCTCCCCCCCCCACACACACCCCAACCTTCTCCGTGACTGGCAAAAAAAAGGGGAAGGAATTAAGTCCTTAGAATTGCTTGAGAGATGCCGTGGGGATGTCAGAGGCGGTTCAGCCTTCTGGCTTCTTGCAAACACAACATTCTCCATCTTCCTTGCCTAACTAAAATCTGTCGCCGTTGCGATGGCCGGCCTCATTTTTCTCCTACCGAGGAAGGGAACTTTGTAGGTCAAATCTGCAGGAGGCAGTTTTCCCGCAGCAGATTTCAGAGAGAGAGAGACAGCATTTGGCTTGGGTTTCTAACCCTTGATTGTTGCCTTGGTAGCCAGTTCTCTTCTCTCTGTCAGAGAAGAGGGGGGGGTTCTTTCCCATCCCAGCAGTTACCGTCATGGTTCCAGGATAATTAATTTGCAGCTTCTAGTGATTCCAGGATAGAGTGGTGCGGTGGCCTAGAGGTGGAGCTCTCGCCTCCCCATCAGGAGGGCTGTGAGTTCGATCCTAGGTAGAGGCAGATATTTCTCTCTCTGGGCACAATGAAAATACATCTGCTGAACAAAACTCTGTATTGGCGACAGGAAGGGCATCCGGCCAGTAAAATACTTTGCTAGCTCCATTCAGTTGCCCAGATTCCACCCCGCAAGGGATCATGGGGTCGTTAAAAGGAGATGATGATGATGATGATGATGATGTGTAGTGATTCCAGGATCATTGCAACGTGTGGCCTACAAATTCTGAGTTGAATCTCTTGGGTTCTGTTTTAATGGCCCGTCTTTCTTAAAGACAGAAGCTTCCTCCAGCAGGAAGGAAGCTGAGCACAACAGCAAATGAAAAATTATAACAAAACAGAAAACAGAAACAAAACAGCCACCCAAAATAAACGTGGAAAACAGCAGAAGTCAGTTGTTTTAAGTTTCCACACAAGCCAGGATTAGCGTTCGTTCTTACGGCATCTGGAAATAAATTATTTTATTTGGTTCTTTGGGATTTTCTTTTTACTTTCATCTTTTTAGTAGCTGTAGTATAGGTAGTCCTCAACTTACAACAGTTCATTTAGTGACTGAAGTTACAACGGCATTGAAAAAAAGTGACTTAGGACCGTTTTTCACGCTTACGACCGTCCCAGCATCCGACACTTGGCCACCGGTTCCTATTTATGACCGTTGCCGTGTCCCGGGGTCTGTGACCTACTGACGGGCAAAGTTGACGGGGAAGCCAGATTCATTTAACGATTGGGGCACTGACTTTGAACCGCCGCAGTGATTCACTTAACAACTGCAGCAGGAAAGGTCGTAAAATGGGGCGATATTCACCCAACCAGTGTCCCGCTTAAGGACAGAAATGTTGGGCTCAATTGTGGCCGTAAGTCAAGGACGACTTGCAATGACGTGAAAAGAAAGCAGCCGATTCCATTGAACACGGCGGATCCCATCTCGGCTCAATGAATCGACCTGGATTGTCTTCCCAAGCAAGGACAACAGAAAGAGGGAGAAAGGGATGTCCGCTTTCTAGTGGTTTAGACCTCAGGCTTTCCTCCGAAGGGGCAGGGCTGGATCTCCCTGCAGGGGATCTGGAGCTCAGCAGGTTCCTTCGGGGATGCCACGGGGCTGATCGTGGGTGGGTCTCTTTTCAGACTGCGAAGGGATCATTGAAGACGTGGTGCTGTTGGGGGCCCCGATAGAAGGCGATCCCAAATCCTGGAAACTGATCACCAAAGTCATTTCAGGCAGGATCATCAATGGCTTCTGCAGGTATTGTTGGTCCTAACAGTGGTGCATACACACAAACACACTCCTTTTTTTTTTCCTTTCCTCTCAGAAGAAATTTCCTTGAAAATTGGCTTTTCAAATTTTGACCCTCCACTGTGACTTCAACTCTCTCCCAGGAAATAGCCACAGGCTTTAAGCTGAGGTTCTGAAAAGAGATCCCTTTGCTAGGATTTAATCTTGGGAAGATTAAATTTGATTCTCCCCCCACCCCCCACTCCCAAATCTATATCCCAAAGCAGCGGTCCATAATCTTAACACCTGGGCATGGCTAGTCTAGTGAAGAGAAAGACCAGGGGAGACATGATAGCAATCTTCCAATATTTGAGGGGCTGCCACAGAGAGGAAGGAGTCAAGCTATTTTCCAAAGCACCTGAAGGCCAGACAAGGAACAATGGATGGAAACTGAACAAGGAGAGATTCAACCTGGAAATAAGGAGAAATTTTTCTGACAGTGAGAATAATCAACCCATGGAACAGAAGTTGCTTTCAGAAGTTGTGGGAGCTTCATCCCTGGAGGCTTTCAAGAAGAGACTGGACTGCCATCTGTCAGAAATGGTGTAGGCTCTCCTGCTTGGGCGCGGGGTTGGACTAGATGACCTACAAGGTCCCTTCCAACTCTGTTAATTTGTTAATCAGCTTGGTGGCCCGGCAGGGGAGAGGGGAACTGGGCCTTGCGGCTCATGCAAGTTGAGTTGTGTGCACTGGCGGGCGAGCTGCGTGCGTGTGCCGGCCAGCTGCTTACATGGCCTGGTTCTGAACGGGCCACGGGTTGGGGACCCTTGTCCCAAAGTATAGCAACTGCATGCACAAATGACAATCAACCTGTGTGCAGACGACCGGCGAGGTCGAATCGGGAAGGCTCTGGGATTTAAAATCTCCTTTGTGGCCAGTCTTGGCTGAATTGAGAGAGAACTGCGGCCTCTGTGCTCTATTGCCAGTTCTGTGGATCGCATCTTTGACCCGTCCTGGGCTCTGACTTCTGCCTGGCAGCCTTTCCGATGTTAAAGACTTCAGCCCCATGTCCCACACGTGTTCTCCAGACCCCAGCTAACATGTGAATCCAGCCCCGTTCCTCCCTCTCTCGTTCTTCCTCCACCAGGGGAGACTGGCTGTTGAGATTCGTCTACCGCACCGCGTCCATTCAGCTGAGCGTCGCAGGGCTTCAGCCCGTCTGCCTGGATGACCGCCGGATGGTGAACGTGGATCTGTCTTCTGTCGTAAGTTCAGCGGGAAGCAATTACGGAGATCTGGCAAGGTTCAGAGGTCGACAAAGGGGCAATCGGTGGTTTGAGGGGTGGTTGAAGAGATGCAAGGATTTTTTTTTAGGTGGTCTGAATACAGCCACGAAGCCGTGTTTCTCGGCCTTAGCGGCTTTAAAATGTGTGGACTTCAACTCCCAGAATTCCCCAACGAGACTTAAAATTCTGGGAGTTGGAAGTCCGCACATCTTACAGCAGTGAGAAAACATTTCTCACAGCAGAGTAACATTTCTTTTCTCCTGTTGTCAGTTCACCCAGAATATGATTCCCAGAAGCTAAAAGTCTATGGAGATTCTCAGTCATCCAGGTCATGGTTGTCCCAAAGGTGCTTTTTTTTCCCAAGAGGCAACTGGACTTTCTGGTTTTTCTTTTGAAGACGTTTCGCTTCTCATCCAAGAAGCTTCTTCAGCTCTGACTGGAGGGTGGGGAACGGAAGGATTGATACTCCTTGCAGACAGCTGGTCATTTGCGTCCTTTTTAGAGAGTCGTTGAGGCCACTTGGAGGTTTGTCTGTATCTTCAGAGTCACCTGAGTGGTGCAAATGGGTGTGGAGCCTTGAGAGTGCTGAAAGGACTGTGTTGTAAACAGTGTCATATCCTTCCCCCTCTGTTGAGGGAGGGCTGCTCAGTTTTAACACAGATGGCCTCTTTGATTCCTCTTTCTAATCAGTGGTTCTCTCGGTCCAGAATGTGAACCTTGCTGTCTTTAAGAGTGACCCTTGTCTTTCAGATGCCATTCCAGGATCTTTTGGACATTCCTTACAGGTGGTACATTTTGGACCCCAGCTCTGATTCTTTCCTTTGGATGAGAAGAAAAATGTATTAAAAAAAAAACCAGAAAATCCAGTTGCCTATAGAAAAAAAAAAAAGCACCTTTGGGATTCCCAGAAGCTGTTTTAAGATGATAATAAAAATAATAAAAATCTGTTCTCTGTTTCTCTTTGAGAAGCCGACAAGCATTGGAAATGTCTTTCTAAACATGTACTGCATCGCCCGAGGCAGGGGTCCAAGCAGGGGGCTTGTCAGCAGACATGACAGGGGGTCTTGCGTTGCGCATTTGGTGAGTTGTTGGCCTCTAGGGGCGCCTCTGGTTCCCCAAACGGAGCCCAGGGCCAAATGGCGCCTCGATCCCCCCTCCCATTCATTCCGAGGATTGTGTTCTGCTGCTAAACCTTGATTGGTTTCAAAGCCACCTGCTTTCCTTGCTGCCCTTCGAGCTCTGAAAAGATCAGAGGCGCATTGGGGGCTTTTGACAGTTTTTTTAATTAACGCTCCAGTCTTGCTAAAAAAATTAAAAGAAAACAGCGGAAGGCAGGCAGGCAGGAGAACTCTCTGTAGCGGCAGATTGCCTGGTAAAAGCCAAGGATCAGGGAACCGGGAAGCCCAAAACCTTTTGGCGTTTCAGGAGAAGAATCGGCATCTCCAGATGCCAGGGGGGCTTCCGGTTCCTCTTTGCATACGGCCAAGAGGGTTCAACCAAAGGCGTGTTAAACACAGGAGCTAAGTGGAGCCTCCATGAATAGGGGCAGTGTATCTCTGTGTCCTGGAGGCAAACGGAAGAGCTTTTTAAAGAGAGAAACTGCCCGTCGTCCACGTTCAGAGCCATCCCACCGGGATGCATGACAAATGTCTTTCGGCAAAGGTGTGTGTGTGTGTTGGTTCAGTTAATTCTAAATACAGGTGTGAAAAAAAGAATTGACCAATTCGGATCCAGTGTAGCCTGAAATGTGTGGATGAAGTTTAATAACCTTATTTAATCGATCGGTATCCGAAGGATTGATTAAATAGAATAAATTTAGGTTGCCCTACCTGATTTTTTCCATCAGGTCTGGTGGTGGAGATTAATAACTTTGCAAGTTGAGCTTTTGGGGAGCCACTGCTTCCCCTGGATTAAGAGGTTACCGGACATCTGGCCATGCCGGGGTCCTTCCAGAGGGAGGAATGTCTGTGTTGTGGCCTGTCGGCCGCCAGCCCCTCCAGCAGCCGAATCAGAGAAGGAGGAGGCGTGGGACTCAGGGTCAGCACCAAGGCAACCTGAGAGCTCCGAGGGGGAAGAGGGAATGGAGCTGGCAGAGAGAGAGAGAGACAGAGGCGGAGCCTGGGCCGTCCGTCAGCCCTCAGATGGAGAGTCAACAGCCCCCAGGTCTGGATGGGGCTGATGAGGAAGAGGAGGAACAGCTGGGTCCAGTGCCTGACACGCAGATGCGCGGAGGAGAGGAGAGCAGTGGAAATCTGTGGGCTGGTCCTTGGGAAGGAAGAGCCATCGCTGCTAGCGAAGCCCCACCCTGGCTCTCGGGATAAAAGGCAGGAGGCGGAGATGAATAGACAACTGAATCTTCCGGCCAGACGGACTTGTTAGCCTGCGTTGAGAGAGAAACTTTTTGCCGGGGCTTCCGGCGCTCCTAAAAAAGGAAGCATTGATTTAACTACAGAGGGTTTGTCGTGTTTGGGGAGCTGGGTCAGAACAGTCTGCTTCTGCATGTAAGAAGGGTCTGACCCTCGGCTTTGGCTTCCCTTGCAGGTGAACGGCCACCTGGACTACATGAAGCAGATGGACGCCATCCTGAAGGCCGTGGGGCTCAAAACGAGGCAGGGCCTGCAAGAACAAGGAGGCCTCCTGGCAGGGCTTTCTCCCCCCAGCGAGGAGGAGAAACAAGGGACGCCTCCAGACGGCGCAGCCTCTGAGGGGCCCAGTGGGCTGGGCAAACCTGCCGTGGGTGGACCCGAGGAAGGGGATGGCCTAAACGGCGATGAAGACTCCTGGTGCTGGGAGCCGGTCTCCGCTCCTGGACAGGAATGTGAGGTTTCTCCAGCAAGGGCATCTAAAAAGGATCGGCCTCCTGAGATTCTCTCCTCCTCCTCCTCTCCCTCTTGATATTCCCAAAATCCTCTCTGCGGACCTTGGGGTGCCCGGACACCCGGGGAGATGCATTTTGCACAGGGCCGTTCAGAAGAACTCTTGTCTTTTTGTCCTGTGCTTGGCCTCACGACAGTTGGGGACCCTGGAAACCTCAAAAAGCTGGCGTGAGAGTCAGCAACTCACTCTGCACTCTTTTCTCTGACGCCTGGTATCCTGCCCCTGAACATGGAGGCTCTGCTTATTGCCGCCCCGTCTCTGAGCTGCGTCAAAAGCGGGGGCGCTCCGAAAACCTCAGCTCTGCAAGGTCCCGGACTACAGCACCCATTCTCCACGGGCGGCAGGGGTGGCTTTGTAGTCCAATCGTGTTCGGGGGAAGTGAACCTCGGATGGGCTCCCCCCCCCCCACAGCATAGAGCGTGCTTTTTTTTTCTTCCCTTTTTTTTAAAAAAAAGGGTTAGCAAGTTAAGATCATGTTAAGAAGAGCTGTTTTGATCGCCCCCTGAGCCAGACGGTGAGGAGGAAGGATCTCTCTGGATTTAGGAGTCCTTGGATCCTGTGCCGGGGAGCAGAGCAGAGCAAAGGAAAGGTAGCCTGCTTCTGAAGAGGGAGGCTCTATGGCACACACACAGACGCGCCCGGCAGGAAAGGGTCACCGACTGCCCCACTTAAGAATTTAGATGCCCTCCCAGTTTGGAAATCGGCAAAGGCCAGCCTTTCGCTCATCGGCTGTTAACTATGGGCCGTTTTAATTGATAACACTGCTTTCCTTGCTTTTCCAGCCCTCTGAGCCCCCTTGACTGAAAGGAGGGTGCAGATCAAAATTCAGAGAGACCCGATCTCAATTTTTGTGCTTAATTTTTGAATTGTGTTTTTAGCCTGTTGATGCAGGCTGTAGTGACCACAGGTGTCCACAGGAGGGCAGGCTTTTCTGCCCTTCACGGCTCTCCATGCAAGGAGATGCAGTCGTAATCTGAACTCGCGTTTCAAAAGGTACTGATCAGAAAATAAAGGGCTGGTAATAGTAGTACAGGCAGTCCTCGACTTATGACCACGGTTGAGCCCAACATTTCTGTCGCTGAGCGAGACATTGGTTAAGTGGAATTCTCCCCAGTTTACAACCTTCCTTGCCACGGTCGTTAAGTGAATCACTGCAGTTCTTAAGTTAGTTAACATGGTTGTTAAGTGAATCTGACTTCCCCATCGACTTGGCTTGTCAGAAGGTCGCAAAAGGGGATCGCGTGACACCCCCCCCCGGGGGGACAGTGCAACCGTCATAAATGCAAGTCAATTGCCAAAGTGTCTGAATTTTGATCATGGGGCCACAGATGGATGCTGCAACGGTTATAAGCGTGAAAAATGGTCATAAGTCACTTTTTTCCGTGCTGTTGTAACTTCGAACGGTCACTAAACAAACTGTTGTAACTGCATGCGAGAGTAATTATAATAAGGACTCACCTTGGATCTCTTCGCCAGTTGCCATGGCTGTTAGTGACCACAAGAGGGCAGACTCCCTGGCCTTCCCCAGCCACCCTGTTCTTTTGGAGACCAGGTTAATTTGTAATTTTTATCTGTCATATTATTTCATTTCTAAGTGCTTAGAATGTTCTGAGTCCTCATCCAAGCAGAGAGGAAAAAATTAAGAATAAGTGGCCCGGGAAAGGCTGCCTATCCCTCTGCCAAGGAGGGCAGACTCAGCTGGCCCTTTGATGTCAAGTTAAGTTTAATTTGTATTTTCCATATCCTCTTCCCTTTTAAAAAAAAACATTTTATTAGGTCTCTTGGGTGCTGCTCAGAGTAGAGTAGCCTCTGGTGGTGGTAACAGGAGCAATAATCATAACACAAATAGAGCATTTTTCTTGCAATTCACTGCTCTGTGCAGCATTGGGGGCACCGGCTATTTTCTGCAGCCAGGGAGCCCAAGAGAGACAGAGCAGAGACCGAGAGACAGCAGGCGGGCATAAAGAGAGACAAATCGCTTTACTTTGAAATTTTCAATTAGTACGAAAGACTTCTATAAAGGCAACCAGGCTAAAAGGGGAGGGACTGAGGGAGACCCCCACTTCGCCCTATGTAAATCCCAATCGTTTTCCAGCTACGTCCAGCTACGTTGAATCGGTGGGATTCAAAAATTTTTACTACCGGTTCTGTGGGCGTGGCTTAGTGGGCGTGGCAGGGGAAGGATACTGCAAAATCCCCATTTCCTTCCCATTCCAGGGGAAGGATACTGCATTCCCTCCCGATCAGCTGGGACTCGGGAGGCAGAGAATAGATGGGGGCGGGGCCAGTCAGAGGTGGTGTTTACCGGTTCTCCGAACTACTCAAAATTTCCACTACCGGTTCTCCGGAACTGGTCAGAACCTGCTGAAACCCACCTCTGAAGTCCATGTGAACAAACACACTTGGGGGAGGGGCGGGCATGTTAAGGTCACAAGCTGGACTCAACCTTACTTGGGGTTCAGTAGTGAAATGGAGGTACATTTCCACCCACCAGGCTTAGAAAGCCCTTAACTGGCCTAGAAAAATAGCAACGACCACAACTGTGTGACTTAGCAATGAATGGCACCCCGATTCCTTCCACGCTGCGGTCAGATGGAGCTCAGGCAGGCAGGCTGGGGATAATAGGTTGCCGTGGCTTGTAAACAATGCAGAAAGCTAGCCAAGAGCTGTGAAGGGCGAGGAGGGGGTGGGGTGGGCCGGTGGTCCTTTCGTGTTGGAAACAGGCAGGTTTCCCCAGCAAAAAAAAAAGGATGTAATAAAAACATCACTCAAATCTGGCGAGGGAAAGTATTGTGCAGCGTTGGAATTTCAGCTGTATTTTTTGTTTTTAAAAAAAAAGGGGGAGGCCGGGATTAAGCAGCGGACAGGTGAAGCAATCACGGATTATCCTGGCTCGCTTGTCGCTAACCCTGGTTTGAAAAAAAATAAGGGAAAGCTTTCCTGTTCAGCGCTGCGTGCAAGGTGGAAAACGGGGTTCTGGTTTTGGGAAAACGGCAGAGGGGAAGGCTGGGGCAGCGAGTGGCCGGTCTGTAGGTCGGAGATGTTCTGACCTAGGCGTTCCCAAACCACGAAGCAGACTCCTTGTCCCAACAAAAACCCCTTTTTATTAAGTTACTGTGAATTCTTCTCATTCACATCCAGCAAAGTCTTTCAAGGGTAGATTTACAGTCACAGACCTTATCTGGCTTGGAGAGCTGCCAGGCCGATATCTTCAAAACTTGGCAAGGAGTCTCGAGCCAATTAAGCGAACTAATTGTCTCCTGCAAACTCCCCTCCCCTTTCGCTCCTCTTTTATTCCCTATGGGAGGGGCCATTCATCGTCCACCTGTGGCCTTACTCCCAAGTCGACCCTTGTTCCTTAGCTGTTCCCTTCGTCTGGTAACTCTGCGCATGCGCACACTGGGAACAGGCTCCAGCTGTTCGTCTGCCTCACTGATGCCTGACTCCAAAGGCAACTGATAACTGTCAGACTGCCCTGGCCCCATCTCTGCCTCCGACGCAGAGCCTTCCCCAGACTCCAGGACTGGCCCATGTTCCTCCCGAACCTCCTCACTGTCCGAATCTGCTGCCAGCTCCACTGGCCGCTGGTGGACAACAACAGGAGAGGGGATGGGAAGATTGTAGTGGGTATAATTTCAGGAGGTAAAAAATACAGTCAGGGCAGGCCTCTGCTGTGCTTCCCTCTTAAACACGCACACACATGCACACATATGTTTACTTGGCCATGTTCTGCAACCGCGTACAAACTGGGTGGGGGAAATCACGCTAGAAGCCATCCAAGCTGCGAGGCTGGCGGGCAGAGAAAAAAAATAAACTTAAGATCTGAGGAGGGAGAAGATGAATCCGGGTGAAAGGAAGGATATTTGTGGGTGTGGAGGTGGACGCTTGACCAGTGGAATTGTCTCCCCCTTCCCAGCGCAGGTCAGAAACAACTGGTCAACCTGGAGCCGAGCGGGGCAGCGGTCAGTCTGAGGGTGTGTTCAGATAGATGAAGTTCAACTTTGGCTCCGTCCGCTCAGCGTCGGAAAGGTGAAGCGAGTTGGCCCGCGTGGCTGGGAGGAAGCCGAGCGTCTGGCTGCTGTGGTCGTTGCCGTGGACGATGGAATCGGCTGAGTCCGTTTCCCCTGGCAGACTCAGGGCATTCCTGAGGGAAACCCCCGGCCGGGGGCCGCTGTTGGAATTCCTGAGGGAGAGCGAGACCCGGCTGGGCCTGCGTTCCCACGTGCGGGGACAGCAGGGCAGGTACTTGGCCATGGCCCTCTTGAAGTCCCGCATGAAGAGCGGGTAAATGATGGGGTTCATGGTGCTGTTGCAGTAGCCCAGCCAGGTCAGGAGGTCGAAAAAATCATCCGAAATGCAGTTGCAGACCGCCTGGAGAAAGCGAGAAGAAGACGGCCATTTAAGGAGAAGTGAAATAGAAGAAAGACGGAACAAGAGGGGCTGCCGAAGCTGGCGTTTTGCAAATACAGGTAGTCCTCGATGTACGACCACAACCGAGGCCAAAATTTATGCTGCTAAGCGAGACAGTCGTTAAGTGAGCTTTGCTCCATTTCCTTGCCTCAGTTGTTAGCAATAGCACTTAGGCTTATATACCACTTCACAGGGTGCTGTAAACTAAGCGGTTTACAGAGTCAGCCTTTTGCCCCCAACAATCTGGCTCCTCATTTTACTGACCTCGGAAGGATGGAAGGCTGAGTCAACCATGAGCTGATCAGGATCGAACTGCTGGCAGTTGGCAGAATTGGCCTGCAATACCGCATTCTAGCCACTGTGGCCCCACAGCTCTTAATAGCAATAGCACTTAGACTTATATACCGCTTTACAGTGCTTTTACAGCCCTCTCTAAGCGGTTTACAGAGTCAGCAAATGGCCCCCAACAATCTGCGCCCTCATTTTACCCACCTCGGAAGGACGGAAGGCGGAGTCAACCTTGAGCTGGTGAGATTTGAACTGCCGAACTGCAGGCAGCCGGCAGGCAGCAGAAGGAGCCTGCAGTGCTGCACTCTAACCACTGCGCCACCGCGGCTCTTGTACAGGTAAGTGTTAAGTGAATCATAGCAGTTAGTAAAACCGTTAAGTGAATCTGGATTCCCCATTGTCAGAAGGGCGCTAAAGGTGAACACACGGCCCCGGGACACACTGCCACCGTCGTAAGTATGAGTCAGTTGCCAAGCATCTGAATTTTGATCACGTGACCACGGGGATGCTGCAACTATCGTTAAGCGTGAAAAAAGGATGTCACTTTTTTTCACTACGGTTGTAACTTTGAACAGTCACTAAACGAACTGTTGTAAGTCAAGGACCACCTGTAAATCTATTAGCGGTTGGAACAGATGAGGACAATTGCCTTCCCGAACTGCTTTTTCTAACGATGCATTGCTTCTAGAGAATTTAAAAAAAACACCACCTCGTCCTTCTGTGCACCTTTAGCTGATGCAAAAGGCGGGGGGGCAAGCTTCATGAATAAAAATAATGGGACTTTTGGGACGAGAGTAAAAGGAATAAAAATATCCAGAGCCACGTGAGGATTGAAACTCGAATCTCCAGGATCACAAGAAGATGCCAAGAAGTGGGAGTCCCAAAGGTGCTTTTTTCAGGAGTCAACTGGACTTTTTTCTTTGAAGACGTTTCGCTTCTCATCCAAGAAGCTTCTTCTGGAAATCCATTCCAGAGAGAAAAAATTGCAGACTCCAGGAACCATTTGCACCACTCAGGTGACCCTGTTGAGGACACAGGTAAACCTCCAAGTGCTTCAACAACCCTCTAAAAGGATGCCAATGACCAGCTGTCTGCAAGGAACATCAATCCTTCCGTTCCCCACTATATCCTGTCAGAGCTGAAGAAGCTCCTTGGATGAGAAGTGAAACGTCTTGAAAAGAAAAAAAAAGAAGGAAGTCCAGTTGCCTCCTGAAGAGAAAGCACCTTTGGGATTACCATGACCTGGAGGACTTGAGAATCTCTATACAGACAAGAAGTGGGAGGTAATTGGAGCTGAGAGGGCTCCCAATCTCCCTTCTGCCACCCCCACCCCAGGTTCCCTATCCTCTCTATGCCCCCTCGCAACCTTCCCTCAGGGGAAGAATTTACCTCCAGTCCAGAGTACTTACCTGGGCCATGTTGCAGACAAAGAAAGGCAGCCAAGCCACAAAGAACATGCCCAGAAGGATGCCAAGGGTCAGGCTGGCTTTGAGGGCCCGTCGGCTGTGCTTGTTGGCAATCTTACGATTGTTACTCACCCCGCTTCCTTGGCCCTGACCTTGGGGAACCTGTGAAGACCCCCAAAAGCAGAAGGAAGTCAAGACATGTTTGGAAAAGGAATGTGCCCAGATGCCCAAAACTGGAACTCTGCGCAGGGGCTGGCGATGCCAGGGAGATGCCCAGCTACTGGAAGCGGGGGGGGGGGGAAGCAAGGATGCAGCCCTTTTAAAGCAGCTGGAAAGGAACTGCCCACCCCACCCCCAATAGAAAAGGCTCAATCCTGGGGGAGCCATTCTGCTTTGGGCCGGGGGCTTTCCTTGCAAACTCAGGTGGTGCGTTTCCGGGCTCGAGGGGCACTGAGCCAGCCAGGACCAACCTGGCTTTGGACAGCCGGGATTTTTTGGGGCAGGGGGATTCCTTGCAAAGAAGACCCCCATTTAGATAGAGAGATGAGGGAGAGAGAGGGAGATAGATAGGTGATAGATAAATGATAGAGATGATAGATAAAAGATAAATTGATATAGATACATATATGTAAGATTAGAGATGATAGATAAAAGACAGATACATAGATGATAGAGATTATAGAAAATGATAAAGATATGATAGATAAGACATGTAGAATTAGACAGATGTAAGATAAATGATAAAGGCATGATAGATAAAAGACAGATTTAGATTAGATGGATAGATGGTAGGAAGGAAGGAAAGAAAGAAGGAAAGAAAGAAAGAAAGAAAGAAAGAGAAGGAGGAAAGAAGGAAAGAAAGTGAAGGGATCAAGCAGGCAGGTAGCCTGGCTGGACTCTTCAGGTAATCTAACCCAAAAACGTGATGCTTTCTCTAGATACATACATACATACATACATATCTATATCTATATATATCTACCTACCTACATACCCCTTTATATCTAATCTATCTATCTATATCTATCTATCTATCTATCTATCTATCTATCTATCTATCTATCTATCTATCTATCTAATATCTAATCAATCTGTCTATATCGATATGTCTGTCTGTCTGTCTGTCTATCTATCTATCTAATATCTAATCGATCTGTCTATATCGATATCATGTCTGTCTGTCTGTCTATCTATCTAATATCTAATCGATCTGTCTATATCGATATCATGTCTGTCTGTCTGTCTATCTATCTATCTATCTATCTATCGTCTAATCGATCTGTCTATATTGATATCATGTTTGTCTCTATCTAATATCTAATCGATCTATCTGTCTATATCGATATGTCTGTCTGTCTGTCTGTCTGTCTGTCTATCTATCTATCTATCTATCTCGATCGATATATCGATCCTCTGTCATCTGTCTATTGATATCTCATCTCATCTCTCTCTCTCTCCCCCTCTGCCCCTCCCTATCTAGCACTCTGACCTCCCACACCTGGGGTTTTGCCTCCTTTCGGCCAGCCGAGCCGAGCCCCCAAGGGCCAACCTGGCGCGCTTCAGCCCGGGCGCCCTCCGGCCAGGGAAGGGGGGGGCGGGGCGGGGGGAGCGCAGGCCGAGCAGCTTCGGGACCCCCGAGAGTCCCCCCAAGGAAGCCCGTGCGGGGGGGAGGGGAGCCGGGGAGCCTCTCCCGGGACGGCGTTCCCACCTTGGGCGCCTTGGCTACCTGCGAGCCCGGCGGGTCGCCGCCTTTGGGGCGCTGCCCGACTTTGGGGGGGGGGTCCGAGGGGAGGCCTCGCCCACCCCTCGGGCTGAGGCCGGGGCAGCCTTTTTTCCCCTCCCCGGAGGAGGGGAGGGGGCTTCCCAGCTTCTTTTGCCCCCGCGGGGAACCGGTCCCGGTTGCTGACATCCGTGCGGGCTGAAGGGAAGGAGGAGGCGGCGGCAGTGCCCATTTTGTATGTTTTTCCCCTCGGCTTTTGCTGAATTTGGGGGGGGGGTTGCTTCTTTTGCCCCCCCCCATCAGGAGAATTCTCCCCCCTTCTGCCACCCATTTTTACCCGGCTCCGTAAAGCAGATCAAACCTGGCTTCTTTTTTTAGAGCTCCTTGTTTCCAAATCTGGGAAGCATCTCCAGTTCATTTCAATCCCCCCCCCAAAAAACCGAGGGGCTTTCTCCCCCTTTTCCCCTTTGGCCTGGGAGAGGGCTGGGCGAGGGTCCACTCCTCTGCCAATGGAACACAAGAGGGATTTTTCTTCTTCTTCTTGAATTCATTTTCTTTTTTAATGTTGGTAAAATAATGCCCAGCCTTGAAGCGTTTCTGCCAACACATTTTCAGTCCCAACAACATATTCCCCCCCCCCACAGCAAATTAAATTGTGACCTTTCCACCTTGCTGTTAATGAAATAAACTCGGCTTCATTGAAGATAGCTCACCCCAAATAATTCTGATTTCTTGCAGACGGCAGGCATGTAAATCTGATAAATAAAATCTTTCCTGAGACCGCTAGGATTTTTCCAAGTTCATTATGTTAAAAATAAACAAGCAGCAGATTGCTGTAAAAAGCTGCATGTATCAGACTTCAATTTATCACCTTTGAAAAAAGAAATAATTTAGACAATTATTTGCCTCATCACCCCTACTGATAACTTGGAAAATTGGAGTCAGTTTCTCTGTTTTTCTCAAAAAAAAGGGGGGGGGTGGGGATTCCAAGCCAAAAATCAGCAGCTGGTTATTTGCATTGACTAAGGACGAGGGGGAAGTAAGATTTCTAAAAACCCTGTCAGCATTTAAACGCAATTACAGTTATGTTCCCTTTTCTCCTCCTGCTGGCTATGGAGTCAATTAGAGGCAATTATTGCCAAGTTAAATTACTTGGCGCTTATGATTCTTTCCTACCACCTCAAATTAGAAATGATGAAACTGTAGGTCTAATTCTAAAAAAAAAATTCTAATTTCTAAAATTCTAAGAAAGGGAGGCATCGCTCCTGACATGCATTTGAATCAGAAATTGCAAGAACGGAATTTAAATGTTGGAGGATTTGAACTATTTCTACCTTTAGTTGAATTTGCATAAAATGTTGATTAACTTATTATTAGTTAGAGAGCAATAGGCCACCATGTTAATGGCTGTGCTATTCCTTTTTTTTTTTTTTTACAACTCTTCTAATAGATGTTGCCCTAGGATGGATCTTATCATGGTTATTTGGAAATTGACAAGAGTTTGCAGTTAAATATACCTCAAAAAATTCCAGTACTTTTCTAGTTTTCCCTCTACATCCTGGTTTACATATGGCACTGAACCATAGTTTAATCCTCGTTCAATAAGCCCTAGTTAGCTAAGCTCGCGTGCTATAAACTCATGTTTATAAACCACCATGCTGAATTCCAAATGCTAAACCAATGACATTAAGGCTTAACGGAGTTAAGACAATTTAATTTGTCATATCTAGGTTCATTAGAGCTTATTTTTGTGTAAACAATGAAGGAATTATAGTCTAAATCTTCTGGGTTAAATAGGCAGATTTTTAATTTATTTCTTTAAGCACTGGATAGTGGTCGAGAAGTTCCTGTTTTTTTAAATGTATATCTTTGGGGGGAAAATGAACAAGTGTGTGTGGCCTAAAGATTCGACGACAGACTTGGGGGGGGAAAGGGTTTAAAACTACTGAAATACATAAAAAGCTGTTGGAAAATTTTGTCATTGGAAGAGAACATCAAAAGAAACTGCAGAGAAATGGTAAGTTATAATTTATTACCTTGGTAGTATTCATACCTTTTCATCTGAGATGCTCTCAAAGACAATATGGTTGTCTTAGACTACACGTTAGCGTTATGCCACAGGCCCCGAGTGAAGTTAGCTTTTGCACCCATGAGGACTAGAAACTTAGTCCACTGTTTTGTTTTCAGCCCTTAATAATTTAGAAGGGAGATTTTTGGCAAGCCGGATTCCTTTTCCGGATTTCTGCTGCCACAGTCCTGGTGTCTTTTGCTTCTTAACAAGCTGCTTGGTGACTAAACGATATTAGCTAATTATGTTTCATTTGCTGGGAACATTTGTCTTTCTCTCCCCCCCCTTCCCCCCCCCTCGCAGGGAGAGCTCCAGAGTCTTCCCATGCCAAGAAAAAAATAAGATTATTTTATTCATCCAAGCCGGCTCCGGTGGCCCACTCCTTCGAAGGCAGAAATCCTGCTGGCGTATTTAATTTCCCACCAGCTTAAGTGCCTATTGAACTCTGCAAAAAAAGGTTTAATTAGATTTTTTTTTCTTCAGAAGGAGGGGGAAGACTCGGTTGAGCTGCCCCAACAGGGTCTCCGAAGGCAAAAGAGCTGGCCTGGCACCCTTCTAAGCCTGGTCTCTGGAGTTGTTCTCTTCCGCCAGGGTTAGAAGAGGGGCAGGAGCAGAGGTGGGCTTCACGTCATTTACCTACCGGTTCGCGCAGCACCGAAAATGTGAGCACGCGCATGCGCTTTACTCACGCACGCGGCTTGCACGCATGCGCGCGGCTTAGAAAACGTGGCTAAATAGGACGGCATAGCACCAGGGCAGGTTGGCGGGGTCGGGCCCACCCACAGGTCGCTACTACCGGTTCGCCCGAACCGGTCCGAACCGGCTGAATCCCACCTCTGGCAGGAGGTGGTCTTGATGGCTGCCCACCAACCCTGAGACATTTCCTGGGGAGGTCCGTGCGAGGGGGGTCTGTGGTGATGCGTGGCTTTGTGCTGGTTGGCAGGGAGGGGAGGGGAGGGGAGGATGGGGCCTGTAGCCAGGCGTGCTTGGAAAGTGCCAAGGACAGGCTAAAATTCAACTTTCCTTTGTGTAAATTGGATTCTTGGGAATGGCAGCATCCTTGAGACATGGCAAGCCGGTCCTGACCTCGATTTTGGTATCTTCTGTAGCTGGGTGCAGCCGTGGACATTAGTTCGAGAATCTGGGAACCTGCCTTAATGCACCTTCTGGACTAGGCTAGCCCATTGTCTACGGAACTCCATTTCATCCATTGAGGAAGGGGAGATTTTTTTGCAGTTAACGGGCACTTTCCCTTGGTGGGTTTGCCACACCGGATGCAAAGCAGTTTGCCCTCTCTTGCACCATCTTCCCAGAACCCCTTATGACGGGCAGGTAGACTGGCCTTGAAGGAGAGGCTCTGCACCCAACTACCGTGTTTCCCCGAAAATAAGACAGGGGCTTATATTTTTTTGACCCCCCAAATATGGCCTCGGCCTTATTATCGGGGGGGGCTTATTATTTTGGGGGTGCAGTAGGCGGCGAGCGTGGATCTGCATGTCCCATCGCCGCTGCCTCGCCTCCCCTCCCTGCCGCCACCGCCTCGTGGAGCAGGACTCAGTAAGGCTTGTTGTGCCGTTGCATGCACGAACTGCAGGACTGCCGCAAACTTCATCATACTGGCACAGCTGGGGTCCTTCTGCCGTTGGTGCATGCAACGGCACAACAGGCCTTGCAGAGTCCTGCTCCACGAGGCAGCGGCGGTGGCGGGACGAGTCTCACAGAGACTCATTTCTGGCAGGTGGAACATGTTGGGCCGTGAGACGCACGTCCTACCTGGAAGGCTTGTTGTGCCGTTGCATGCACGAACTGCAGGACTGCCGCAAACTTCATCATACTGGCACAGCTGGGGTCCTTCTGCCGTTGGTGCATGCAACGGCACAACAGGCCTTGCAGAGTCCTGCTCCACGAGGCAGCGGCGGTGGCGGGACGAGTCTCACAGAGACTCATTTCTGGCAGGTGGAACATGTTGGGCCGCGAGATGCACGTCCTACCTGGGACTTGTAGCTCCGTCGCGTTCCTTGGCGTTGTGTCCACTGACGCTCCCCCGCCTCCGGCACTCGAGGGAAGCGGGAGGGAGAAGAAACTCCCGCGGGCTGCCTGAGGAGGGGAGCCAGGA
>QLTV01001823.1:400070-410386 GCA_003457575.1 Thermophis baileyi
CAGGAGCGCGTTTGAAAACGCAGGCAGAGGCAGAGCCCAGAGGAGCTGAGCAGTCTCGTGGGGTGTGCGTGCCCTCGACTCTCACTTGCTCTCGCTCTCCCGGCCAAAAAAGTGCCCGCAGCAAAAAGAGCGCCTCCCGGCATGCCCCCTCTTCCTCGGAGGCAGGAGCGCGTTTGAAAACGCTGGCAGAGGCAGAGCCCAGAGGAGCTGAGCAGTCTCGTGGGGTGTGCGTGCCCTCGACTCTCACTTGCTCTCGCTCTCCCGGCCAAAAAAGTGCCCGCAGCAAAAAGAGCGCCTCCCGGCATGCCCCCCCCTTTCCCCCCCGGAAAGTAATGGGGGGGCTTATTTTTGGGGGGTGGCTTATTTCAACGCATGTCCCGAAAAGCCCTGTTGGGCTTATTATCGGGACATGTCTTATTTTCGGGGAAACACGGTAGGATCCAAATCCAGTTCTTGTGTAGCTTTAATTCCTTGGCTGCGTCGGGGAAGCAATTAAGAGTCACTCTGTGCTTCCTCCCGAGCTGAGCAGTTGCTCCCTGCCTACTCACACATGGTACAGGGTGGTGGGTGGATTACTGGGGGGGGGGGAGGGAAACAGGGCTGGCGCTGATATTCCCCCCCCTTTTTTTTTCTAAGGAACAGTTCATCTCCACCTCTGCTCGTGTTATTTTGAGAATTGCAGATATTTTGCGGAGGACAAGAGGCCAGGCCTTCAAACCGGCCACTTCCCCAAACTCCTGAAGTAGAAGCCTTTTAAATATGGATTTTCAGCTGCAAAGATCTGGGGCCAGGTCTGAGCCCTTCTGATAGCCGAGGAGGGGAAAAAAATGCAGGAACTAAGCAGGTTTTTTTCAAGGCTTTAGCAGCTCTGTAATTATCAGTGACATGGAACTTCTCTGGACAGGGGCAGGCTACCTTAAGGCCAGCATTTTGGAAATTTCGATTCCATTTTGGGAGGCATGAGCCTGATAGCATGCATGGTCTCGGCGGCTGAGCTTGTCATCTTCAGATCAGGAAATATAAATCGAGAAAGAGTTTAGAAACTGGACTTTATTCTAGATATCAATGGACAATCTCGATCTGCTGAATCTGAGGTCAAATTTTCCCACATCATAGTGCTGCCCTCTTGTGGCCACCCAGAGATTTGCGCTTCTATCTAAAAAAGGATATACAACTGCTTTATGCATTTCCAAGCTTATTCACGAGACTGCAATGAAGTTATAGTCGATATCATGTCTGCAGGCTGGGTGTTTTCCCAGAGGAAGCATCTGATTTTTAGAAATTAGGGTCCATGCCTTGCCTTCTCCCTAACCTTTCCATTAAACCTGGTGGTGCTGTTGGCCAGCCCCTCCGAAATAGATGCAACCTCTTTCTTCACCACACCTGGGATGCTTAATTTGTGGAGGGACCACAGCTGGCAGCCCCCAGAGCCAGGTTCTCACTTGGGGAGAAGCCGATCACTCTGCGTCTTTAGCATCAGAGGCTGGGCTGGACCTGTCTTGGATGTTTTTAGATTAGATTAACAGAGTTGGAAGGGACCTTGTAGGTCATCTAGTCCACCCCCCACCCACCCACCCAAGCAGGAGACCCTACACCATTTCTGACAGATGGCAGTCCAGTCTCTTCTTGAAAGCCTCCAGTGATGAAGCTCCCACAACTTCTGAAGGCAACTTCTGTTCCATTGGTTGATCGTTCTCGCTGTCAGAAAATTTCTCATTTCTAGGTTGAATCTCTCCTTGGTCAGTTTCCATCCATTATTATTCTTTGTCTGGCCTTTGGGTGCTTTGGCAAATAGCTTGACCCCCTCCTCTCTGTGGCAGCCCCTCAAATATTGGAAGACTGCTATCCTGTCTCCCCTGGTCCTTCTCTTCACTGGACCAGCCATGCCCAGTTCCTGCAACCATTCATCGTATGTTTTAGCCTCCAGTCCCCTCATCATCTTGGTTGCTCTTCTCTGCACTCTTTCTAGAGTCTCAACATGAAGCAGGGACTCGCATAGGGGGTCTCCCACTCTCTGACGCATTGCATTGCACTAATAGCAGGGCTTAATTAGAAGGGGAAAGTCATCCCCAGAACGCGGACTCACGCAGAGTCCAGCAGCTTTCCATGGGTGCAGTAGAAAGTGGATGCACAACTGAAACTGTTGAATTTGGGAAGAATGCAATGGTTTCCAAATTAATACAACCCCCCTCCCTTAAGAAAAGTTTCATTTGCAACCTTTGTTAAAGTTGCACGAAAATTTCATTTTTCATTTCCCTCTTTTTTTGCCCAGTTCTCCTTCAATTCAATGCATGAGAAACTGCTTTCAGCTGTCTATTTTTCTTAAAAGGAGGAGAAAACCTTGATTTTGTTTAGTCGGACTTGGCCGTGTTGCAGTTCTGTTGGTTACAACATGCCCTTTGAGCAGCTTGCTCTGCTAAGTCCAAAATTAGAGAAATTTGAAAGCTCGTTGAAAACAGGGCGGAAAAACAGAAGCCTCTTGGGTAGCAGGAAGAAAAACCTTTTGGAGGCAGAGGGACAGACACGGGGCCTGGAGTTTAATCTAATTTTCCACAGCCTCTGACAGATGCAGTGCTAACGGTATCCATGCCTAGCAAGTGAAGGAAGATTTGGGAAATATCACTGTCTCTCTGAGCATGCACGGAGTTAATTCATCCCTCTGGAGCAATCACTTGGTGTGTTAATTCCCCAGGACAATGGTCATTAGCCAGCCCATTTCCCCTCCCAGGAATAACACCCTTCTGGACTGCGGTTGTGTTTACCTGTTGAGTTTGTTCCCCGGTGGGCTTGTTGTTGGTGAGAGATGCCACTTGGAGGGCCTGTTTGCGCGCGGCCAGCAGGATCCGACAGTAGGTGAACAGGATGGCCACCGAGGGGAGGAAGAAGGTCAGGATGGACGCGATGAGGGCGTAAGGCAAGCTGACCAGCAGACGACACTGCTCCTCTTCCAGCTGCCGGGTGGCGTTGAGCGGGTGACGGTCAAACTCCATCTTGTGCCAGCCCATTTTGATGGGCAGGAAAGACACCAAGGCGGCCAGCGTCCAAGTGGCCAGAATGAGCCAGAAGGCCCGGCCGGAGGTCATCCGCAGCTTGTACTTCAGTGGGGAGATGATCAACAGGTAACGGTCCAGGCTGATGACGCACAGGTTGAGAATGGAGGCGCTGGTGCACATGACGTCGAAGGAGAACCAGACGGAGCAGAAGGCGCCGTCCAGCACCCAGCGCCCGTAGAGCTGGTTCAGCATGGCCGGGGGCATGACCACCAGGCCCACCATCAGGTCGGAGAGGAAGAGGGACACCAGGAAGAAGTTGGACGTGTTGCGCAGGAAACTCTGGCTGAAGATGAGGAGGATGAGGGTGAAGTTGCCAATCATAGTCAGGAGGATGATGAAGCAGAGGAAGGCGGCGGTCCAGGCACTGCCACGCAGCCGAGGGTCCTGCCCGATCAGGCTGGCGTTGAGGCTGCCCGGCTGCCCGTCCATGGGGGGGAGTGGCGCCCTTGGAAATAGGGAAGACCGGACGCCAGGCTGAGTGGTCTCTCTCTCTCTCTCTCTCTCTCTCTCTCTCTCTCTCTCTCTCTCTCTCTCTCTTCCTTGCTAGGAATCTGGGGATCCCCCTGCTCTCCAGTTGTTGGGGTATCCCCACCAGATGCCCTGACCCTCGTCCTGGGCGGCTGGCAGCCCTTCCCCATCTCCTACCTGAAGAGTGTCAGATTCTCTTAGAGGAGATTAAAAACGAGGAGAAAAGCAAAGCAGCGGCTGCGAGCCTCCTCTGCCTGCTTGCCTTGCCAGGCTGGCGGTTGGCGTCGCGAGTGCCTCTCCCCTTCCCGTTCTGGAGGAGCACCGAGACTTCCCTGGAGACGCAGAGCAGGGCGCTCGGTTGGCGGTGGAGAGCCAAGCAGCTGCTTTGTGCTGGAGAAGGAAGGAGAGTCAATCTGGACCTTTCAGCTGACTGCCGCTCGCTCGCTCGCTTGCTTGCTCGGGAACAGTTTGGGGGTGGGTGGAGGGTGGGAATGCTTTGGAGGAGTCGAATCGGGGCCGTGGGCTCTGCCCATTCAGGAATGCCAGTTGGGGAGCGGTGGCAAAGGAATCTGGGGGGCGAGGAGCGTGCCAGGCAAATAACAGGAATAAAAATTAAAAGTAGGGAATGGGGGGGGACTTGGCCAGGTTTTTCCTGCTGGCAGTCAAGTGTGCATCTGTGCACGTAGTAGATTCTTGGGACGCTAACATCTCCTTTGCCACCTCAAGTGGACAGTTGTACGTTTTCTTTTCTAAAGAAAAAAAATTAGGGGTGAAGTGATAGCAGTATTTCAGTATTTGAGGGGCTGCCACAAAGAGGAGGGGGTCAAATTATTCTCCAAAGCACCAGAGGGCCGGACAAGAAACAATGGATGGAAACTGATCAAAGAGAGAAGCAACCTGGAATTAAAGAGAAACTTCCTAACAATGAGGACAATTAACCAGTGGAACAGCTTGCCACCGGAAATCGTGGTTGCTCCATCACTGGAAGAGACTGGGCAGTCACTTGTCTGAGATTGTATAGGTTCTCCTGCTTGAGCAGGGGGCTGGACTAGAAGACCTCCAAGGTCCCTTCCATATTCTATTCCCGTGATGGAGAACCTATGGCACGCGTGCCACAGGTGGCACACGGAGCCATATCTGCCTGCACGGGAGCCATTGCCATAGATCAGCTCCAGCGTGCATGTGCGCGCTGGCCATCAGATTTTTGGCTGGCCACACCCCCTCCCCTCCCAGGAGTCTCCAGCGGCCCATTTTGAGGTAAGTAAAGGCTCTGGGAGGGTGTTTCCGGCTTCCGGGGGGGCTCCAGGGGGTTGGGGGAGGCTGTTTTCGCCCTCCTCAGGCTCCTAGAAAGCCTCTGGAGCCTGGGGAAAGTGAAAAACGGGCCCACCGTGCCATTGCATGCCAAAAGCAGGGGGAGCATGGGGGGGTCGCGCGCGCATGCTCGGGGGTAGGGCGCATTGAATTATGGGTGTGGGCACGCGTTCCCCCCACTTTTGGCACGCCACGGCAAAAAAGTTAGCCATCACTGTTCTATTCTATTCTATTCTATTCTATGCTATGCTATGCTATGCTATGCTATGCTATGCTATGCTATGCTATGCTATGCTATGCTATGCTATGCTATGCTATGCTATGCTATGCTATTCACTTTCCCCTAAATTCAAGACAAAAAATTGTATTTTTTTGAGAGCTACCACGTCAAAGAGAAAGAAAACCGTATTTTCCTTGATGCTGTTGGATGTGTGGGCATGAGATGTGCTAAAGTGGAGATGCCTCATCCAGTGATTGTCTAGCTGTGGGTAATTTTGGATTACGGGCTGCTTGGGTGCATTTTGCTGGCGGTGGCCTGGGCCTTGATGGGATCCAGCCAGCCCCTCGCTCCCCATTTGGTACTTTGCCTGTGGTTCCTCCTCCTCCTCCTCCGCCTCTTCTTCTTCCTTCTCCTCCTCCTCCTCACCAGCCCCCTGCGCTCTCTTTCCAAGTACAGGTAGTCCTCTAATTACAACAGTTCATTTAGTGACCGTTTGAAGTTACAATGGCACTGGAAAAAAGGGACTTATAGCCGTTGTCGCACGACCATTGGAGCGCCCCCACGGTCATGTGATCAGAATTCAGACTCTTGGCAACCGTCTCATAGTTATGACGGTCTTAGTGTTCGCCGGGGTCACGCGATCCCATTTTGCGACCTTCTGACAGGCAAAAGCCGGATTCACTTCATCACCGTGCAACTAAAACTTAACAACGGCAGTGGTTCACTTAACGACGGCCCCCCCAGAAAGTTCATAAAATGGGGCAAAACTCACTCCTTGACAAGTGTCTCGCTTAGCAACAGAAATGGGCTCAGTGGTGGTCGTAATGTTGAGGACTGCCTGTACAAACTCGAACCCAGCCCTTCCGTCAGCTGTTTTGCATCAGCCGGAGAAACCCTGGATGGACGCCGAGCAAGCTAACCTATCACTGTTTTTGGAGACAATTCATGGCCAAGCATTGCTCATTTAACAAGGTGTTTCACCAGCAGGGCCTAACCTACTGAGATTTTTTTTCCCCCACCCACACAAATGTCTCAAAAATAGTCCTTTTCCCCCCCATGAAGCCAGGAACCAATTATCTCAGCGGTTTTGGATGGATTTCTGCACCTCTGCAGTTGGCTGGACCGGGCAAAGATCTGGTGGGCCTTTTGACTCTTGTACCATTTTGGTACCTGCTATGAGAGGGGGTGGGGAATGCACATGTCGCACACTGCAATTTCCCCCTTTTCCATATTCTGGGACAGTTGGAGATTTTTCTTTTTAACTGTGGTTTTTATTTTAAAGTGCATTCAGTCTATTTTAATCCACGTGGGTCTGTGTGAACAGCGTCCCGGCACTGACCATTTTCAGTTAGTGTGAAATGTGAATTTGGGGAAAACGGAGACTTCGGTGTTTAGGTGGGAGTTCTCTGTTGCAGCACCCACATTTTAGAGTCCAGATGCATCCGAAGGGACTCACAAATTGCTTTTTTTTTTTTTAAACCGCTTTTGTCTGGGTTTTCCCCCTCTCTTGCCCCCTCCCCTGTAGCAAAACTGAAAAGCTTTTGAATTGCAAAGATTTGCATCCCCCGGTGGGAGCCCCTGAAGAAAAAAGTTGAGGACTGTAAAAGTTCACACTCTAATTTATTTAAGGTGATGGTGGCAGTGGAAATAGCTACATAGGTTAAAAACAAATACACAGTGGGCGTGCATGAATGAATGTGCATTACACCGCCTCGAAGGCCTTCCCTCATTCAAGAGCGAGAAGGGGGCCGGTTTGTGCAAGGCCCCGTGTGAGCTCCGTGGTCTCAAGATCGAAGACAAAAATGCCGAGAGAGAAATGACAACCTTTTCGGACACCACACAGAGCCCTAGATTTGTTCGGAAGGAATGCCCAACAGACTGCTGCAGAAGAAGGATTTAATTCTTCAATTCTGGTTTGGCTCATTTGGTTCCAAATGGCCAGGAGCAATCGTTTGAAATCCCCCTTTTCTTCCTTCCCCCTTGTTTTCCAAAAGTCCCAGATGTTCTCCACGCCTTTGTTGGCTTGTTAAAGTGCTACTTGGAAGTAAAGTCTGAACCGGAACACAAGAGAGAGAAAGCAAACACAGAGGGCCGGCAGGAATTAAACCTGCTATAGGGACCGTTGGCTTCTAAAACATGGCTGGGCTTTAGTGGGATCCAAGCAACAACCAACCGCAACGGTTTCTCCAAAGAAAAAGAGCTTGGGTGCCCCTTACCCCACAGCCCTGTCCCTCTAAAGCTTGTGATAGTGTGTGAAAATGTGGGGGTGCGTCTCCCAACAGTGTCACCTTCAGCATCACATCAAGGAGGATCAAAAGCCCAGCTGCAAAGGAAAGAAAACCGCCCTTTTCTCCTCCTCTTTCCAACAAATGTGACTAGATTCATGCCAGAGAGAGGGCCGTTTTCAAGAGATCGTGCTCCGGGGGGGGGGGGGGGAGGAGAGCTAACTGAACACGCTTTCGTGTGCGTTGTACGGACCGTGTCCTGCACACCAGCGATGGGAGTTGCGACTCAACCTCATCTTGAGTGAGAAAAAAGGGGAGAAATTATCTGGCACCACGAGCTTGGGGGCCAAAAGCACAGGTAGATGACTTGGATAGTGTCCTCCTCCAGGAATTCTGGACGACAACTCCCATCCCAGAGTCTTCCTGGCTGGTGTGATGGAAACCGAGGTCCAAGACCCCCGAAGCCCCCAAATCTGGTTTGGATGTTGTCTTTCAAAACATACATTCAAGATGTTCCATGCTACCAAGACACTCCTAGGATTTAAACCGTGGTTACAGTGGTTTCTTCTTCACGGCCCTTCTTCACCATCTCTGCCCAGCTACCGAGTCCACAGGGAAGGAAGTTTAAACAAGGGTGCGCTCTGTCCTGATAAACGTTCATAATACTGCTGAACAAGGTTTCTTCTCAGTCTGGTATTTATATATATATATCTATATGTATCTTTATATATAGGGGGAAAGTCCCTTCCCATGTTCCTAGGTGGCACACCAAGGGACACAGCAAGAAAATCCATGTTTCTTCTGCCCGATTTTGAGCAAGGATCTCAGAGCAAAGGAAAGGAAGACGCCCCTCCCTTCTGTGTCGGCAACCTCCCACTTCACCATCCCCAAATCTGGAACCGGCAGAATCTCCACCAGGGAATTAAAAACGGTTGTCTTCGCAAGCTGGCGACGGTGACTCCATCTTGGCAGGAAAGGGGCTTTCGGTTCTCCAGCCAGCCTCTTCTCTTCTTCTTCATCCTTCTAATCCCAAATCCAGATGTCGTCCGTCCCCCCCACCCCACCCACAAACCCAGCTTCCTGTTCTCTCCCGGGTGGCAAAAGGGCTCCCAGGATTCTGCGCCTCGTTTTCCCTTTTTTTCACATCAGGATGGAGGTTTGAGAGAGGAAAGAGAAAGAGAGAGAGAAGCGG
Source organism: Thermophis baileyi (assembly GCA_003457575.1). NCBI lineage: Eukaryota > Metazoa > Chordata > Lepidosauria > Squamata > Dipsadidae > Thermophis > Thermophis baileyi. The sequence continues at coordinate 408,540 of QLTV01001823.1, forward strand.
GGAGAGAAATTGAGGAGGTGGGAGCTTCTGGTGGAAGTTCAGTCGTATTCAGGGCGGACATGGGCCTCGCCTTCAGGGAGGTGGATGAAGGGGGCAGAGTCGGAGGTGTGCAGGTACTCGTTCATCTCGCATGCCTGGCAGCTGCAGTGCAAGATTTTTTCCACCAGTTTCTCCACCCGGGAGCTGAATTTGTCGTTGGGGCAGTCCAGCGAGACCTGGGAAAGAGAGAAGAGGCAGGATGAGGCGATGTGCAGCAGCCCTCAAGGATCCCCGTCTTTGGGAATGGGCTCGCAAGGAAGGAGCCTCCTTCCTTTCCTAGGAGGTGCCCCAAACCTGACTTTAAAAGCACCGGATTCTCCTCGGCAAAATTCGGATTATTTTTTTGCTTCTCCTTGGTCAACCCTAGCTGGGATTTTGCTACGTCCTTTAGCACGCCTGGCCACCCTCCCTCTGTGCATCCATAAAGGGAAGGACTGTGTATTGCAAACGGGCACGGTGCCCACGCACCCTTCTTGCAATCCACACCCTTATCCCAGGGCAAAGCGCAGAGACTCACAATTTCCCACTGGATGTGTGAGGGCATGCAGGAATCGCAATGCACCAGGGACTCCGTCGACTGCGGCAAAGTGTTGGGAACGCTGTAGCTGAAGCACTGGCCCATGCAGGCTCTGGGGGAGGAGGAAGAAGGAATTAGGAATATATTTTGGTGGAACTTGGTGTCCCGGGTCTGCCTGATGCCCACAGGTGGGCCATTTGGAGGGGAAGCTTTGGCACGGCACAGAAGGAAGAGCTCCAACTCTTTGGCTTTTTAAAAGATTCCAGGCACCACCCTAACCCTAACCCTAACCCCAGCACCGGTGGCTAATGTGGGCGTCCTTCCCAAGGAAAGCCAAGAGCAACAGGAATTGCTGTCCAAATTTAAATAGAATAACAGAGTGGGAAGGGGCCTTGGAGGTCTTCTAGTCCAACCCCACCGCTCAAGCAGGAAACCCTACAACATTCCAGACAGGTGGCTGTCCAGTCTCTTCTTAAAAGCCTCCAGTGCTGGAGCAGTCACAATTCTGAGTCCCTGACAATGCAAAGAGAGTCACTTCTGACCATCAGGCCTAAAGAGAAGAGAGAACCTTTATTGTCATTTTTTTTACTGTGAGCACACTGGCCCACATTAAAAATGAAATATATATCTTCCCATACACATACATAACACATATACACATGCTACACACACACACACACACACACACACACACACACACACACACACACACACACACACACAATAATATATAAATAATAAAGTCTCCCTTTATTTCTTTATCAGTAAAATGTAACACAAATAAATAAATAAATACACACACACATACACACACACACACACATATATATGAATATATACATATACATACATATATATATGGTTTTTTCTCTGTTAAATCACCTGGTATACCCAAATATGGGAGAAAGCATACTGCTTCCTTTTTGCCTTTCGGCCCCTCCAGGGGCCATCCAGACAGTTAATTACAAACAACAGTCCGTTTCTATATGTTATATTTTTACATAAATAAAGGGAGACTAGTATAGATCTATTTCAAGCTATTTAGCTCTCATCAGCTAGCCACACCCTTCTGGGATTAGAACCCGGGCCCCTTGCCTAACAAGGCAAGCGATTAAACCTCTGAGCCACAGGATTCTTCTCCCTATCTGCATGTTCCAGGGACAAGGATATATATATATGTTTTTTTTTCCCTATGTTAAATCACCTGGTATACCCAAATATGGGAGAAAGCATACTGCTTCCTTTTTGCCTTTCGGCCCCTCCAGGGGCCATCCAGACAGTTAATTACAAA
>QLTV01001823.1:410559-428173 GCA_003457575.1 Thermophis baileyi
AAAACATATATATATATATCCTTGTCCCTGGAACATGCAGATAGGGAGAAGAATCCTGTGGCTCAGAGTTTTAATCACTTGCCTTGTTAGGCATGGGGCCCGGGTTTAATCCCATAAGGGTGTGGCTAGCTGATGAGAGCTAAATAGCTTGAAATAGATCTATACTAGTCTCCCTTTATTTATGTAAAAATATAACATATAGAAACGGACTGTCGTTTATAATTTACTGTCTGGATGGCCCCTGGAGGGGCCGAAAGGCAAAAAGGAAGCAGTATGCTTTCTCCCATATTTGGGTATACCAGGTGATTTAAAAGAGAAAAAAACATATATATATCCTTGTCCCTGGAACATGCAGATAGGGAGAAGAATCCTGTGGCTCAGAGGTTTAATCACTTGCCTTGTTAGGCAAGGGGCCCGGGTTCTAATCCCAGAAGGGTGTGGCTAGCTGATGAGAGCTAAATAGCTTGAAATAGATCTATACTAGTCTCCCTTTATTTATGTAAAAATATAACATACATACGTATACACACATATATAACACACACATATACACACCTATACACACACACATATATATGTATACATACATACATACATACATACATACATACATACATATACATATACATATCACGTATACGTACCGGTATATGTGTATATGTATGTATACACACATACATATAACGCGCACACACACACACACACACACACACACACACACACACACACACACAGAGTGGAAAAAGGAAACTTGAGAGTTCACAAGGTCGATACTGAATGGAACAAAACTGTGGCTGAATCTGGATGTTCTGCTTTGGGTACCACGAAAGCCCCCCCCCCTCCCAGAAGGCAGCAAGGAAAACGGCACAGAGAGGATGTTGTAGCGTCCCAGGCAATCCTGCGGACCCTGCTCAAGCATCACTTATATGCCACGTCCTGGATAGGAAGGAGCGAACTCCCAATGATCTTCCCTGCCCTCCTCACCACTCTGCACCGCCTTCCTGTCCGAAGCAGCGATGCTTCCAAACCAGACTAATACAATACGACAGGATGCTCTCAATCGTCCCTCTATAGCAGGGGTGTCAAACTTGCATCGTCACAGCATGGTCACGTGACGTATCGGGACTTCCCCCCCCTTTGCTAAACCGGGCATGGGCCTGGCCAGCGCGTGACGCATCTGGCCCGCGGGCCGCATGCTTGACAGCCCTGCTCTATAGAAAGTGGTGAGAACAAGAGGGAGGAAGCTGTGGTTTTTTTATGCGACGCAGAAAATGCATGTGGTTGCTAAAACCCACAATTTTGAGTCCCCAACAACGCAAAGAGAGCACCGTCTGACCACCAGGCCTTAAAAGAGACGGCGGAATCATTAGGCTGAGTTAGGACCATACCTGTTCTGGATGGATTTAGAATTGCATCCATCGTGGCCGATAATCTGGGTGATGTTCTTGGCCTCGCACCAGGCGTTCTTGTCCGGAAACAGAGCGAGTTTGTTAATATGAGACGGGGCAGCTAAGCTCAGGCAGGGGAAGAACGCGCTCAGCAGAAGTCTTAGCATCGTGGCTCGCACCGGCGGAAACCTAGACATGGGTTCAAATGCACTTTTTAATTGGTTGGAAAACAACATTCCCCCCCCCCGTCTCGCTCTCTGCCGGTTCCTGTCTCAAAATTTCGAGGCTCTACATTTCCGACTACACGTAGGACTTAACTACCACAATTGAGCCCAACGTTTCTGTTGCTAAGCGAGACGGTTGTTAAGTGAGCTGTGCCTGTGCCCCATTTTAAGACCTTTCTTGCCACAGTCGTTAAGTGAATCACTACATTTGTTAAGTTAGTAATAAGGTCGTTAAATGAATCTGGCTTCCCCATTGACTTGTCAGAAGGTCGCCAAAGGGGGGTCACGTGACCCCGCGACGTTGCGACCGTCATAAATATGAACCAGTTTCCAAGCATCTGAATTTTGATCACATGGTCATGGGGATTCTGCAACGGTCGTTTGAAAAACGGTCCTAAGTCTGTTTTTTTCAGTGCCGTCGTAACTTTGAACGGTCACTAAATGAACCATTGTAAGTCGAGGGCTACCTGTATAAAAAAAAATCCCCCAAACCTCAAGACTATTCTATTTCTTTTAAAAAATCCTTCCACATTTCTAAGGAGAGAGTCTTCAGCCTCTTGTTGAGAACTGGAATTGTATAAACAGAAGAAGCTCGCCGTCCATAATGAGTTTGTACGTCTGCATCTGAAGACATTCTGCATACATCAAACACTCTTTTAAGCAGCTTATCCGGGAATAAAACTGCACCTCCTGAAGTGGTGTAAACAAAATAGATGCAATACAAAGAAAATGGCATTTAAAAAAAAATTAAAAATAAAGCAATAGGCTACTTAATTTTTGTTTTAAAAAAAAATGGAAGGGTGTTAAGTAGCTTTTCTTGAAGGCAGGTAGAATTTTATAAGGAAACCACAACAAATCATTCCAAGAAAGGGTTTAGAAGAGCAGAAGTGTGATTGAAATAGAATTTTACACTATAATTCAAAATTCTTATATAGCTAAGCGGGGGGGGGGGGGGGGGGGGGGGGAGAGAAATTTAGAAGGGGGGGCGGGGGGGGGCCGGCAAGAAAAGAGAACAATGTTTTTTTGGTTTTTTTTTTTTTTTTTTTTTTTCTTTTTTTTTTGCTTGTTTTGTTTGTGGGATGTTTTTTTTTTTTTTTTTTTTTGACAAAGTTTGCTTTTAAAAAAGTAAAGATAAAGAAAGCAAAAGTAAAAACTACAAATTCTGTGTTGTCTTCCTGGAAATATCCATGTTGTTTTCTCGGCAAAAATATAGGTTAGGGTTAGGTTATTCTGTGAAGTTTGACTTCCCAAACTGCATTGTTGAGATTTCCTGGTGGTGACTTGTCCAAGGAAAAACTTGTGCCCTTCCTTTAGCAACTTGTTCTGGGTCTGTGAACATTTTTCCACAGTGATCTAAATGTTTCATCTCAAAAACAAATCTGCTGTCTGGGAAGTTGGTAAGCGACGCAGGTCTGCCCTAACCATTAGAGAGAAATTGGGTTTCTAAGCCAAAGATATTATCTACATTTTATCCTTAGGTGGAGTAAAATATTTCCAAACCTTTTCACCTCCCCCTGCTATTATTTGACATTATTTCCATGATGAGAAATGTTCTGTTCATGACAATACTCCAAATTTTCTTTTGAAAAAAGCCTTAAGCAAGATTATCTGAGTTGTCGTTATTTGTCTGGGACGATCACCCACAGAATGGGGTTGCTGATTTAAGGCAATTGGATGCTATAAATATTTTCCTATTTTCCTCTACATGGCCGTCATTGGCGGATGTGGAGCCAAACAGGATCCAGAACCAGACTAAACACAGCAATTAATGTTCAAGGAATTCCGAATTATTTCAGATAACTTAGGTGAGTTGGCAATTTATAATGCAGCCTGTGAAAACTGATGCATTTTAATAAAAGGAAACTCCCTAGCAAACTCCTTCCGGGGTGGGGGTGGAACTGTAAAATTGAGCTGATCCTTATTGGACTGATCTGGGGGGGGGGGAATCTGGTTTGAATGGTGGATCACAAGGAAATGGGCAAAGATTTGGGGTAGAAATAGGGAGCATTCCTGGATAAATGCTTTTAATAAAAACATGGGGACGTCTCTGTGAGGTGACCAGGAACTGAGCTTATCTCAAGGTAGGTTCTAATTTAATTTATATAAAGAGAAAGAAAATTTCCCTAGTATCAAAAATCCTAGGGAAACAAAAGCAGTCTCACAGATCCCATTGGCTTGCGAGTCAGTGCGATTTCAGGAAATCAAACAAGATGCCTTAACAGAAGATGATAAACAGGTAGACAGACCGGCTCGCGTGTGCATGTCTAAAGTCTTCCTTTGGATAATAACTCGCCTCTTAACACATTATGTAAGGTATGCGTGCCGCAACTACGGTGGAATCAATACATCGGCATTCAGCATCTTTGCATCTTTTTAGTTTATTGCTCTGTCCTTCCTAGCCTCTTCCCCATCATTTGGAAAAGACGTAATTCTGCTTTGGGAGTTGAGCAAGGTCGCTCGCTCCTGAGGGTAAGGACGAGGGCGGCCTGCCAAGCGAAACGAAATTAGGGCAAAGATGAAAGGTGCCAACAGCGAAGCCAAAGCAGCGCAGAAAATTTCGTAGCGTATCCAGAGTGAATGGAATATTTCTAAAGAAGCGTTTTGCTTCGCTTTTGGAAGAAGAAGAAAAAATGTGCAGCCATGCCAGATTTGTAACTCGGTGGGAAATAAGAATGATTCACTCACCAACACGTGACTTAAGAAGATTGGTGACTTTGCACCAATCTTCTTAAGTGTACAAAGCTAGAGAAGAACGAAGCCCTTTCTCTTTCTTTCTCTAGGTAAGACTGGAGAAAAAATACCTGCATCTCTGCAGAGATGCTGTTAGCATCAAGAGTTCAAATTGCTTTCCATCTCCCAATTTGAAGGTGCAATTATCTCATTTGGGCATTGGGCTGAGGATGATGGTCTTGAATGCCATCAGAAAGAAACAGGACTTTTTTCTTAAAATGGGCCGTCATATTTTGTCCTTTCCCGATCCTTGGCTTTTAAAAAAAAAAAACACATTCCAGTGAATAGCCCAGCCAAGGGGGGGGAAATGCTAAAATTCTAGTTTCTGAACAGGAGAATTTTTCTCTCTCTTTTATTACAAAAAGGAGACAAAAGACAGCAGGTGGGATGCGGCTAAACTGTTGAAAAGAGAATGGTGCAGTCTTTATTTCAAGAAAACCAAGCTAAAGAGACATTCAAAGAAGAATTGGGAACAATTATAAATTTAAAAGCAAGGTCACCTCTCCTTAGCGGACAAATAAAACTACAGACAAATCTTTGTTGTCTTTGCAACAAATGAACTTCGAAAACATAAATTCTATTTATCCCCAAATTAATGATTTTTCCCCACAGTAATAAGACACATTGCAGGACCCAACTTAGCAGCTGCATTATTACAAGCAAAAAAAAAAGTATGCAGGTAAAAAGACAGAAAGCAGAGAGCATATATTCAACTCCTTCGGTTGTAGGTGATGAGGAGGGGGCATTTATTTATGTACTTTCAGTATTTATTTATTTCTAGTATGTATGATCTGTCTTAAAGGGCTCTGTGTGGCATGCAACATCTCATCACACCAAGACAAAAAAAAAATCAGAATTAAATCCTAACTGTATTTTAAAAAGCCCCCAAAAAGCAAAGATAACCCTTCCATCCTAAAAGGGGCAGCCACTATTAACCAGGTGAGTCCAAAACCACCTGGGAATAAAAAGAGTTCTAACCTGTTCATGGAATTGCAGGGTTTTACTGCAAGAGCATGCCTGAAAAGATTTATAAACTGCTGACACGCAGGGACGTTAGATGTTAGGTCTGTTGGTCCGTTGGCCAGAACCACAATGATGCTCAGAGATCTGGAGGCGAACTTAGAAAAATGTGTTCTGCTCGCTTCTAACTTGGTTTGCACATCCAGGAAACCTTACGACCCTCAAAAACGCCATTGTGCGAGGGTGACCCCTTGCAATCATGGCTACTTCTGGAAAAAGTGGTCTCTTTTCTCCCAAACCAGGATCACAGGGGAGGAGCAATCAAGGTTAGCTTCAGAAGAGAAAGGGAAGGAGCCCGTGGGAACCCCACAAGTCGCCTTCGGAGAGACCAAGGGGCGTGGAAGGAACCAAGGCAGCTAACCATGTTTTTAGCCTCCTGTTTTCCTATCCCAGATCCTGGGAGTGGAGCAAGGAGCATTGGATATTCCCACCAGCTTTCCTCTCCAAGTCCTAACTTGGCCTGATCCGGTTTGGCTTCTCAGGGAAAACAAGACGGGGCACGTTTTCGGATTGAAAAGCCCAAATCATAAAGAGCGAAAGCAGAGTTCCTCTTTAGTGGAGAAGCAAAAGGTGTCAGAGCTTTAGAAAAAAGGGGGTGATTAAAGAAATCAGAGGGGAGGAGAAAGAGCTTCTTGTAAATGAGGATGAAGTGGTGTGTGTGGGGGGGGACTTTTTAGAAGCCCCCTCCCCTCCCTCCAAGTATTAAGAATCTGCTTAAAAGCTTCTGTTGTCCCTTTAAAGAATTTCTGCTTTCCCTTCTGAGTGTCTACTACTTTAAAATCAAGCTACGTCTTGATTTAAAGGGTTTTGTTGCCCCTTTGAGAGGCCAGAGTAGAACCTTCCTATCCAGGGGTAGTCTACCTCCTGTAAACAATTCACCACCCAATGCTGGAAGAGCAAAGTAAAAGGGGATACGTGTTATTAGGTTGGTTTCAAACCACGGAATGATTTTAAATTGGGGGGGGGTTTCCCGTCCCGTATTATTATTTTTTTTAAACTGACTTCATGGGTAGCTTCATTCGCTTGGTTGGTCCAACTTGTGTTTTTCTCAAATTTAAGAAGAAAAAAAAACCCTCATTGAAGCTGTACTGTGACTGAGCATTATTTGATCTGATTCTCTTTAAGTGGATAATAACAGCCACTGCACAAAATTTCGAGGGAGATGTTATATTAATGGTGTAAATCTCTAATAAAGCAAATTTGATGGTCAAACTATTTAGAATCACCTTAAAACAATATGCAGCTTTTAACCCCTAAGGCAGCCCAACTAAATGTCATTTTTAACAGAGGTAATAATAGGGTTTTTAAAAAAGTCCCTTTGGGTAACCGCAAAATCGTATTTTTTAAACGCACGCAGTGTTTTAACTTCATTTTTTTTAACAGTAAGAAGACAGTTTGTCTTCTGGTTGTTGAAAGACAATGCTTTTCCCTCTGGTATTCAAAGCCAGGCCCAAATTAATACATTTCAGATCCTTCTTTTTCATTCTGAATCAGCGGTAAGGGAGAGAGAGAGAAGAGAAAAGGTTAGAAGATGTTCCTAAAAACATTTCCAGCCTGGGATTTTTCACGGATTTTTTTTCCCCTTTTTGTTGTTGAGCAGAGAAAGGATCGAGGAAAGACAGATGGAAATATTTTAATGGCTGCAAAACTGGTTCCCTCCAGCACGTTTCTCATCTGTAACTGATTTATTTGCTAAGATTTCTCCTCTTTCAAACCATCCATCACAGGGGAGGATAAAGGGAAAGAAAGGGCATGGGGGAGCATTTTAAAAATATCTGGTCTTGATAAGTGGCGAAGAGACGCAGGTTTCCCCCCCTTTCACACAACCCCTTGGAAAGGGGGGTGAAGAAGAATTATTATTATCTTATGGACTAGCATCTTTGACCTTTTGCTGCCTGGCACAGGGGGAAATAATTTTGCAATTGCTAGCGACACCCCCCCTCCAACACAATCTTTTGGAATTGCTGGTACATTTATAGCTGAAAGGAAAAAGTACATTATTTCTTTGGAATGACTGCGTCTGGGTCCACCCAGGTGTGTCCATCTGTAACTGCTCTTTGCCTGTCTTTCTAGGTGAATCTCTAAAGATAACTTTGTTCCCATGATTGACACCCCAAATAGACACACCCACCTTCCAGGAGAAAACAAGGTGTGCAAATGTTTACAGCAAAGAAGTCGGGGGTCAAACTTCCTCTTCCGACCCGTTTTTCTTTTCCAGAGACAAAACAGACCGTGGTCATGATTGTGCAGAATTCCCTCCGAAACGTAAATGGTAAGTGATGAATTTTTGAAACGCAAGAAGGGCTGGCCGCATCTCCCTTTGGGCATACAATGTGGAATTTCACATTTGTTTCCTTTTAAAGTTTGGAAGCTCGTAAGCGAGTGGATGAACCGCATAATGCTCATGTGTGACTTGAGCTGTGTTCATGGACCTGTAAGCCATGATAGGAAACAGGCGGCTGAATCCACAAACAGGTTGAAGCATTTACTGCAGACCCCAAACTCTACACAGCCCGTGGTCAAATCAATGACATCCTCTACTTAAGGCAGGGGTCCCCAAACTTGGCAACTTTAAGACTTGTGGACCTCAACTCCTGGAGAATTCCGGGAGTTGAAGTCCACAAGTCTTAAAGTTGCCAAGTTTGAAGACCTCTGACTTAAGGATTCAAGAAAAAGAAAAAAAAACAGAAAGACCTTTTCAAATTATCAGCAAAGAAAAAAATCAGACCTTTCCCCCGACGTACCCTTTTATAAGTCGAATTTAGCACCAAGTGTGGCCCTAGGTTAGCCTTCAGCCAGTGAAATCCCACAGAACGGTTTGTAAACCTGAAGGCAGATGGGTTATTTGGAAAAGGATTTTAAAAATCGACTCACCCTCTGGAACTGATCCCGTGGAAAGAAAAGATCTCTTGCAGCAGCCAAAGATTAAAACAGGTTTATCCAACCAAGTCCGCAGGAGCGGCAGCTCAAATCCAGTGTCTAATGAAGTCTCTGAAAACTTATGTTTGTGAGAGCATCCCAGGATTAAAAGAAAAACCAGGAAGGGTGGAAAGGAAGCAGCGAGAAAATTAGCATCTGAACCTCAAGAAAAACTTACTTTCCCTGCCAAATTTGCAGAGAGATCCAAACTTCCAAGTCAGTTGAGAGTAAATTTTTTATCTCTCCGGGACCAACCTTGTCAGCGTAAAATCCAGCAGCAGGAGAAAAACCTTGAAATTGTTGCAAAGATCCAGAAACGGACGCGAAAAATCACAAAACTCCTGCAGACTGGAGCAGTGGAGGTGGAAGGGAAAAAGTTCGGTTCTTAAGAGCAAAACAGAGGCATGAGTGACCCTTCCTGCTCAGGGAGAAGCTGTTCAGAATTCGCTGCCTCCCCAAAGTTTCCGCAGCATCTTAAGGCAGAGTTTAAATCTGTTAGTCCGTCCCTCAAGGGGAGGATGCAAGGGCTTGCTTATAAGTCAGCCTCATTTCTCCTCCTCCGCCGCCGCCTCCGTCTTTCAGCTCTTCCTGTCAGTTCAGGAGGAGAAGAGAAAAAGATAATTTTTTAAAGCATCTTGAATAGAGCAACCAAGATGATTAGGGGACTGGAGGTTAAAACATATGAAGAACGGTTGCTGGAACTGGGTATGTCTAGTTTAATGAAAAGAAGGACCAGGGGAGACATGAAAGCAGTGTTCCAATATCTCAGGGGATGCCACAAAGCTATTCTCCAAAGCCCCTGAAGGCAGGACAAGAAGCAACGGGTGGGAACTAATCAAGGAGAGAAGCAACCTGGAATTAGGGAAAAAACTTCCTAACAGAACAATTAATCAGTGGAACAGCTTGCCTCCAGAAGTTGTGAATGCTTCAACACTCACAAGTTTTTAAGACGAGATTGGACAACCATTTGTCTGAAATGGTATAGGGTTTCCTGCCTGAGCAGGGAGTTGAAGACCTCCAAGGTCCCTTCCAACTCTGTTATTCTATTCTATTCTATATTCCAAGAGGCAAGAATGAGCGAGTTTGGGAGAAAAGAGGAGGAAAAAATAATTAAAAGTCTTCTTGGCTGGATTTTGCACCCCCAAATACTTTGCAACTTGTGGCTGGAGAGGGGAGGGGGTGTCAGCCTTATTGAGACCTCCAGGTTTAGAGGCAATCTACCTTTTTTTTTTTTTTTTTTTTTTGGTTCTTTTTGTTGGTTGGGTCCTGGATGTGGGTGTTGCAGGGCTCCTTAGCTGGGCTCTGCCTTGGTGCTACCCCTTGGATTAAAAGATATTCATTTCTGGAGACCTGGAGAGGCTGGTGATGCACACAGCGCCAGAGGTATAAACTGGATCTGTTGGACACCAGTTTGAAATTTCATTTCAAGGATGTGTGCATGTGGTGGTTTGCCCTTCCTAGGAAATCAGCTCTCCTCCTCAAGAGTTAAGCGAAACCTCCAAATATCGAAGCAGTCTATCGGACTGCACCCATGGCAAGAGATGGCTCGCTTCCTTCCATGTGCCCTGCTCTTGGGGGTACCCAAGGGTGCCAGGGGGAATCGGCTGTAGGCAGGGCGGGGTGGGCGTTGGGGTGGGCGCCGTGGAGGCAGGAAAGCCTGTTCTAGCTCAGAGTCGGCGGGTGCCACAGGCTTGGCAGCTTCGCTTCTCGGCTCCTGGTTGAGTGCCAGGGCAGGAACATGTCGAGACAGGGCGAGAGACCCGCGTGGGAGGCGGCGTCTCGGGCTTCCATCTGTGCTTCGAACCTACACCTGGGCGCTCGGGAGAGGGGTGAGCAGCCCCCCCCTTCGCCTGCCACCCGGATTGCATCCTGCGCCCTGGGGCACTCTTCCGCAAGCAGCCGTGCCCATTTCTGCCCCGTGATCGGGACTAGATTGCCCAAAGGGCCTGGCTGGCATGTGTGAACTCTGGCAGGGGCTGTGGAGAACCTCTGGGCTGCTTCCGTGGAATGCGGCTGGACGGCAGGGGGCAGCTCTGGCTTCCTGAGGCCCCGAATGCAAAACCTCAGCTGCTTCCTCTTCTTCGGATATCAGCTTTCGTCCCTTTTTCAGGCTCTTTTGCTTTAAATTTTGAAAGAAAGGTTAAAAAAGGAGAATTTTCTTTTGGAGTTCTTTTCTTTTCACAAACTGGCACAGAAGGAGCCCAGATAGCAGAATAACAGAGCTGGAAGGCACCTTGGAGGTCTTCTAGTCCAACCCCCTGCTCAGACCGGAGACCTGATACCATTTTGGACAAATGGTTGTCCAGTCTCTTCTTCAAAACCTCCAGTGATGGAGCACCCACAACTTCTGGAGGCAAGCTGTTCCACTGGTTAATTGTCCTCCCTGTTAGGAAGTTTCTCCTTCATTCCAGGTTGCTTCTCTCCTTGATTAATTCTCATCCATTGTTTCTTGTCACACCTTCTGGTGCTTTGGAGAGTAATTTGACCTTCTCTTCTTTCTGGCAGCCCCTCAAATATTGGAATGCTGGTATCATGTCCCCCCCTCCTTGGTTGTCTTCTTTGAAAGTCATGGCCCTAGAGAAAATGTGTCACAGAGAGGAGGGGGGTCAAGCTATTTTCCAAAGCACCCGAAGGCCAGACAAGGAATAATAATGGATGGAAACTGACCAAGGAGAGATTCAACCTGGAAATAAGGAGAAATTTTCTGACAGTGACAACAATCAACCCATGGAACAGAAGTTGCCTTCGGATGTTATGAGAGCTTCATCACTTGAGACTTTCAAGAAGAGACGGGACTGCCATCTGTCAGAAATGGTGTAGGGTCTCCTGCTTGGGCGGGGGGTTGGACTAGATGACCTACAAGGTCCCTTCCAACTCTGTTAATCTGTACATGAATCTCTACCTTCAATGAAGCCCTTAATTGCAACATCCTAACTGTGCCTCTACTTTTCTCAGGCAGCTGCTCCTGGGGTGTCTCTGCAGGAGTTCCTGTTCGGGAACTTCTGCTTTACGGGCCCAACTTGGAAGGTGGTCTCGGTCGCCCTTTCTGGCTGCTGAGATTTCGCTCTGCGGTTTTGGAATTTTGCAAAGACTTTGCGTTTCGCCTGGAGATCCTTGCTTATACACGCCGTTTTCTCCTCGCGTGGGGTAACCACAGCCTCTTAAACAGGGGTGGGTTCCGGATTCAGGTACTGCCGATTCGCTCAGGGACGCGCCGCGTGGGCAAGCGGGCGCATGCGCAGTACTTAAAAAAAGCTTCTGCGCATGCGCAGAAGCAAAAAACAAGATGAGAGAGAACCTGCTCGGGGGCGTGGCAGGCCTGGGTCGCTGCCGGTTCCAGCGACCCAGGCCACAGCGTTACTAACGGTTCTATAGAACCGGTCCAAACCGGTAGGAACCCACCTCTGCTCTTAAACATTGTTATTTCCCCAGGGAGACTCACTGCCACAAGGTTTGATGGCTTTAAAAACGAGATGGGATCACCCAGAGAAAGGCCCGGAGTCATAACTGGTCGAATTAGAACCACTCTGGAGACACTCTACCTGCCAGGTTGGTCCTTGACTTACGACCACAAGTGAGCCCAAAGTTTCTGTTGCTAAGTGAGACAATCGTGAAGTGAGTTTTGCCCCATTTTATGACTTGTCTTAACCACGGTTGTTAAGCGAATCCCTGCAGTTAAGTTAGTAACTCGGTTGTTAAGTGAAACTGGCTTCCCCATTGACTTTATCAGAAGATTGCAAAAGGGGATCGCGTAACCCCGGGACACTGCGACCGTCATAAATGTGAGTCAGTTGCCAAGCAGCTGAATTTTGATCATGGGACCACAGGGATACCGCAACGGTCATAAGTGTGAAAAGCGGTCATAAGTCACTTCTTTCAGAGCCTTGTCACTTCGGTCACTAAATGAACTATTGTTGTAAGTCCGAAACTACCTGTACCGGGGCAGCTTTAGAGGTTGGAAAATAGCCAGGGGGAACTGTTGTTTTTATGGACCCTCCATTAATAAAGGAGAATATTTGTACTTTAGGATTGACGTGAGGGGTCCTTGGTGCTCTCTTGAGCTGGGTGGTTTTCTTGCAGACGTTTCATGACCCAACTAGGTAACATTATCAGCGCTAGTCCCTAACAGATTAACAGAGTTGGAAGGGACCTTGTAGGTCATCTAGTCCAGCCCCCCGCCCAAGCAGGAGACCTACACCATTTCTGACAGATGGCAGTCCAGTCTCTTCTTGAAAGCTTCCAGTGATGATGAAGCTCCCACAACTTCCGAAGGCAACTTCTGTTCCATTGGTTGATTGTTCTCACTGTCAGAATATTTCTCCTTATTTCCAGATTGAATCTCTCCTTGGTCAGTTTCCATCCATTGTTCCTTGTCTGGCCTTCAGGTGCCTTGGAGAATAGCTTGATCCCCTCCCTCCTCTCTGGGGCAGCCCCTCAAATATTGGAAGACTGCTCTCATGTCTCCCCTGGTCCTTCTCTTCACTAGACTAGCCATGCCCAGTTCCTGCAGCCGTTCATCGTATGTTTGAGCCTCCAGTCCCCTAATCATCCTGGTTGCTCTTCTCTGCACTCTTTCCAGAGTCTCAACATCAATGCTCCTACAGGGAGCATTCTGGGATTATGCACCAGGCAGACAGGGAGGGTGGGCTGACCCCTGCCACCTATCCTTCCCACAGCGCTCTGGAACTAACTGGAGACCCGGATATAAAGGCAGAAATCGGAGAAAATGTGGTTTGGCCGAGTGTGTGCAAACGAACGGGGGAGCCTGGGGCTGGCAGGTCACTCTTTATTGTGAAGCAAAACACACCCAAGCTTGACTTTCTCTCTGGGCATCTGGCACCCCGTTTGGGGCTTCGGTCTTAAAAGGGGGAAGGAGAGATCGCAGCTTGCTTTAAAGGAAGAAGAGAGGGGGAAGAGAAAGAGAGAAAGAGAAACGGGTGATCATTTCCAGATGAACAGCAGGGACTCAAGTTTTTAACATTCCTTCGGGCACTTGAGCCGAGAGGAGAGGGGCTGTTTTTTTCTCTCTCTCTCTCCACCGCCCGCCTTTCCCCTTCCGTGCCTAGAATGGCCCGTTTCGACATCCAGCCGGGCCCTGCTTGCATGCCGAGAGGGAAACAAAGAACCGCTCAGGTTCCTGTCCCTTTTATTTGGATGTAGCGTCTCCGCCATGGCCGTCCAGCAATGAAGGCATCCGTGCCCCCTGCCAGCTCTTCCTGGAAGGGTGCCTGCTCCTAGGACACTGGCAGACATGCCACCTGAACGTCCCCGAAGCGGTGCTGTTGCTGACCACTCTGTTGCCCTGGGTGGCTAAGCTAGTCATCCGAAGCCCCCTGGATAAGACCCAACGCTGAGGAACAGAATACATTCCTTCGCGACTCCGGTCAACGGGCGTTCTAAAAAACCAGAATAAAACTGCTGACAGCTAGTGCTAGAGCTCAGAAATGGATTCTTTTCATCTGCAGAACATCCTCTACAGGAGCAGTCTACCTTAAAAGCAGGGCTCTGGTGGTGACCTTCCCAGAGGCACCGACGAGGTGGCCACTGTGAAGTGAAGGAGGAGATGCTTGGCCGGAGAAGACTTTGGATTACGACTGACCGGTGTTTATTCTCTC
This sequence comes from Thermophis baileyi, assembly GCA_003457575.1. Classification (NCBI taxonomy): domain Eukaryota; kingdom Metazoa; phylum Chordata; class Lepidosauria; order Squamata; family Dipsadidae; genus Thermophis; species Thermophis baileyi. The sequence goes on from QLTV01001823.1 coordinate 424,456, forward strand.
TTTAACTCTGGGCAGATTTAAACCAGGATCTACTCAACTTTTTCCTTTGAAAATCTCCCTTTTCTGGATCAGATCTTGAGGGCAAAACTGTCCCGGCTCTCTCTTGCACCCAGAGACCAGCCTGGTACTGCCTTTGACGGGCGCCTGGCGAGAGGCTTCAAGGGCCAGATGGGGCCCGTGCCCGTGCGGTCTTTCCACTCCCCGCTCTTGGGTGAATTTTAACCTTGAAAGGGAGGCTGTTTCTGACCCCCGGAGGCTCCGGCTGGAGAGATAAAGAAGGGAGTGGGACCTTTAGGGCAGGAATGCTTGTTCAAGAGAAACACAAACTCTAAACTTGGACGGAGGGAGAGGAACCGAGGACGGCTGTCCCGCCTGGCTGGGGAGGGGGGAAAGAGGCTCTCAAAGGAGGTCGCAAGCAGGTGGTTGCAGCTGTGAGTTCAAACGGGAATGCCTTCCCACACACTTTGTTTGACACACAAAGGCAACAGAGTGTGGGCGGAGGGGCTCTCGCGCACACAACACACACACACACACCGATGATGAACGCTTTGCCAGTTTTATTGCCTTTCCCAGAACGGCACCTTTCCCTGCTGTTCCCCGAAGAAGATACAAAATGAAGGTTTGCTTGGAGGCCTGGTGGTGGTGGTGGTGGTGGGTGGCGGCTGCCCCCTCCCCAGAGGGGCAGCCGGCAAGTCCATGGGTCTCCAGGGTGCCCATCCCCCCACGGAGAGGAGGCCGAGGTGTCTCCACTGCTCTGCCACAGAAAAGTCAGGATCCCATCACTGCTCCTGTGGAGGAAACATAACCCACCTTACATCTGCAAAGACCCCCTCAAACAGCGTTGCTTTATGACGTGGTAGAGGGTCTCCAGATGTGGTTTCCCTCGGGCCAAGACCCTTTCCTGCCTCTTGGGGGGGAAAAACAGGGCGAGGCCAGTTGAGAGCAGAGCCGATCAGTTCCTGGGCCCAGCGCCCTGTTTACAAAGCCTCAACCCCCCCTCCCCAAATCCCAGGCAGGGGGCGAACGCTCTCCCCCCCCCCTTTCCCCATCTTTCCCTACTCAGCTGTCCCACAGATGTCTCAGGATGCCAGAAGGGAAAGCACGGAGCAGGGAAAGGTCCCTCCAGCGCAGGAGGGGGGAGAAGAATTAATTAGGGGCAGACAGGCAAGGAACAATGAAGCCGAGGTGGCGATCAATAAGAGGGGAAGCCGCCAGGCTAAGGGGAGGAAGGGAAGGGACCCCCGAAGCCGTTTCTAAGTTTCCAGACTGCAGACCTCCCACTCCCGAGTTTGCATCTTTTATCTCCAAATCCCGCTCATCAGCAGGCAATAGAAACCAGCGGCTTTTTCTCGTGATGACAAATCAGAGCAAAACATGGAAACAGGATGGGTGTGCTGTTACCCCCGGGGGTTGAGGGTTGCCAAGGGCTGGACCCTCTTCGTTGGATTTATTCGGGCCCCAGCTTCACTCCCTTTTCTCATCTCCTGTTGCAGGTAAACCTGGGTGACGGAGTTTATAAAGGCATCAGAGACACGCAGGGATCCCCAGGTGGGCATGGCCGGAGGACTGAATTAAAAGGGTCCGGCAGGAGGCCTCCGTTTCCAAGAATTCGCTAACAGGGTCAGGTGGCTGTCCTTTGGTGGAGACTCACCTTCATGAATCTCCCGTGGAGAAGGTAAGGAGCCTGGAAGTCGTGTTGGCAATTTGAATACGCCATTCCTAGCCCCATCCCCGAGCCGAAAGCGAGCGGCCAAGTCTTTCCTGGAATGAAAAGGAAACTGTAAGGAACACAGGCCGCAAAAGGCGCTTTGCCTCGCGTGCCACAGTCGAACGTTCTAGAAGGGCAAAGGGGATGGCGGAGGGAGAGCGAGCGCCCAGCAAGGCAAAATCAGGAAGTCTTTGTTGGAGGTGGCTTGAGGTGCCTTGAGACACACTGTGCGAAGTGCTAATGCCAATTTATAGGGTCTTGGTAAGGCCACACCTGGAATACTGCATCCAGTTTTGGTCACCACATTACAAAAAAGATGTTCGGACTTTGTAAAAAGTGGAGAGAAGAGCAACTAAGACGATTAAGGGCTTGGAGACTAAAACATATGAAGAACGGTTGCAGGTTTTGGCTAGTCTAGAGAAAAGAAGGACTGGGGGGGGGACATGATAGCAGCCTTCCAGTATTGGAGGGGGCTGGCACAAAGAGGAGGGGGACAAATTATTCTCCAAAGCACCAGAAGGCAGGACAAGAAACAATGGGTGGAAACTATCAAGGAGAGAAGCAACCTGGAATTAAGGAGAAACTTCCTAACAGCGAGAACAATTAACCAGTGGAACAGCTGGCCAACAGAAGTTGTAGGGGCTTCATCACTGGAGGTTTTTAAGAAGAGACTGACAGTCACTTGTCTGAGATGGTATAGGTTCTCCTGCTTGAGCAGGAGGCTGGACTAGAAGACCTCCAAGGTCCCTTCCAACTCTGTTATTCTGTTAATCTGCAGTGCATGTCTTTCACCAGATTTTACTTACTTGCTCATTTTTAATATTAGCTTTCCCCCTTTGAGATTCAGGGCTTGCTTTTAAAAACACCGAACTTGGTTAGCTGCCCTGGGTACATGCTAGGGTAGGCGGCCAGGCAATACCGTGTGCCCATAACCAGCGAAGTTGAAGCATTTCCTTGCGCTTTTTCACATTAAACCATCCAAGGCACACCAAGCGCCTGGAGCGAGATACGCGCCCAGTTTCTCTTCTCCACAAAAACCGCCTCTACTTTCTCACCAGATTCCCTCCTCACCGTAGGCAACGCCAATCTTGCAAGCCTAAACAAAGGATGAAGCCGGGGAGATACAAGTCCAATCGTGATCTCGAAATGGCGGTGAGGATCTCTCGGTGGATCCTTGAAAAAGGGCGCTGAGGTGCCCGTATCTCCCGAGGGCAAAGGTGGTACGTGCTGACCCTCGCCCGGCCTTACGTGCTGGTCCGAGGGCCGGAAAGAAAAGCTGATGAAATGCGGAAGAAAAAGGAGGAGCAGGAGGCTGGAGAATACGACCCTCTCACTCACTTTTGAAGAAGATGACGGAGAAGACCACGCCTAGGCCAAATCCAGCACCTGAAAGAAGGCAGAAGGGAGAGTTAAGGCAGGCTTGCTGGCTTCCCACCAGCCTTAATCGAGGAGGGGGGGGTGTTTCTGCCCCAGCCTCCAAGGCAGTGGGCCAGACATCAAAGGAAGGTCCTTTGCCCCCTTCACGCAAGACCCCCAAGCTGCCTTCGCACGCGGACAGGACGTGAATCAGTTACGGGGGATGCCAGCAACTCTCAAAAAGTTTCAGCGCTCCATCCGGGAAAGTGTTCCCTGTTCGCCACTGCAGCCCTTCCTCCATCCTCTGGCCCCCACACACAGGGCTCCCCATCAGGGGTGGTGTTCACTTACCTTCCCTACCGGTTCGCAAATGTGAGCGCGCACGCACGCGCGCACACTCCCTTCGCTCGCACGCGCCACCTCCGCACATGCGCCCAGCCTCGAAAACATGGCTAAATAGGACGGCATTACATCCGGGCAGGTCCATGCTACCGGTTCGCCCGAACCGGTCTGAACCGGCTGAATACCACCTCTGCTCCCATCAGCCAAGACAACTGCAAAACATGTCCAACTGTTCCCTCTTCCCCCTTCTGGGACAGTATGGCTGGAGGCAGAGAGCCCCCCCCCCCCAAAAATCTGGTGACGCAAAATCCC
>QLTV01001823.1:428243-442843 GCA_003457575.1 Thermophis baileyi
TTAGTCTTCCTTTGGGTTTATTTTCCTGGCAAGCAAGACCTTTTGTGTTTTATTGTTACGAAGTTTAAAGGCTGGCCTGGAGGTGCCCGGCTTTAGTAGAAACAGCTGCGGGTGCTGCCCCCCCCAGGAGAAAAGGGAGGCCTGAAGCCGCAGAGACGGCATGGCTCTCTGCCTATGCTCAGGGGCTCTCCATGGCTTTCCATGCGCCGAGCGAAGCAGAGCAAATGGATACCAGCTGACGGAGGAGATAATGTTGACGTGCGTACAGCACCCGGCGGCCTGTTTTGTGACCGCTTGAGATGGCGATGAAACAATCAAGTCTTCACAGCTCTCTGGTTGTTTCCAGATGGGTTGGATTGCAAGGCCCCCAGGGCCGGTTGGGAAGGATGGGAGTTGTGATCCTAAACATCTGGCTGGTGAAAGGGAGGATGTCAGAAACAGAGAAAAAGCCAATGGTCGGAGGGGCTGGCGCTCGGCAGACACGCGCACCCAGGGACCTGGAAACTTGATTTTCGGCCAAACAACGAACCACCTTTGGGAATGTTCTGGCGCTGGAAAACGTCCAGCCCCGTTTCATCACCTGAGACAACTCTTAAACTCAATAACCTTCTGCCAGGCAGTTGTTCTGGATTGCAACTCCTGGAATTCCAGCTGCGCTGTTTCCCTGTTTGGAAAGCTGAGACTCTAGAAAGAGTGCAGAGAAGAGCAACCAGGATGATTAGGGGACTGGAGGCTCAAACATACGATGAAGGGTTGCAGGAACTGGGCATGGCTAGTCTAGCGAAGAGAAGGACCAGGGGAGACAGGATAGCAGACTTCCAATACTTGAGGGGCTGCCCCAGAGAGGAGGGGGTCAAGCTATTTTCCAAAGCACCCGAAGGCCAGAGAAGGAATCATGGATGGAAACTGACCAAGGAGAGATTCAACCTGGAAATAAGGAGAAATATTCTGACAGTGAGAACCATCAACCGATGAGAAGTTGTGTCAGCTTCATCACTGGAAGCTTTCGAGAAGAGACTGGACTGCCTTCTGTGACAAATGGTATAGGATCTCCTGCTTGAGCGGGTTCTTTTCTTGGGGGGGGTGGGGGGGGCTTGGACTAGATGACCCACAACAGGGGTGTCAAAGTTGATTTCTTCGAGGGCCGGATCAGCATTGTAGTTCTCCGTGGATTGGCGGGGGGACGGGATGGGGAGGGACGGATTGGTGGGGGGACGGGATGGGGAGGGACGGATGCCTCCTGAAGCACCCTGCTGGCCTAAACGGGGCATGGGGGTCTGTGCACGGCCCCCCTGTGCCTCGTTTTCACCCTCCATGGCCTCCTGCAGCAGTCTGCTGGCCATTTTTGGCCCCGTTTTTCGGCTGGCAGAGTGCTGCAGGCCACTGAGGGTGAAAACGAGGCGCGGGGGGTGGGGGTGCACACAGCCCATTTTAGCTGCCAGAGGCATCGCGGGCCGGTTCTTTGATATTTCCAGGCTGCCCCGTGGGCTGGATTTAAGCACTCCGCGGCTGGATCTGGCCCGCAGCCCTTGAGTTTGACACCCCTGACCTTGCAAGGTCCCTTCCACCTCTGTTAATCTGCACATCTGGGCGATGGGACGCCAAACCCGAAGGCAGGCAAGGATATTTGGGCCTGGCAGCCAAACAGGCCTCGACTGTCAGAATGTCTAAGAGCAAACCAGATCCTTTTCTTATCACCGTTTCCAGATGGAGCAGCTGGTGCTGGACTGGGTTGTGTGGTTTTGTGTATGTGTGTGTGTGTGTGTGTGTGTGTGTGTGTGTGTGAGAGAGAGAGAGAGAGTGAAGACAGGGACTTTGTGCCGTTTGAAAACCAGCGGCCATCTGTGGGGATCAATTGAACGTTCGGCATTCACCCGGTTTGGCTCCTTTTGGAGCGTGAACGCTGCTGGAATTCGGGAAGGTAATTATTGCAATGGCTGGACAGACACAGTTGGGGGTTTGCGTGGACTATCCTGGCTTAACGAAGCTGGTTTTGAACCTCCTGACCCAGACACGGTTTGTGAGCCGCGCAGAATTGTTGAAGATGGGTGGCCTATGATAAATAGTCCTTTCTTTTTGTTCAGCCGCAATTAATCAAAAAGGAAGTGGTTTTAAAGGCATCTCCTCCAAACCCAGATTGGTGGGATTGGAAATCCCAGGGCAATCTGAAAAGAAGCCCCGTGCTGGGAAGGCTGGGCTACGGAGTCCCTTCTGTAACACAGCCTTCGTTTGGGTGATCTTCAGATTTCTAATTATTTTGAACCAGCAGATAAGAAGGAAATGGGGGGGGGGGATTTGCTGCGTTTGGGTTTGATGGAAGGGAAAAGAAGATGAAAAAATATTTTGGACAATCTGGAGGATAAATGGAAAATAGGACAGGAACCCCACAACGTGTCACACTCGTTACGTTTACTAGTTTACTAGTTCCTAGTTTAGTTTTGGCCTGTGATTCTCTTATCTTCACTTCCTTGGAATTTAACTTCCTACCTCTTCCTTGGAAAAGGAAAAGAAAAAAACAACCCCAAGGACGTCAGCAATGGCAAAGATTCCTTAATCTTGGCTGGGGAAGGGATCTGGTGACTGGGAAGCCTTCCTGATCTCCCAAAGCAGCCGGTGGGACTCTGGGCTGAAGCCAAGGAAGCAGCGAGGAGCCTGATTCAATCCCTCTTGGGAAGAGCCGGGGTGGGGAAGGAGAATTGCTCCCCGTGAATATTCTGCAGAGGAGAAAAATCTCCAGCATGGTGTGTGGTTGTGTAGGAGGAGGAGGAAGAGGAGGGCAGACAAGTTGGCAAGGGAGGGCTCAGGAGGCGGCGGCAAGGGAACCCACCAGCCCATGATCTCTGCTTTGCACTCCCCCCCCCCATTTCCTTACAAGAGGGCTGTTGGATAGCCACCTATTTGGCCACTGGGGGGGGTACGACAGGGGGACCAGCTAACAACTGGGACAGCTGTTTCTACTAAAACTTGCACCTCCAGGCCAGCCTTTGACTTTGGAACAATAAAAGATGAAAGGTTTCGCTTGCAAATAAAACAAACAGAGGCAGAGAAGACACAGGAGGGAGCTTTAGGGGCCCCAACCCCTAGCTCTCGCTCTCTCCTTGCAGATTTAAAGGCAAGTCAAGAAAAAAAATGCTTGAAAAATTGGAAGCCACGTTTTGAAGAGAAGGAGCAGGGGAGACAGGATAGCAATAGCAATAGCAATAGCACGAGCACTTAGACGTATGTACCGCTTCATAGTGCGGGACAGCCCTCTCTAAGCGGTTTACAGAGTTAGAAACATTAATGGAATTAGACAAGCCACACTTGGAATACTGCATACAGTTTTGGTCACCATGAAACAAAAAAGATGCCAAGGCCCTAGAAAGTGTGCAGAGAAGAGCAACAAAGATGATAAAGGGTCTGAAGGTTTATGATGAATGGTTGAGGGAGCTAGGTATGTTTAGCCTATCAAATAGAAGGATTAGGGGGGACATGATAACTGTCTTCTAGTACTTGAGGGGCAAAGAAGAGGGGATTGATTTATTCTCCAAAGCACCAAAAGGCAGGATAAGAAGTTATGGGTGGAAGCTTGTTAAAGAGAGATTCAACCTGGAAATAAGGAGAAATTTTTCTGACAGTGAGAACAATCAACCGATGGAACAGAAGTTGCCTTCGGAAGTTGTGGGAGCTTCATCACTGGAGGCTTTCAAGAAGAGACTGGGCTGCCATCTGTCAGAAATGGTGTAGGGTCTCCTGCTTGGGCGGGGGGTTGGACTAGATGACCTACAAGGTCCCTCCCAACTCTGTTAATCTGCAATTCCTGAATTAACCTTTGTAGGATTTGCTGCTCCCCTGACCAGTAAAACGTTTCTGGAAGAACTGCAGGCAATATATAAGGGCAACAGTTGGTCTGCCAGGCGCCCCAGAATCTCCAGCTCAAAACCTGCATTATCTTCCTGAAAAGGGGACCCAACACCAGCAGTAGCTGATAAAGTTACCTGCAAGGCCCTTTTACTAACAACCCAGATCCTCTGACTTAGAAGGGGAGGAATGTCCCCCACCCCACAACCTCTCAAGGACAGGGCTAGCAACGCTTTGGGGGAAGAGGCGACCATGCTGGCAGAGAGACCCCGGCGAGGCTTCTGCCTGAAAGACCCAGCAAGGGGGGGGGGCGCAGACAACGGAGTTACAGGAAGTCCTCCAGTAACAGCAGCTCATTTAGTGACAGCGCTGGAAAAAGGGACTTGGGACCGTTTTCCCCGCTGATGACGACCGTCGCGGCTTCCCCGCTGGTCAGGTGATGAAAATTCAGGGGCTTTTGCCAACCGGCTCGTATTTACGACGGTTTGTGGTGTCCTGGGGGTGGGGGCGTCACCGGATCCCCTTTTGAGACCTTCTGACCAGCACACTCAACTGGGGAAGCCGGATTCACTTAACAACCGTGGGACTAACTTGAGAAACGCAGGGATTCGCTTAGCGGCAGTGGCGAGAAAGGTCGTAACGTGGGGCGAAACTCACTTAACAACTCCCTTACAGCCTCCATTGTGGTTGTTGTACGTTAAATACCACCTGTGTAATTTAAGATGGCTTAGAAAGGGGGTTAGAACTCAGAAAGCAGCTTTGCCCTGAAGATGAGGAGTTCTGGACGAGACTCCCAGCCCGGCTTTCGCCTTGCCCCTGACCTTTGACCTCGGATACGGATGGATTGCTGAGACCTTGGTCAGAGTTCAGTCCTGGCCTGGCCCTTGCAACAACTTTAATAAAAAGAAAAAAACAACAACTCTGGTCTGATTTACAGACCAGAAGGAAGGTGGACTCAGCCTTCCGTCCTTCCAAGGTGGGTAAAATGAGGACCCAGACTGTTGGGGGGAAAGAGACTGACTCTGTAAGCCGCTTAGAGGACTGTAAAAGCAACTGTGAAGCAGTATATAAGTCTAAGTGCTATTCCTTCCTTCCTTCCTTCCTTCCCTCCCAGTGGTTAGAATGCAGTATTGCAGGCTGACTCTGCCCGCTGCCAGCAGTTCAATTCCCACCGGCTCAAGGTTGACTCAGCCTTCCATCCTTCCGAGGTGAGTAAAATGAGGACCCAGATTGTTGGGGGGCAAGAGGCTGACTCTGTAAACCGCTTAGAGGGGGCTGTAAAGCGGTATATAAGTCTAAGTGCTATTGCTATTGCTAATAATAGTGTTTCATGAATTTCTTTTCTGCATTATTGGGAAAATCAAATTCAGAAATTGTGAAATGCCATGATTATGCCGAAAGGGAAATTGACGGTATCAGCAAATCTGCATTTTCCCAGACCTATTTCCAGATATTTGGTCCATTTATGCAATAACATTGTTATAGAGGGATATTAATTCAATTATCCATCACGGGGGGGTGGGGGTGGGTTCAAGAAAAGATTGGACAACCATTTGTCCGGGATGGTATGAGGAGTCTTGCCTTGGGCAGGGGGTTGGACTAGAAGACCTCCAAGGTCCCTTCCAGCTCTATGATTCTATGATTCTGGAAGCTAGCAGATGGAATGATTAATGATTGCCCTGTTTAACTCCCCCCCCACCCCCCCCCCAAGACTCTTTGTGAGTGGTGCAGATGCCACTTCCATCTCCACTTGTTCATCTAAACTAGGTCACCCCAGGATCTCTCGGGGGGGCAGCCAGCTCCCAAAATCTGAACTGCCTCCTTCAACACAACGGGTTTTTAGTCTCTTTTATTGGGAGTCAGAAAGAGCTTTCGGATGCTCACGCAAACCGGGGATTATAGCTCAGTGTTTTTTTAGGGCAGAAAAAGCCCACTTAGAACCTCACAGGCCATCTTATGTTCACGTCTCGTCTCTGCATCTTATCTCTCTCTCTATCTATAGCAGACTGACGATGGCATTGAAGAGAGTGACCGATGACCGTTTTCCACACTTAACGGCGGTAGTCCTCGACTTACAACTATAACGGAGCCCAACCTATCCGTGGCTGAGCCAAACATTTATGAAGCGATACTTGCTCCATTTTATGACCGTTCTTGCCACAGGTGTGAAGCACTGCGCTTGTTTAAATCAGTCACACGATGGTCAAGTGAATCCGGCTTCCCCAGACTCTGCTTATAAGTTGGTCGCAAAAGGGGATCACGTGACCCCACCCCCCGGAACACTGAGACCGTCATAAATATGAGTCAGCCACCAAGTGTCCGAATTTTGATCATGTGACCACGGGAAGGCTGCAATGGTTGTTAAGTGTGAAAAACGTCACTTTTTTCAGTGCCATTGTAACTTCGAACGGTCACTAAGTGAACTGTTGTACGTCCAGGACTACCTGTACATGGTTTAATCTTGAATAAATGAATAGGATAGAATAGAGCTGGAAGGGACCTTGGAGGTCTTCTAGTCCAGCCCCCTGCACAAGCAGGAGACCTTGTACCATTTCAGACAAACAGTTGTCCAGTATCTTCTTAAAAATTTCCAGTGTTGGAGCATTCACATAGTGAATAGTGTGAAAAATGGTCATAAATCCCTTTTTTTTATTTTCTCCTCTTCTTTGAGGCAGCCCCTCAAATACTGGAAGACTGCTATCATGTCCCCCCCCCCAGTCCTTCTTTTCTCTAGACTGGCCACCTCTTAGTCCTGTCTGTAATGCTAATGGCGAACTGAGTAAGCTTTATTAGGAAATTATTTATCCATGGAGTCCTGATCAATGAGCAAAGCTTGCAGTTAGTTAAAAAGCAGTCTGTGAAAGGTTTCCGACGCCCGACTTAAGAACCGACAGGTTCTTCTCTCTCCCTCTTGCAATTTGCCAATGCTGCAAAGGTGATTTACTCCAGGCCCAGCTACGAGCAGATGCAAACAAGCCATGGGCTCCGACACCTTCGTCTTGAATGCAAATGAAATTGAGTCATGCATGTTTCTGTAAGGCGTTAACAGCCTTTAGAAGAGAAGTGGCCCCTGGCCAAGAGAATAGGGGTGAGGGGTGAGATAAGCGAAGACTGGCAACAGTCAAAGGGTACGTTGCCCAACCCGGGTTGACGTTCACACAGACAGGACTGTGCAGGCCACAAACGTGCAGATTGCATGACAGCAGAATCGAGGGGCGTTGGGTTCCTTGGCCTCCCCTCCCCGTCGCTGGAAACGAGGCTGGTGGCCTTTAATGCCCGTGTACCCCAATATCACAAGGACTCTACGCTAGGATAAAGCTTGGGGGCACGGAAGAGAGACCCACGCGATTGAGAGGCTGAACGGAGGAAAAACACGGCTCTTGTGAAACTTTAAAAGGATAATTTTTCCCCTCTTCCTGCGTTGAGTTCTCTTGATTCGAGCAATCAATTCTGTATTTGTTTGTGGAGTCAGCAAATGGCGGCACCTGATCTTCCCAAGACTTTCTGGGGCTAAGGAGGGCTTAGAAATTACCCGTCAAATAGGGCGACGCTGCTTTATGCTTAGCTCTGCAACTGCACCCCTGGCACCGTGCGCACATGCATTAATTCCGGGTACAGCTGAAATCAGCAGATCGCTCCTGCTTGTGCTCCGGGCCAAAACCCTTGTGGCCTAAACACGATGCCAGGTCAAATCAGTGGGCGCTGAGAAATTCCTGCCGGGCACCTTTGGCAGGGAAAAAAGGCAGGCGTGCTGGTTACGCAATGGAAATCTGCTCTTCAAAACAAGCCCAGGGATTCAGCAGAAGCCCGGTTTAGACGAGGACACGCTGAGGATTGGCAGGTTACGCCAGGTTAAATGATGGGGTTCCCTCACCAAGAATTGCCTATGGAGACCAATTATTCATGTCTCCCGTGGGCTTACCAGATCGCGCAGTAGATAATTTCTCCCTGTCTGCTTAAGCAAAATTCTTCTGACTCATGAGAAGTTGCTTGGGGGGCGGGGGGCACAAGTGGCACCCAGGGGTACTGATCTCCCTTGGCATCTACCAGCTCCTTGTCCAATCTCACTTCCTGGAGTTATTAAAAAAAACACAAACCTCTTCTAACCACCATGGAAATCAAAAACGAAGCGCCTGGCAAACTTATCCCTGTTGTGTTTGGTTTACTGATGTGCCCACTGGCCTGGGGAAAAGGTCAAAGGTCAGGAAGAAGGGTTAGGCGAGCCTTGGCACCTGGGAGGAAGGCAGTGGCAGAGGATGGCAAGTAGCATTTTGATAAACTGGAGCTTGCACGTTAATAGAAGGGCTGCAAACGGACCTCCAGCATGTTTTCAAATGTTAAAATCTGCCTAGTGGGGTCTCCCCCAAATCAGGGAACCCCGTTTCCTTAGATCCTCGATCGCCTATGTCAAGCTTATTCTCACCCAGCCTGCCTTCTCCACCTGTTCACTTCAATGTCTAATTATTACCTGCCCAGGAGAGAGAAGACAAATTGTAATTACCCTGCATCAATCAGATATTCAGTTATTTGCAATTCAAAGCAGCCATAGTGTCTTCCCCCAACCCCCCATTGCAGATAAACAAGTTTTATAATACGAAACTTGAAACTGTGGGAAGAAGGTGTTGGCTTGCAGATAGACGTTTTGCAGTCCCTGCCAACTCGAGACGCCGGTGTGTGCGTGTGTGCGGGGAGCATCTTAGGCAATTTCCTTCCAATGAATATGGCCAGTGAGGGGTAAGGGGGGCGAGATGCACAAGGAGTCAAGGAGAGGCACTCGTTGGCTGGATGGGCATGTCTGGGGCACAAGGTTTCGTGAACATTTCAGGCAGGAACATAACTGCTTGGAGGTTTGCAGTAGAGGTCCTGGAAGTAAGGGAAATGTTGAGGTTGGGATTTAAACTTTAAAAGGAGAATGCAAAAGACGGGTGAGGTTAAGAAACCAAGAGAAGAGAGATGGATGTGGGGGTCAGGAATAGATTTTGCCTGTTAATTTTCAGAACAGCTCATCATTTGGGGGTGGGGGGGCCAAGCGTCAATATTACAGCCCTTCATAGCTCCTTTCTCCATTTTCCTCTAGGTCCTCAATAAGATTTTTCCATGTAGCCTTCAAAAGTTCCCGCTGAGAAAGTAGTTAAGCTAAATAGCAATAGAATTGAGACTTATAGACCGCTTCACAGTGCTTTTACAGCCCCTCTCTAAGCGGTTTACAGAGTCAGCAAATGGCCCCCGACAATCTGGATCCTCATTTTACCCACCTGGGAAGGATGGAAGGCTGAGTCAACCTTGAACTGGTAAGAATCAAACTCCTGGCAGTGGGCAGAGCTAGCCTGCAATACTGCATTCTAACCACTGCGCCAGCACAGCTCTTTAAATGCCAGACACTCAAGGGTATTCCCTGAGCATCCCAGCTCCTTTAGTTACTCAAGCCAGCCCACTGCCAACACATGCAAGAGAGTGTTGTCACACCTGTATCAAGTTTGCCACGTTCAATGTTGCCTCTGCTAGGACTCAGCTGGGTGGGTTTTAAGGGTGAGGCAGCTGTGGTCCTACAGATATGTCTGTACATCTTCCCTCAGCCTTAATCCTTGGCCCTGCTTGGTTCAGGCTGAAGTGATCTGGAGCTTCAAAATTTCTAGAGCGCTCCAGAATGTTTTCAATGGAGCGTGAACAGGAGATATGCACCGTCTCTAGACCACTTCAGGTTTTTACATGCAATTAAAGTCATTTGACAGAAAGGCACCATTAAAATAAATGGGGGGCTGTTCCCTATTAGACAATTCTGCCTTAAGCAGGCATACTACATTATTTCAAGAGCGTCTTTTCTTAACTACACGGAGTCCTTGACTTACCTTTTGTTTAGTGACCACTCAGTTACAACGGCACTGGAAAAACATTTTTCACACTTACGACCACTGCAGCATTCCCCCCCCCATCGTCACCTGATCAAAATTTAGACGCTTGGCAACTGACTCATATTTATGACAGTCGCAGAGTCCCGGGGTCACCTTTTTTGTGACCTTCTGACAAGCAAAATCAATGGGGAAGCCAGATTCCCTTAATGACCACATGATTCCCTTAATAACTGCAGAGATTCACTCAACAGCTGTGGCAAGAAAGGTCATAAAATGGGCAAAACTCACAACTGTCTCGCTTAGCAACAGAAATTTGGGGCTCAACTGTGGTCGTAAGTCGAGGACTACCTGTAACTGTTGGAGCAACCAAACTGCAAGCAGAGGAAAATACTAAACCCTTTAACCGCCAGATAGATTTCATGCTTTGTCCATGGCAAGCATACTTCATGTGTCAACAAACAACATTAGCAAGTAAAATCCCTAAATCATCTAAACATTGGCTTTGGACCTGTCTGTCTGTCTCTCTCTGAGCCCAACTCACCCTCACAGGGTTGTCGTTATGGGAATATAGGAGGAAGGAGTATTAGATATGTTTGCTTCCTTGAGTTAGTTATAAAAAGGCATGATGATGATATCATATCACAAACTGATTATCTACGACGTCATGATCCAGTGGCCAAAATCATACATTGGAAGCTTTGCCAGAAGTTTGGGTTCAAATGTAGCAAAAATTACTGGGAACACCAAGCTGACAAAGTTCGCGAAAATGAACAAGTCAAGATCACGTGGGAGTTTCGAATCCAGACAGACAGACAGACGTGTGACATCACTACTGTGGAAAAGAAAAAAAGTCTGGCTCATTGATATTGCAATGCCAGGTGAATGCACGAATTGAAGAGAAATAACTAGAAAAAAATATCAAAATACCACAATCGCAGCACAAATTGAAGTTGAGCACTTGTGGAGGAAGAAATCAATGGCTGCACCAATAGTAATTGGAGCAATACCCAAAGGGTTGCCTAGATACATGCAAATTTTGAACTCACCAGACTTGAATATTCTGAATTTGCCAAAAAAAAAACAAAACCCCACCTTACTCAGAACTGCCTATCTACTCAGACGTTACCTTAGCAGCTCTTAGGTCCTGGGTTAGGACTTGAACTGTTAGGTTTTTACCAGTCCCAAACTGTGAATTGAATTGAAGATTAAATCAAGATTAATAAATACGATTAATACGATTAATAATACTATTAATACTAATACTAATATCACCTCTTCAGGAGATACCTGAATTTGAAAGGCAGATTGCTATTTTTTGTGCTCACGCGTTTTTAAAAATATTGCAGCATATCAGTAAGTCAATTTTTAGCAAAGGGGGAGGGGTGAGGCTAATAGGCTTTTGGGGTGGGGGGGGTGTAGTGAACCCTGCTCTGGATGCAGTCCCAAATGGAGGAAGGGGCAGAAGCTTTGCAAGGGCTCAGTCTGGGGATCCCCCCCCCGAAAGAGAGGCTGAGCACCCCCATTTCCCACGCGAGAAGCCCATCCTGGGCAGCCTCTGGGGGCTTGCAAATGGCTTTGAAGGCGCTTTTGCCAAGTGGGGTGCAGCCGTATCCTCCCCCCCCACCCCCCATTCCAGGGCTTTTGCAAAGGGGCTTGCAGCTTTTTTATTTAAAATGCATTTTTAAAAGCATGCAAGGCAAGCCAAGGGGAGGGGGCTTGGCTGAGGCTGCCCCATTGCAAAACCAGGGAGAAAGGGGTCAGCCCCGGTTCGTCCCAAGCCCAGGCCTCCCCCACCCGCTGCCCCTTCCTCGCGAAACGCAGCCCCGTCCCCTGCCTCCCCCAGCCCCCTCACCCAGCTTGACGGCGGAGTCAGCCAGACAACGGTCCCATTTCCTCCCTAGATCACCCTCCGACGCCATCTTGGCCGCTACCCGCCTCCGCTGTCAATCAAGCCGCCTCCCGCCTTCCCCGGGCGGAAGTCTCGCGAGAGCTGCCTCCGCTCCGCCGCAAACCCAGCCGCTCTCGCGAGAACCTGAAAAGATGAGGCGGAGGGTTTGTTTTTTTTTAAAGGGGGCGCTTTTGGTTTTCCTTTTTCTCCGCCTGTTGCCAAGGGCAACCAAGGGTAGCCCTGGCAACCTGGTGCCAATTTTGACCTTGGGCAAAGTAGGCCCGAAAGGCGAGCAGGACCGGCCTAATACGGGAAAATCCATTGGCATCCCCCTCTTTGGGTGGGGGGTGTGCAAGCCATCCTTGAACTTTTATTATTTTATTGATTATATTATTATATTGTCCACTTTGATCCCTCTTTCTATAATCCTCCTTCCCGATTTTAGTGATGACATGATGATGTGTGAGAAAGAGGTGGGAATGGGTTCCCCTCAGATTGATTCCTGCCTTTTGGGTGGGGGGAGGTTTCTTGAATCAGCTGGGTGGACTTCAACTCCCAGAATTCCCCAGCCAGCATTAATTCTGGGAGTTGAAATCCTGTCTGGGGAATTCTGGGAGTTGAAGTCCGCCCAGCTTAATGTGGCTGAGGTCGAGATACACACTGCTCTGGGTGTTGAACACCCATTTCCCATCTTTCAGCGAAATGAAACCACGGGGTTTCTGGCAAACCACCATTGGCTGAGTTTGAAAATTGTGATTTTAGAACAAATAAGGATAGTGATGGGGGGGGGACCCCAAATTTAGGCCCGACTTTGAGATTCTCCTTCCCGTTATATGAATGAATTCTTTCTCAGCAAGAAAAAAAACATTGAAGCATAGTTTGAGGGCGGGGATGAAAGTAACTTGAGTAAGTACAAAGTGCCCACAGTTGTCCAATAACTTGGAAAAGATGTTTCACCACTCTTAGATCTAATTACTGCCAGCTTTCAGCTTTTAGGAGAAAGCATGTTTGAAGGTTAATTTACTTTTTTTTTTTAAAGCACCAATGTGGGTAAGACCACACACTGATGTTTGAGAGCAAGTAATGTTAATAAAACTGTTAACTCCCTCCCCCCACCTTCCTTGTGTGTTATCACCGGTCTCATCGGGAGAATTACGCTTATAAACATGGAAAATTCTCCTTGCTACGAAAGAGAACACGCGCAGATTTCTACAGATCAGGTTGCTCGCTGTGAAAGAAAGAAAAAAAAACAAAACCCAGCCAGAATTGCAATTTTTCTTTCTGATTATTTGACAGAATAATATGGAAGCTTAACTATGAGAAATGGATTATATTACCCTGAACTTACCTTGACTTTAATAGTGGGGAGAGGTAAATTCCCCAGCATATCAACTTTTATTTCAGAGAAAATTTTCCATCAGATGGTTTCCAAGGTCTGCCTTTTCTCTCTCGCCATGGTCAACCTTTTGCTTTCATTAAAAAGTAATTTTTCTCTCTGTCTTTTTCATCCAGGAGTTGGAAACATTTCCCATTAAGAACCCTGATTGCATTTCCTACCCCTTGGGATAAAGTTAATGGAAGGAAGGAAAGCCATACAAAAGTCAGAAGGTTTTGTGCGTCTGTCTCTGTGTGTGTGTGTTGATACCGATATGCCAGCAGTTAAAACTCATCCAATGTAATTGTAGATATTATGGGATGCCCTCATTACACAGGTTTTACAAGCACTTTTCATAATGTGAGCCTGAATTACATAAAAGATTCTGGCTGGCTTAAATGGATTTAAAGAAGGGCGGGAGAAATTCAACAAGGACTAGCCAGAAAGAGCAAAAGGGAATTTTCATAGTCAGATAATAGTCTTGCCTTCCTTCCTTCCCTGTGAACCCTAAGTTGCCGGATAGAGCAAAATCTGTTGGATTTGCAGCTACATATTCAGCCTGGGGCTCCCCTATTTCAGTCCAACTGCATGGGGCTTTTCCACCAGTTGAAATGTACCCTTTTAAATCAGAAATGCACAGCGTTAGTCACAGTGTTGCAATTTAAACTGACAGAATAAAGTGTAGGAAGTTAGCACCCACCCCTCTCCTAGGAAAATGAGATATTTTAGGAAATATTAAAAGAGCAGAATATTTCCCCTAAAAGGGAGGCAGAAACTCAGCCCCCCTCCCACCTTTGTCAATGGGCCATTAAGGCCTGGGCCAGTCTATTCTACATAACAAAGATCTACCTCCTTCAGGCAGAGCCATAGTAGGAATTGCCCAAAGCCCTTCCATTACATCATCACCCAGCAAGGCTCAACCAAGCCTGGGACTCAAAAGACAACCTACAAAGTTACCCCTGCATGGCCCCATGGGAGTCTGACAACCAATCAGAATACAAGCTCAAATTCAAAGCCCAACAGAGGGTATAAATCTATCTAAATCTAAATAACTCACTCATGTCCTTTTTTTTGCCCAGGACCTCAAAACCATGTGGTCCTGTCCACCATTAAACCATCTTTCTAAGCTTCCATGTTTCCAGTGTCTTTCTTCCCACTTGGAACTGAACCCAGATGGACATTTCTTCCAATAAAAGTTAGCTACTTTTGCCAAAACCCCAAATATCTCTTCTGTCATTGCTTTCCCCCCTTCTTCCTCCTTTGATTTCATTTATACAAACTTGTCACAAAACTCAAATGCCTCCTTGATATCTGAGGCACCGTATAAAAGTCACCTTAAGTGGCCATGATGTCCCTGGGAAACGTCCTAGAAACCTTGTTCCATTCTATTTTTCCTTTCGTTTGCTTCACTGGTTGAACCGTTCAGAGTTTTTTGGGGGTAGGGTGGTGGGCAAATCAAGAAAGATGTGACGCACATCTGACAGGCTTTGAAAATCCTAAAATGAACCCAAAACTTCCCTGTCCCTCTGTTAAATGCTTTCCGCTGTTCTTAAAGGAAAGGAAGCAATCCTAAAAAATCCATTTTTACTTAGCTAAGCCTTAGAAAGTGAAGAGGAACTAAAGAGCCTCTTGATGCGGGTGAAGA
>QLTV01001823.1:476969-487538 GCA_003457575.1 Thermophis baileyi
ACGTGGGGGGGGGCGTAGCCAGAGGGTGTGTGGCCAGCTCGACCTCACTTATGTCGGGGGGGGGCGCCTGTGGTGGCCCGAGCGCTCTGCCAGTGAAAACAGGCTCCCGAGCTCCTGCAGCCCTCTGCCAGCGAGAATGGGGCCCGGTGGGGGGGGGAGCCACGCACGAGCTCCGTTTTCACTGGCAGAGGCACCGCGGGCCGGTCCTTCGCTGTTTCCAAGGCGGGCCAGATCTAAGCACCCCGCGGGCCGGATCCGGCCCACGGGCCTTGAGTTTGACACCCCTGCTTTAGCTGGATGGGCCGAAGGTGGTGGAGCTAAAACCCAGCTCAAGCAAGAGTGATGTCCTGGCTGGGTTTGCCCTGACTGCTGGTTCCTGCCTCCTCCCCTCCCTCTTCCTCTTCCTCAGGTTCCCAGCCTTTGTGAAGACCTGCTGTCCTCTGTGGACCAGCCTCTGAAGATCGCGCGAGACAAAGTGGTAGGCAAGGACTACCTGCTGTGCGATTACAACCGGGATGGCGATTCCTACAGGTGAGGTTCCTTTCTTTCCACAGGATCCGGCTAACATCTCCTCCTCTGCTTTGGGGCAAATACGGGTAGCCCCCCGGCTCAGCCACAGTTCATTCAGCGACCGGTCAGAGTTACAAGGGCACTGGGAGGAAGGGACTCCATGAGCCTGGCAGCATCCCCACGGGGGTCCACGCGATCCAAACCCAGAACCCTTGGCAACCGGTTCGCATTTATGACGGTCGCGGTTGTCCCGGGATCACGTGACCCCCTTTCGCGACCTCCTGACAAGCCAAGTCAACGAGGAAGCCGGATTCGCTTAACAGCAGCAACAACAACAACAACCACCGTCTGACTAACGTAACAAATGTCGTAACTGTGAAAAACGGTCCCCTTTTCCCCAGTGCTGGTGGAACTTCGAACCGTCAGAACCAAACACTTGTTAAGTTCGGGACTCCCTGGGATGTATTCTCTCTACCCAGAGGCCAGCGAGCTCCTAGCCAATAAGTTGGTCAACTCTCCACTGCACCCTGTGCCACACAGGCCCTGCTCCCTTCCGCACCCCCTATTGTGGGAAACCCCTCTGGGGAATGCCCAGCAGACTCCGGAGGAGGAAGGCCAGCCTCATGGATATAAAAATCCTCCCTGCGCTCCTATAACCTGCTCGCTTTCAATCGCCTTCCTGGAACTCTTCGTGTGTGTGTGTGTGTGTGTGTGTGTGTGTGTGTGTGTGTGTGTGTGTGTGTGTATGTGTGTGTGTGTGTGTGTGTGTGAGAGAGAGTGTGTGTGTGGGTGTGTGTGTGTGTGTGTGTGTGTGTGTGTGTGTGTGTGTGGCTTCCAAGAGGCTGCTTGACAAGACTTTACTGCGACAGAAACCAAGGAGAGGCCAAGGATCACCTCCAGGTCCTCTCATCCCAGGGTGTGTGTGTGTGTAGATGCGTGCGTGCGTGCGTGCGTGCGTGTGCCTTTCCTCAGAATGCCTCCCTGAAATGTGTCTTCAGCACTTGCTTGCTATAAAAGCACTTTTGGTGGGGGGGTGGGGGGGTAACGCAGTGGGTTTCTGGTGGATAAAGTTACTGCCTCCGCCAGCGTTCTTTCCTTTTCATCCTTTTTATGAGGAGTGAGTTAGGACGTGTGTGTGTGTGTGTGTGTGTGTGTGTGTGTGTGTGTGAGAGAGAGAGAGAGAGAGAGAGAGAGAGAGAGAGAGAGAGAGAGAGAGAGAGAGAGAGAGTTCTCTTGCCAGAACACACACACACACACACTACTTTTTGCTACCTGCACCTCTCTGCCTTCTTAAAGGAGATGGGATAGTGGTGGACATAAGCCCCTTGTCAGTGCTCCCCTGTGTCCAGTTACAAATGGGCATTCTTAAGGGTAAAAAAAATTTACTCCCTGCCCCTAATAAGTGCTTCAATAAAGAAAGGCACAAGCCCCCCCGGTCCTCATAATCCTTTTGAAAATACAGATTTTAACGTCGTCTCCGCTGTAAGATGCACCCAATAACAGCCGAAACCATTAAAAAGCCCAAGCGTACGCAGTTAATTAAAAGCAGGAACATCTACGGAGCTGGAAGCTTGGTTAAAAATCAAAATCAAAATCCAGGGGACAACAGAGCTGCTGAGCCCCAGTGGGGCCATCAACACGAAACGTGGAGGGTGGCCTCAATGCTGACAGATCATGGGGAAGGGGATTTCGTGGGGGGATTTTTCCTGTTCGCCCTTCGTCCCTTCCCTGTCCCGTCTCTGAATTTTAATGGAAGACGCGTCAGAGGAGGGATTGCCCCCAATATTCTGGGGTGGGAGCCCCATTTTCTTCGCTGCAGGGCCTCCCTCCTCCTCCCTTCTCGTGGGCTGGGTTGCTTTAATGCTTCTCTTCCCAGCCCCCCTCCTCTTGCACACGTAGGCCGGACCCTAGACCCCCTGCCCCAAGTAATCTGCCCCGTGCCTGTTCTCCGTGCCAGTTCTCCTCACAACTGCAGCATCGGGGGGGGGGGACTCTTTTGACTTGGGATGAAAATCATAGGGATTTTTTTTCCTCCCCCCCCCTCCTCCTCCTCCTCCCACAGGTCACCCTGGAGCAACAAATACGACCCGCCCTTGGAAGATGGCGCCATGCCTTCGGCTCGCCTGCGGAAGCTCGAGGTGGAGGCCAACAACGCCTTTGACCAGTACAGAGACTTGTACGTTGACTCCTTCTCGGGTGGGGGTGGGGGGTGGGGTGGGGTGGCTGGTTAAAGAGATTCCCCCCCCCAAAAAAGTGGCCTCCCTTCCTTATACGCCTGCTTATTTTCACACTTTGCTGGGCTAAGAGGCCCACGGATCTTTCTGTAGAGGGAACTCAGCCTTTCCCCAGGCGGCCATTCCAGTCCTCCCCCTCCCCTGCCCTCCCCTCCCCTCCCCACTTAGGGCATTGCAGACCAACCGAGCCAAAACTTCAGCCAGTCTTAAGTTACAGGAAAGAACCTGCTGCCACAGGTTAGGAATGTCTTGAGAGGAATAAGCCGCCTTCTCTACCAGCTGCGATAGATGGGAGGCCATTTCCTATTCATCAAGGTTTAATCCTTTGGCAAGCCCACTTTTGAGGGAGGGGCTTTCTTTAAAAGTGAGTTAGAGGGAAGATTGACCGGGGTGGGGGGGGTGGGGGGGGCTTGAAGCTGTTTGCTTCCTTGTCTGGGAGGGGGCATGAATATGGTCAGGGCTTAGCTGGAGGTTTGTGCCTGTATCAGGTGGGGTCGCGCCCCCCCCCCTTTTAAAGCACGGAATTATCCTCAACCTACGACTACAGTTGAGCCCAAGGTAAGCGAGATATTTGTCCGGTGAGCTTTGCCTTCATTTTAAGACCTCTCGTGCCACAGTTGTTAAGTGAATCACTGCAGTTGTTAATCTGAGCAACAGGCTTCCCCGTTGACTTTGCTTGTCAGAAGGGAATTGCATGCCACTGCAAACCCTCATAAGTACATGCCGGTGGCTAAGCTTCCAGATTTTGCTCACGGGGGGGGGATCGTCACGGTCTACTACGGTCGTAAGTGTGAAAAACGGTCATGTCACTTTTCCCCCCACTGGTGTCGTAACTTTGAATGGTCACTAAACAAACGGTTGTGAGTCCAGGAGTGCCTGTAGTGAATTGAGCTTCTCAATGGGAGACTGTAGCTGGTTCGATGTTCTCCAGTCCCGGGGCCAAAGAGTTGTGTCACGTTCACTTAGCCTCTTTTTCCTAATCACACACAGACACACACCCCAGCTGCATGGAACTACAACTCCCAGGAGCCCTTTGCTGTTGCCTTTGGGTTGCTGACTCTGGGCCTTGGGGCTCTTGTTTGTAATCCCCTTACTTTTCTCTCTCTCTGCCCCTTGAGGCTCTCCTGGTATTTTAGAGGATGACATAAAAGACATTTTTTAAAAAATGTTCTCTTTAATGGGAGCCCCGCAGAGGACACTTTCTATTTAAATTCTATTTACAGGGGGTGACATTTCACCTCCTTCCCCGAATCTGCAGGAGGCAGCATCGTTGGGAATTTTAATCGTCCTCGATCTGATCGGTTACATTGTGAAAACGGATTATTAGTTCATGGCAAAACCCAGTCAATTTACCTTTAAAAAAAAGAGATTGCGATGTAAGAGTGAAGTGATACATGTGCACAGTTCTTTGGCACTTGTCCTGGAACATGAGGGGCTGGCCGTTGCCAAAAAAGGGAACTGGAGCAGAAATAAAAACCCAAGTTGCAGCGTCATTGAAACAACAAAGCCGTCTTTCTGGAGGCAGCTGCGTTAAATAGGAAAGGCGCAACAGCCGTTCGCACAACCCCGTATCCCATGTTTTGATCATGGATTTGGTCCAGGCTCGGAGACTTTGGAACTTCTTGATCCTGGTTTATTTGGCTGCCCTCTTTGTGTGGGGTGTTAAGTAGGTTGTCATTTTTAGGCAGACCTTTTTTAAAAGGTTGGCTTCCTACCCTGGGCGTTATTCCCTGTGGCCCTCTGTGGAAGCCAAAGTTGGACTTTGAAGAACCAGGAGAGGAAGAGAATTAAAGACCGTTGGACGTTGACGTTGGAGAAGGCTCCTGAGAAGATGGGAGAGCCAAGTAAACCAGACCAATGGATCCTAGAGCAAATCAAGAGTTCTCACTCAAGGCACCAATGACCACGGTCAAGGAATCCTACTTTGGAACACGATGGGAAGACCTGATCCTGGGACAGGTGGAAGGGAAGAGAAGAAGAGGACAACCGGCAGCCAGGTGGATGGATGGACTCAGTTACAGCCGTCATGGATGCACTGTTGGAAGAGCTGAAGGAGCAGGCTGGGGACAGATCCTCGCACAGAACATCCGTTTGTGTGGCCACTAAGAGTTGATGGCACTTAAACACTTCCTAACCAAGGTTGAGGGGAAATCTGTCCAGTGCTTGGTTGTGTGTGGTCAGAAACGGCCTGCTGGATTGTCTTCAGTCACGGTTGTTCTCGTCTGAAGGCTCTCTTTTTCTTTTAGGGTGACCCCCATGTTCCTATGATCCCGTAGATGGCTTGGGTTCAGCCAGGCAAAGATTTCTGGCCCCTCCTTGCGGATCCAGGAGAGGTTGCAATTTGGCCATCTTGGGGTGAAGACGTGTTGGTGGGGAGCAGCTGTGTGCGTCTGGAGGAGCTTTGACTGAGGAGCTTCTCCAGATCCTGTCCTGCCTTAGATTGGGGGGGGGGGTTGTCCGCGAAAATGGTGGTCCAGTTGCAGAATGTAATTATTCCTGATGGTTTGAAGAAATGGGAAAGACCATAGATTAATCAGCCTTGGGCTGGAGAGCATGACCGAGCTTTCATCATAAACTATATAGCCTTGTTTCCCGTCCAAAAGGCCCTGGCTTTAATTAGTTCCTCATTTATCACACTCTGAGACCATCCTGGACATCCCCCTGGTCTTAATCAGTGGTGGGCTGCTGCCGGTTCGGACCGGTTTAGGCGAACCGGTAGTTCTGACGATCAGCTGGGCCCGCCCCCCCGCCCCCGCCCTATCCTGTCCTGTATTTCCTCCTTTCTGGCTCAGCTGATTTCCGTGCCTCCGCTGTTCTACTTAACCGGGGCTGCCTTAGAAGGTAAGCAGCTGAGCTTCAAATTGCTGTATTTTGAACCCTGCGGGCAAGCGCGTTGGGCACACGCGCAAAGCACGCAATCACCGAACCGGTTGTTAAACCGGCTGCAGCCCACCACTGGTCTTAATCAGCTTTTATTCATTCAGGACCAAAAAAACCCTAAAAAACCCCCACCCCAGCAAAGCTTGCGAGCGTCTCTTAGTTCAACAAAATGTACTCTTGGTGCTGAGTTGGGTAGGCCAAGCGTCTCTAGCCCGGCTTGATTGGGAAAGGTGGACACCCATTCTGGAAGGTCCTTTGGAGATGCTAATGCTGGGCAGGGCGTTGGTCGTGGACCAGGCAGTCTTCCCAACGGGGTGGGGTGGGGTGAGGGCAGCAGAGATGGTTGGTTGGTTGGTTCTTGGTTGCTTCAGTTCTCCGGTAGACGCTTGGTCAACTCCTACACTCTGGCAGGGGCTGCTGGGAATTGTAGCTCCCCAAGGAAGGGAGGAGGGCACAGGTTCCCTCTCCGATGCTTTAGCACGGACATCAAACCTTTCGGTTGGGCCTGAATTGGTGTGGTCAGCCTGGGATGCCCAGCCAAGCCTGTACACTGGCTTCATTGCTCTTGGTCCAAGCCTTGGGACAACCCCCCCCCCCCAAGAACACACCATGGGGTTTGTAGCCCCAGCTTCCCATACAAAACAGCCGGGGGTCTTTGAACCCTAAGGAAGCTCCGGTTGCCCCCCCCCCCCCCCCCCCGGTCTCCCTTGGAAGCTTCTGGGTCCTGTTTCCCAAGACATTTCAAGGCCTGGAGCTCTGTGGAGCAGGGGTCTCCAACCTTGGCGACTTTTAAGACCTGTGGACTTCAACTCCCAGAGTTGCTGGCTGGGGAATTCTGGGAGCTGAAGTCCACAAGCCTTAAAAGTCGCCAAGGTTGGAGGCCCCTGCTGCGGGAGTTAATGGAGGGAGAGGCTGTGGTCATCTGCTCCCTCCCCCTCCTCCCCCTCCCAAATCTCCTGAAGCAGACCCCCTCGCTGAGGTCATTCTCCCTTCATCCCCGTGTTCTTCCTGTGGCCCCAAGCCTTGACCCGACCAGTCCCGGCTGCAAGGAGACCCCTTCAGAGCCCCCTGCCCAGTTTCCTGCCTCAGAACCGCTTGGCTGCCGCCGTCGGGAGATTCCATTGGGGGGGGGAAGGTGGGCAAAAGGAAACCCCCCCCCCACCGTGTGGCATCTGAATCCGCCCTTTGTTCTCCCGGGGTCGGCGTCCGCCCCAGCTGCCGGCCAGATGTGCAGTCTGGAAGCTTTACCTGGCACGGGAGGCTGTGCAGATCTCACCGGATTGGTATGTTTGCCCAGGGGTGGCTTGCACCTGTAGTCAGGCTGGGAAGCATTTGTCAGGGGCCTGGCCAGGACCGTGGGCACCGTCTGGAGGGGAGGGGGGTTGGCTTTAAGCTGCCGCAGGGAAAACATGGTCTCTCGCCCCCTTCGCCATCAAAAGCCTCTTGTGTTCGGGCCGGATCGGTTCCTCCCCCTCCGCAGACCTCCCCTTTGCCCAGTTCTCTCTCTCTCCCCTCCCCAAAACACACCTTGCAGAGCCGAGCTGGTCAGCCTTGGGCAGGAAGGGGGGGGACAAGCCCCATCACTCGCGCTGCGTGTGGCTAGGAACCGCGGGATGGCAACGGGGGGTGTTTTTCCTGGCTGCCTGTGCCCTCCCCCCCCCTTCGGTGCGTGAGGCCAGGGCCGGCGTCAGCCGCAGGCCAGGTGGAAACAGCATGTTCGTATTTAAAATAATATTAATCCTAGATTGGAGTCGGTCGGGGGTACGAAGGCTGGCCGGGTGTTTCCATGTGTGCGCTTGCTTGTTCTGGCGCGGGCTTTCCCCGGGCGGCTCTGCGGTCTCGCACAACCTTTTAGCACATCCGTAAAATATACCCACAAACAGCCTTTATGTAAAAAAACCTCGGGAAGTGGGTAAAAATCAGAATTCCTCCCCACTCGGCTCATTCCTGGTCATTCAGGGTTAAGAGGACAAAAGTTGGGGAACGGGGGGAGGGGGGGAACGCAGAGCTCTCGTGACACTTAACCCCCCCCTCCCCCTTTCCGTCTGATTAACGATTCATCTCTTGGCCGGCTGGCGAAATTATAATTGGAGGGAAGAAGTACAGGCAGTCCTCAACATACAGCAGTTCACTTAGTGACGATTCAAAGTTACAACAGCACTGAAAGAAGGGACCAAGGACCGTTTTTCACATTTATGACCATTGAAGTGTCCTCAAGGTCATTCAGATGCTTGACAACTGACTCACATTTACGACGGTCGCAATGCGCCCCCCCCTCCCGTCAAGCAAAGTCCACGGGGAAGCCCGATTCATTTAACGACCGTATGACTAACTTATCAACCGCAGCGATTCGCCTCACCGCTGTGGCAAGGGAGGTTGTAAAACGGGGCACAGCTCATGTAACAAATGTCTCGCTTAACAGCAGAAACGTTGGGCTCGATTGTGGTCATTAAGTCGAGGACTAGCTGTATTAGCAGTCAGATGTTTGTGTGGGGTGTTTCTTTTCCCCCCTGAAGTTGCTTTGGAGGGCAGAAGGCAACCCCTCCCTCCCTCCCTCCCTCCTCCCATGTGGGTTGAGGCCGGAGGGCTCTGGTGGCCTCGGAGAAACCCCTTTCCAGTCACACAATCAAGATATCAGGGGTTGGGGTTAGACCAGTGGTTCTCAACCTTCCTAATGCCCTGACCCCCTCCCCGCGCATGCGCATTGCCAGGCGAGAAGCAATGAGGTGACAAAGGGGGCGTGGCACCAAAATGGTGGGCTAGCGCACGTGGCCCTCCCGTCGGCGCCTGCGCATTCAAAGGCCGCGCGTGTGCGTCGCACCGTCCCCGGGTACTCGTATGTGGACGGATAGAGGAGCGGTGTCTTGGTTCCTAAGACCATCGGAAATATGTGTTTTCCGATGGTCTTAGGCGACCCCTGTGAAAGGGTCGTTCGACCCCCAAAGGGGTCGCGACCCACAGGTTGAGAACTGCTGGACTAGAAGACCTTCAAGGTCCCTTCCAACTCGTATTGTTATTCTGTCAAACTGGTAAAAAAAAAGGTGAGAAATTACAGCAAAATCACAATAAAAATCCAGGTGATAACTCTTAAGATGGGGAGGGAGGGTGTTGCTTGTTCATAGACCACCTCCAGCATGATGGTCCCCTGTTGGGGCCCCAAGCCAACTGGCAGAGCAGTGCTTTTACAGCCCTCTCTAAGCGGTTTACAGAGGTCGGCATGTTGCCCCCAACAATCTGGGTCCTCATTTTACCCACCTCGGAAGGACGGAAGGCTGAGTCCACCTTGTGCCGGTCAGGATCGAACTGCTGGCTGTGGGCAGAATTAGCCTGCAATGCTGTATTCTAACCATTGGGAAGGAAGGAAGGAAGGAAGGGAAAGGAAAGGAAAGGAAAGGAAAGGAAAGGAAAGGAAAGGAAAGGAAAGGAGAAAAGGATAGCCTTTAGGCTTATATACCGCTTCACAGTGCTTTCACAGCCCTCTCTAAGTGGTTTACAGAGTCAGCCTCTTGCCCCCCCAAAATCTGGGTCCTCATTTTACCCACCGTGGAAGGACGGAAGACTGAGTCAACCTTGAGCCGGGTGAGATTCGAACTGCCAAATTGCAGGCAGCAGAAGGAGCCTGCAGTACTGAGCTCTAACCACTTGTGCCACCACGCCTCATAAAAGAGAACTGGTGGAGCTGGCCCCCACTTTAAAAATCTTAATTGGGGAGTCTTGCTGTAAAAGAGATTTCGGAGAGGCCGGCGGGAAAGAGAGACCCAGTCTCAGCCATGCTCCCCCCCCTTCTCTTCAGCAAGAGAAGCGAAGCCGTAAAAATGGGTTTTGCGGTTTTCCTGGCTGCTGCTTTGAAACATTCAGCGGCTGTTACTCGGACTCGGCGGGGTTTGACCCAGGTTGGAGTTGCAACCCTGTGTTGGCGCAGAGGAATTGCTGTTTTCTTCTCCTGTGGAGACTCGAGGGTGGCGTATTTGGCCCTTTCTGTTCTACCCAGGCGACTCTCCCTCCTGTTCTAAACCCAAACCCATCAGGTAGGATTAAAGTTGGAAGGCAGAGCTTCCTAAAAGGAGGTGGTGTATCTTGGCTCCGTGGTGCAGTTGTTTTGATAGCAGGTGGTGGATCTCGAAGGGGAAGATCCAGGAGGACTAGAAACTTGTTTTGCAAGTAAGGGGGAACGGAGAGGTTGGTTTGGGGGAGGCCAAACGTGTCACCCAGTGCGGCTCTCTGGGCTCCTGCGCATCACCCCACACGCTTCCCGCTTCCTGGAATCGCCTCGCCTCCCCGCCCCCAGCAGGCGGGAGTGGTGGTGTCAATCTCTGCCTTTTGTTTTGGCTGCAGGTATTTCGAAGGGGGCGTTTCCTCGGTGTACCTCTGGGATCTGGACCATGGCTTTGCCGGGGTGATTCTAATTAAGAAAGCGGGCGACGGATCCAAGAAGATCAAAGGGTGCTGGGACTCCATCCACGTGGTAGAAGTCCAGGTAGAGCCCGGTCTCTCCCCCTCTCCCCCTCCCTCCCTCCCTCCCTCTCCCTCCCTCCTTCCTCCCTCTCTCTCTCCCTCCCTCCTTCTCTCCCTTGTAGGGAAGGCAACATGTATATATAGCTCTATACTACAATATCATGCCGCTGTCTAGTATCAGTCATCTGAGCCTTCTGCTTCACTCTGCCTAACAGTAGAGGAGGCTTGGCAAAAGATGTCCATGTCTTACTCAAAGACAAATACCACAATGTTACCCCAGCTCTGAGTGACACCAAAGTCAAACAGTTGATGCATTCTCCTCCTGCTTCTTCACTTACTATTGACTCAGGGCCCTGTTGGGAGAGCTTATTTCTTTGTCCAAGATGGTACATTTAATCCTATGCACTGTAATTACATGCTACCGTGTGTTACAGTGCTCGGAGAAGGAGCAGGGCAGTGATGTAACAAAGAAAAAAATGATTGCTCTTTT
>QLTV01001823.1:511206-529466 GCA_003457575.1 Thermophis baileyi
ATTTCCCCCACCATAGAGTCTCCTCCTAGCACGGCATCTTTTTTTCCTCTGCCTGTCCTAACCAAAAGTCCTATCAATTGTGGAGCCGACTGGCGACAGGGAGCCGCAGCAGAGGGATGAAAGAGCCACATGCGGCTCCAGAGCCGCAGGTTGCTGATCCCGATATAGGGGAATCTAATGGAAAATGCAGCTATGAAAGTAGGATCATCTGCAGCCAGTCACTCACCAAGATGCGAGCTTGCTCTGGGGTCAGGAGGTCCCCCTCTTTGCAAACCTCGTAATCGGAGAGAAGCGTCACTACACCTATGAAGGGGGGGGGGAAACAGGAGAAAAATGAAGGGAGGTTGCCAGAGAAGAACCTTGCCAATGTTTCTTCAGATTACCGTATTTTTCGGAGTATAAGACACACTTTTTTGTCTCCCAAAAGGGGGTGAACATGTCTGTGCGTCTTATAGACCAAATATTGCTGAAGCCCCGCCCACCCACCGTATATTTTTGGCTTCCGCACGCCCCGTTTTCAGGCCTTTTTTCGGCCTTTTTCAGGCCTGTTTTTGAGGCTTTTTTCGGCCCATTTTTTCCCAGAAAAACGGGCCGAAAAAAGCCTAAAATCGGGTTGAAAAAAGCCTCAAAATCAGCCCGAAAAAAGCCTCAAAAATGGGCCAGAAAAAGCCAAACCCCCCCCCCCCAAAAACAAAAACCCAACACGGGCCAAAAAAGCTGCCAAAACGGGCAGAAAAAAGGCTGGAAATGGGGCGCACAGAGGCCAAAAACTTTGTTGTTTTCCTCTTCAAAATTTAGGTGCGTCTTATAGTCCGAAAAATACGGTACGTTCCCAACCTTTTTTCAGGGCTGTGGGCAATCCAAGCTGCCTGAGCTGAGGTTCCATGGAATGGGAAAACTGCTCCAGGGGTCCCATATCCAAATTGACCGTGAAGGTGGCCTTGTTTCCAGCCCGGGCAAAATCGGTCTCTCTAAACTGGGAAAACCACCTGCAAAAGAAAAGAGAGGGGTGGAATTGAAATTCATAGGGACTAGCAACTCTCTTCTTGCATCCTCCTGTAGTAGTTATCACCTGGACAGCAAGAGGCGAGGAGAGAAAGGTGAAGGAACAACTACCAATTTTTTCAAGGAACGCTATAGCCGTGATGGCGAACCTATGGCACGCGTGGCACAGCTGGCATGCAGAGCCCTCGCCCAGCTCAGTTCCACCGCGCATGTGCGCGCTTCCCGCCGGCCAGCTGATTTTCGGGAATGGGGAGCCCATGCGGGAGACGGCCCGTTGTTGGTCCCAGGAGGCTGCAGGTGTTTCAAGTAGTTTTAATCAAAATGCAGTTAAAACGCTATACAAGCCATCGAGAATATAATTACATATATACAACAGGAACAGGAAGTGCAAATAGAGGTAAATCCTAGAGAGGCAGGAAACGCATCACAAAACAATGGAGATGAATGCTAAAGAGTCCCTTGGGAGTTGGGCGGCATACAAATTTAATAATAAATAATAATAATAAAGAGGAATAAAGCTGCATACAAGGCAGACGTAACACCTGCAACAGTAGGGAGGCCTACTAGGCCCAAAATGGGGCGTGTGTGTGTTTGCGTGTGCATGCGCGGGGGGAGCGTGTGTGTGTGGGTCATTTGCGCATGCGCAGGGGGACGCATTGCATTATGGGTGCCAGCACGCGTGCGCACTTTCGGCACACGACAAAAAGGTTAGCCATCACTGCGCTACAGGGACGGTGAGTGAAGATGGCTAACAACAGGATACAGGGCAACTTATTCTATAACCAACCAGCAATACTGCAAAGTGATAATCTCTCTTCTAGATTGTATTTTGCTTCTGAGAGCAGAAAAGGCACAGAATTCAGACTGAAATTCTGCAATTTACCCTGTTTATCTTGGGGCTAAAAAAACCCGTTACGGGGCAGCCCACAGGCTGGTTAGAAAGGCAAGGGATGCCGGGGTAGAGCCCTTCTCCAAAAGCTTTCCACTGAATCTTCCAAAATCCCCCCCTCCAATCCAGTTTTTCCTGATTGAAATCTTCGGATGTTCTTTTTTGGGGAAAAACTTACTTTATAACGTCATCTTTAGTGCGATTCGTGAAAAGGAGGCCGACTTCTCCTCGCAGATGCTTGCTGACCTAAAAAGACGAAAGACCAGGTGATTAAGTGATTTTATCCAGGGTGGGGGCTTCAGGATTCCGAGACCCCAGGTCTGGGGGAAGGGCCTGCTTCATACAGTAGCCACAGGCAAGTGAAGTCTTACAGTTTTTAAAATCTGGTGCTTTACCTCATGCAAATTATCTTTGTATTCATCCGAAGGGCTGTGACCCAGTGCCACAATCATTACTTTGTTTTTCCCAAAAAATATCCTGGAATAAGAAAAAAAAAATCCTAGTGAAATGTCAAAAGCTCCGGTACTCTTTCAAGTTGCAATGTATGGCTGTGAAAGTTGGACCATAAGAAAGGCTGAGTGCCAAAGAATTGAGGCCTTTGAACTATGGTGCTGGAGAAGACTCCTGCGAGTCCCTTGGACTGCAAGGCGATCCAACCGGTCAGTCCTAGAGGAGATCAACCCTGACTGCTCTTTAGAAGGCCAGATCCTGAAGATGAAACTCAAATACTTTGGCCACCTAATGAGAAGGAAGGACTCACTGGAGAAGAGCCTAATGCTGGGAAAGATGGAGGGCAAAAGAAGAAGGGGACAGCAGAGAACGAGGTGGCTGGATGGAGTCACTGAAGCAGTCGGCGTGAGATTAAATGGACTCCGGGGAATGGTAGAGGACAGGAAGGCCTGGAGGAACGTTGTCCATGGGGTCGCGATGGGTCGACACGACTTCGCAACCAACAACAACAACTCTTTCAAGGGAGCATTGTCTTCAGTTTCTGTTTTTCCTATTTAAATAAACGGAAGCTTGTCATGTAAAGATCTGAATGGCTGTAAGGAACTCTTACAAGTTTCAGAGAATTTAATGGAATATGGGGAGGAAGGATGTGGTTACCCCAGAAGTTTCTTCATTTTTAGAAGCAGAAATGGCAAGGCTATGCGAGAGACACACTCACCTGCTGTGTTTCCAAGCACTGCGAATATCCTTGAGTTTGTTGTTTCTCATGTTGGCAATGGAGAAAACGAAGAGACGCTTGTAGGTGTCCACGCATTTTCGTAGCTAAGACAAAAAGTATTTGGCAGTTGGTTTCGTTTTTGATTTTCATACCCCAAATTTTCTATCTTGAGGAAGTTTCACAGGCCCAAACTTCAGGATTTTCCCACAGAAGAGAAAACTTAGCTGGCACTGCTATAGATAATTACAAATACATTAATTTAATCCTTTCTTATATTGGCAAAATTAACAAAATCCTGCAAAATAACCCCTTTAAAGAGCCTTTAAACGAAATGATTGCTCAGCAGCTGGCTTACCTCTTCTATCAGGTTTTGCTTAACTTCCAAACCTTTCTTGGTGGTTTTGGTTAAGGAGACTGCAAGGAAGAAAGAAGGAAGTTCAGTATTCAATAGGGAATGTTCGGAAAACGTGATTGCGGTTTCATTTGGAAATTGTACTGGAGTGCAAGGACAATGGAACAGACGGGAAGGAAGGAAGGAAGGAGAGATGGGTTGGATGGATGGAAAGGGAAGGAAGAAAAGATGGAATGGATGGGAGCGAGGGAAGGAGAGATATGGATGGATGGAAAAGAAGGAAAGATAGGAAGGAAGGAGAGATGGGTTGGATGGATGGGTAGATGCGAAGGGAGGGAGGGAGGGAGGGAAGGAAGGAGAGATGATGGATGGATGGAAAGGAAGAGATGGGAAGGGAAGGAAGGAAGGAAGGAAGAGATGGGTTGGATGGATGGATGGATGGAAAGGAAGGAAGGAAGGAGATGGGTTGGATGGATGGGAAGGAAGGAAGGAGAGATGATGGATGGAAAGGAAGGAAGGAGAGATAGGAAGGAAGGAAGGAAAAAAATGGAATACTTTTTCGAGGAAACAGCTGGAATCTCTGCAAGAAACTCGGATACACGCTCCTCCAGATTTACCATTCGCTACTTGACTTTAAATATCTGCATTTCCCACCATGTTGTGAACTAGCGACTTCTCCTATCAGCCCAAAAGTGTTATTTCTTTTTCTTTTTTTTAAAGCCTCCATATAAGATTTGGAGATTTGGGATAAGGTCCAGGAGGCCCACTGATCTCGACCCAGGATACTCTCCGCCAATGTTCCCTCTAAGCTGCACGGCCGCACACGTGACAGGGAATCGCTGCGCGGCAGTTTCCAACTGCCGTGCAGCGATTTTCAATATCAGAGGGAACATTGCTCTCCACAATGAAGTAGGGGCGGGGGGGGGGTGGAATTAATCAATTAATCCATCCTCTCCTTTGAGTTTCTCCAGTCCACTTTCAAGGCCATATTGTAAATGGTAGTGAGGAATCCCACCCTTTTAAAAAAAACATTAGAGCAAGGAAAGAGCTGGGAAAAGCGAGTTGAACAGCGGATACGCTGGAGTGTACTACAACCCCCAGTATCCTCAGCACACGAAAGAAATGGGAATCAGCACTACTTGGGCACCAAAGGTTTTCCTACCCCACCCTTAGGGGAGAAAATGAACAGGAGAAAAAGGCCACCACCATCACCCCCGCCCCCGCCGGATGTTGTTTTGTGCAGCCTAGCCTACCTGGCAGGGTTGTTGTGCAAACAAATAGGGTTGTGCAAAAACAAAGGGGGTCCCCTGCTCCCCCCTTGGGGGGTGTCTTTATTTTGGAAGAGCGACGAGCAGAGAAGGCCCCCAGTATCCTCAGCACACGAAAGAAATGGGAATCAGCACTACTTGGGCACCAAAGGTTTTCCTACCCCACCCTTAGGGGAGAAAATGAACAGGAGAAAAAGGCCACCACCATCACCCCCGCCCCCGCCGGATGTTGTTTTGTGCAGCCTAGCCTACCTGGCAGGGTTGTTGTGCAAACAAATAGGGCTGTGCAAAACAAAAGGGGGCCCCCCGCCCCCCCCTTGGGGGGTGTCTTTATGGGGGGGGGAGAAAGAGCCTGGGGGGGAAAGAGATACCCTGACCCCTAAGGGGGGGGTCCCCCATCCCCACTCACCTCTTTCTTGACGCAGGAAGTTGTTTTGTGCAGCCTAGCCTACCTGGCAGGGTTGTGGTGCAAAGAAATAGGGTTGTGCAAAAACAAAGGGGGTCCCCTGCTCCCCCCTTGGGGGGTGTCTTTATGGGGGGGGAGAAAGAGCCTGGGGGGGAAAGAGATACCCTGACCCCTAAGGGGGGGTCCCCCATCCCCACTCACCTCTTTCTTGACGCAGGAAGTTGTTTTGTGCAGCCTAGCCTACCTGGCAGGGTTGTGGTGCAAAGAAATAGGGTTGTGCAAAAGCAAAGGGGATCCCCCTGCTCCCCCGGGGGCGGGAGACAGAGAAACAAGAGCCTGGGGGCGGAGAGAGAGAGAGAGAGAGACCCCTGACCCCGGGGGGGATTCGCCCCCGTCCCCCCACTCACCCCTCTTGTCCCGCTTGGACTTGGGCATCGCGGCCACCCACGTGCAGCTTCCTCCGGCAGCGGCGGTGGGCGGAGCCTCGCGGGCCGACCGGAAGGATTAAGGTGTCCACAGCAGCGCCTGATTTTCCGAGTGAAGAAAAATAAAACAAAACACAAGCCTCACGGGAAAACAGGGCTGCCCTTGTTAGCCTCTTTATATTTTTTTTTTATTTCGGTCCGTTTTAATTTTATTTTCCGTTTTATTTTTTCCCCTCCAATCGGGCAATATTCTCCGCTGCCTCTCAACTCCCCCCCCCCACCGGTGAGGCCCTTCGCCGCTAAGGTTGCGGGCCTTTCGCGCGGTGCCTGATGGGAGGACCACTGTAGATCTATGTCTTTCTTTTATAGTTGGATTTTCTCCGTTTGTTTTTTATTTTCGGTTTTTTTGTTTTAAATTATTCCCGCCTTAGATAGGATAAGGAAAGCCAGTTGAGGGACTAGACAGAGCGAGATTTGCCCTGTGACTCTTTCCCCCTCCCCCTCTTAAGGTCACTCTACTACATTCGTATCTCTATAGGCCGGAAGCCGAAGCAGAAAGTCTATCCCTTGCCTCTATGGTCGCGCAGAGCCTGACGGGATAGCGGAGGCTTTCTTCCCCTTCCGGCTCCTGTCTCCCTTTGGTCGTCATGGCGGCGCCCGTCCGTCCGCTGCTTATTTTTTCGCTCCTGCTCCTTTCTTGGCTTCCCCCGCCGGCGGGCGCCGTCTACGAGGACCAAGTGGGCAAGTTCGACTGGTGGGTGACCGGCTGCCCTGCCTTACCTCGAAGGGCAGCGCCGTCAGGGTTGGCCTGTGGAACTCCCCGCCACTAGAAAGGGGTGCAGGCGCTGCTGCTTGCTTTGGGGAGGCTGGGGGAGGGGAGGGCCAGAAGGAGGGCAATTAGGGGCGTTGATAAAACATCCAGACGTGGCAAATCGGGCCTTAAATTAGGGTGCTTCTCGGGTGGAAGGCAGCTGCTTCTCTGAGCTTATTTGCCAGACTAATAAAGGAGAATATTTGCAGCTCAGGGTTGACGTGAGGGGTCCTCGGTGCTCTCTTGAGCTGGGTGGTTTTCTTGCAGACGTTTCATGACCCAACTAGGTAACATCATCAGCGCGCTAAATAAATCACTGAGCTAATGTAATTTGCCTTGGGGAGCCTTGCGCTTTGTGGAGTGAGAAGGCTGTGTAATCTTATCCTACAGATATTTAAGATTTTAGGGTTGTAAGCCTCTCACTGTCATTCTGTAGTAAGATGGGCAAGCCAAGACATTTTACAAATACATAAATAAATAGAAGGTGAGGAGGGGGTCGCTGGACTATCATGGCCAGTGGGGAACAGAGACGAGAGTGACACCCCAGGCCAGGACCCATATTTTCCTTTCAATGAAGAGAATATTTCCCCCCTCCCCTCCCTGTTATTTCAGTTTATAACTGCAGGAAGCGTGCGAAAATGTGATTTTTCTTTGCATGTATTGCAGGAGGCAGCAGTATGTGGGGAAGCTCAAATTCGCCTTTTTGGAAGCCTCCCCCGCCTCCAAGAAGCTGATTGTGGCTACGGAGGAGAACGTGGTGGCTGCCCTGAACTCCCGCAGTGGTGAAATCCGTGCGTGTCTTTTTGGTTCCCTGCCTAGAGCGCCTCCCGGGGAGCGAAAGGGCCTCCCCCAAATGAGAAAGAGTGCTGCCTCTGGCGTGGGTGCGAGGCCTTTTTAAAAGGTTGAACTGGTTTTTTTCCCCCTCCAGTGTGGAGACATGTGGACAAAGGGACTCCTGAAGGGGCAGTGGATGCCATGCTGATCCATGGGCAAGGTGAGGAAGGGGACAGTATCCTGGTAGCCATTTCTCATTTGCTCACACTCTTTCTCCATGTGGGCAGTATAGGTAGACATATGACCACAATTGAGCCAAAATTTTCTGTTGTGAGACAGTTAAGTGAGTTTTGCTCCATTTGATGACCTACCTTGCCTCAGTTGTTGAATGAATCACTGCAGCTGTTAAGTTAGTAACAAGGTTGTCCCAAAGGTGCTTTTTTTAAAGAGGCAACCGGACTTTCTTTGTTTTTCTTTGAAGACGTTTTGCTTCTCATCCAAGAAGCTTCTTCAGCTCTGACTGGATGGCAGGGAAGGATTTATACTCCTTGCAAGCAGCTGGTCATTTGCATCCTTTTTAGAGAGTCATTGAGGCCACTTGGAGGTTTATCTGTGTCTTCAGGGTCACTTGAGGTGGTGCAAATGGGTGTGGAGCCTTCTTGGAACTGCTGAAATAACTGTGTTGTAAACTGGAGATAGAGGATGTTGTATCCTCCCCCCTCCCCCCCGTTGAGAGAGGACTGTTGGCCTCTTTGACCCCTCTTTCAAACCAGCGGTCCTTTCTGTCCAAAATGTGGACTTTGCTGCCTTCAAAAGAGTGGCCTTTGTCTTTTAAATGCAGATGGACTGCTGAATCTAATCCTGGTGGGTTTGTTCTCCTATGTTGTGCCATGCGTTTATGAAGTGGTTGTTTTGTTTCCCCAAATGACCAGCTGTCTGCAAGGAATATAAATCCTTCCATTCCCCACCCATCCAGTCAGAACTGAAGAAGCTTCTTGGATGAGAAGCGAAACGTCTTCAAAGAAAAACAAGGAAATCCAGTGGCCTCTTGGAAAAAGCATCTTTGGGACAACTGTGACCTGGATGACTGAGAATCTCCATAGACATTTAGTAACAAGGTTGTTAAGTGAATCTGGTTTCCCCACTGACTTTGTCAGGAGGTTGCTAAAAGGTGATCCCATGACCCCGGGACACTGCAACCATCAAAAATACGAGTCAGCTGCCAAGCGTCTGAATTTCAGTCACATGACCATGGGGAGGCTTGCAATGGTCGTAAGTGGAAAAATGGTCGTAAGTTACTTTTTTCATTGCCGTAACTTCGGACGGTCACTAAATGAATGGTTGTAAGTCGAGGACTACTGTAATGTTTCTTGATTTTTGGTGTCTCTGTAAGACTCGTTCAGCATTTGGAAAATCTGGAGGGGACGGTTTAACTTGGCCATCTCACAGAGGGTGACTCATTACTGAATTGTATTTTCTGCGCCTATTTTCTGTAGATGCCATCACGGTTTCCAATGGGGGTCGTATCCTGCGCTCTTGGGAAACAAACATTGGTGGCCTGAATTGGGAAGTTTTGATGGACGCTGGCAGGTGAGTCTTTTAGATTAGGATTAGTTTAATGAGTAAAGAAATCCATTTTTTAAAAAAAATTAAATTCTTAAATTAAGCTTTCAGATGGCTAGTTTGGTGGGAGTCCAAGACGCTGTGAAGTATGTGGCCATTTTGAAGAAAAGTTCCCTCCTTCTACATTATCTCTCCAACGGTTACCAAAAATGGATAGAACATTTGCCAGAAAGGTGGGTTGATTTGGTGACACACACACAAAAAAAACAGCCTTTAATCCTAACTGTAACCCTACTCATTTTTATAAAGCAGAAATATTCTGTTGTGTTAGCACATTCTTTGCACTTTGGTTAAGTTTTTCTCAGCAACAGGCCATAGATATTACAGATTGTCCTTGTTTAGCAACTGCCTCATTTAGCAACTGTTCACAGTTACAACGGTGATGGAAAAATAACTTTAAACTTTACAAACATAACTTTTGCAGGAAAGAGAAAGCTGAGTTAAGACCATAAGCACGGTTACAGTTTCAGTTAGTGACTGCTTCACTTGACAGCTGAATTACCAGTTCCAACTGTGGTCACTAAACAAGGACTGCCTGTTACTACCGATTGTAAACAAACAACCTTTTAAGTGTCTTCAGAGCTGTCTCTCTCATTCTGCGTATTTTATATCAATCCTTAAGAATGATTTCATTTTGGCCCAGAAATTTGGAGAGTTTAGCACCTCTGAGAAAGATGGCAAGATGGCTTAAAACAGACAACCTGATGATGCTAATTCGCACCTGCTTTTCCTTATCAGCGAGATTGTCCAGTATCACTTGGTCTATTCCCACGGAACAGGCGTGGTGCACGTTGTCGGAATTTCTCCGCAAAGCCACCTCAGCATCCTGACTTTCAGCGTTGAAGATGGTGAAATGACGAGACAGGTGAAGCAAGAATTTGGCTTTCAATGGGATTTCCTTTGCCAGGCTGGCTGGGGGGGTGGGAAGAGAGGGAAGGGAAGACAGTAATCTCGCAAAAATGTTTTGTTACCGTAAAATTACAACGTCAGTATTTTGGGTGCACCTGTGCCTTTAAGCAGGCCGTTAATTTTCTGCCATGTGGATATGCCTTTGCTGGCCTGAGATTCATCTCAGCTGGGATAAGGAGCGAGTGCATCTCTTTGCTTTCCGTAGATCAGGGTGGCAGCTCCCTGGTTGAGGAATCTAGCTGGGACTTGCAACATCGTAGAAGAAGCCACCCTCGTGTGTGTGAACCCAGCCACCCAGTCCCTTTACACCTTGTCTCTGGAGGCGGAGGAGGAGATGAAGGAGGTTCCACTGCAGGTGAGGGGTCCAGAAACGAGCTGGCCTGTCCATTTTGGCAAAGCTGAGAGGTTCTTCTGAGTTCGTCATTCAATGACCCCGTAATCCCTTGTGGGGTGGAGTCTGGGCAGCTGAATGGAGCAGAGTGATTCCTGGCCGGATGCCCTTCCTATTGCCAGTGCGGAGTTTTTGCAGCAGATATATTCTCATTGTGCCCAGAGAGAGAAATATCAGCCTCTACCTAGGATTGAACTCACAGCCTCCTGATTGTGAGGCGAGAGCTCCACCTCTAGGCCACCGCATCACTCGGAGAGGTTCTTCTGAGTCCCTTTCCCAAAATCTCTCCTTGAATTTTCTCTGCCACGGAGCAACAAGCTGGAACTTGATCCTGGAACAGGGAAGTGCCTGTTCCTTTCGATTGTGGCCAGCACAGTTATAATGCACAAAAATGTCCAGATGTTGACTTCCTCTCGCTTGGCTGATCTGCCTGGTCTTTTTTCCCCGCTTCTTGCAGTCTCTCGGCCTGGAATTTGCGGACATTTCCGAGGCCCGTATCCTGTCCTCCCAGCCGAATCCAGCCAGAGCTCCCCGGCCTCAGTTCTTCCTGCGTCTGTCGCCAACCCACTTCGCTCTCTTGCAATATCGGCACGGCATCTTGAGCCTCCTTCGGAATTTCCCACAGGTGAGGACCAAAAAGGGAGGTTTCCGATCCCTTCCCCTTCAAGGAACCACTCAGGCAGGTTGGGTGGAAATGCCCCGGGAGTGAAAGTCTGGCAACCTCGGTGCTTTTATTCCAGTGTTTCTCAATGCTGATAACTTTTAAAATATGCGGAGTTCGACTCCCAGAATTCTGGATATTGTGAGTGTTGTGTGAAGTGATCCATGCACTATTTTTTTTTTAATTTTCTACTATTACATTTATTTAGTGCTTAATAAACATCGTGGTTGCCTGGGTTATTTTGTTTGCTTAACAATAACAATACAAATTATATTCCTAATCTTAACCCCCTTTTTTTTCCAGTCATTGATAAAATAAATTCCATGTTTGATAGTATTCTATATCTTCTTTCTGTTTAATCTTCAGTGTAAGTCTGTCCATTTCTGCACAGTCCAATATCTTCTTAATTATCTCATCTAGTGGTATTTCTACATTTTTTGCAACGCTGAGCAAATACAATCCTCGTTAATACATGCAATATTAAATATACACTTTGTTTTATCAAATTTTTCTGATATTATACCTAATAAAAAAAAGTTCAGGTTTAAGATCTACATGTTTCCCTGACATCTTTTCTAACCACATGTGCATTTTTGCCCCCAAATTTTTTTGTGATCCATGCACTATTGATCTCTCACCGTCTTTCTCCGCATTGCATATCCAGGCCAGCCTTGTGACTTTTGCGACTACCGGTGAGAAGACGGTGACGGCCGTCCTTGCCTGCAAAGGCGAAGGGGTAAATATACATCAGTGCGTGAAATGGGTGTGGTTTTTTTTTACAACAAAACTCTGTAAGGGAGGCCTTTATCATCCCTGTGTTGCAGCAGGAATGCTAAGAATTGAGGCTCTTGGTGAATATGGGAAGCAAATAATAATCTAATAATCTCCGGCCCCCAACTTTTTAATGAAGCCCCTACTTAGATAAACAATTCGTGCCTCTTCACGGTTCTTGGCTGTGCTGGAAGATTCTGTGTTAAAAGGGCAGGAGATAGGATTTATAAGGCCACCAAAACAAGGCCTCAAGCAGCAATTTGGAAAGAACATGCTGGATTAGGGGACAGGCTTGTTGTCTCTGATTTTCAAATGGTTCTGGATCCCACTTGATCTGGATAATAAAGGAAGCCTGAGGCTTTTAAAATCTTTCTTATAACAGAGTAACAGAATTGGAAGGGACCTGGGAGGTCTTCTAGTCCAACCTCAAGCAGGAAATCCTATACAATTTCAGACAAATGGTTGTCCCAGTCTCTTCTTAAAATAGATTTTATGAGGCTGCTTGAAACGGCGGGTGCTTGTTTGAATCCAAAGTGTCTTGTTAAATCTTTCGCTTCCCTGCAGTTACCGTGTAGTTTTTCGGAGTATAAAACGCTCCGGACTATAAGACGCACCTACCTTTTTCGGGGAGGAAAACAAGAAAAAAAAAATCTGCCTCTGCCTACCAGCATCCATCGGTATTCATCTGGCTAGCGTCCTTACAGCAAACAGCCTGGTCAGCTTCAGCACGTTATTGCAGCCTGATTTAGCACAAGTAGCTGATTGGCGGTTGGATCGGCCTCCCGGAATACCGCCAATCAGCTGTTCCAGGCTGCGGGGATCGCCAGAGCCCATCGCTGCCTACGCGCGTCTCATTTTCAGCCTCCACACGCTCCGTTTTAGACCCATTCCAGGCTGTGGGGATTGCCACAGCACATTGCTGCCGATCGCTGCCTCTGCACGTCGCGTTTTTGGCCTCCGCGCATTGCATTTTCGGCCGGTTCCAGGCGGCAGGAATCGCCGCCACCGCCAATCACCGCCGCCTGCAACTGGCCAAAAACGCAACGCGCGGAGGTCAAAAACGGCCGAAGGGTGGGGGCCGGCGGGTGGGC
The DNA here is from genome assembly GCA_003457575.1 of Thermophis baileyi. Taxonomy (NCBI): domain Eukaryota; kingdom Metazoa; phylum Chordata; class Lepidosauria; order Squamata; family Dipsadidae; genus Thermophis; species Thermophis baileyi. Next base: position 523,751 of record QLTV01001823.1, read on the forward strand.
GGGGCTTTGGCAACATTTGGTGTATAAGACGCACAACAATTTTCACCCACTTTTAAGGGGGGGAAGTGCGTCTTATACTCCGAAAAGTACGGTAACTTCCATTCTTGTAAGAAGCGGAAGGCCGTTTTGCTCTGTTCATTCTCTCCCTCCAGGAAGGCCTCTCTTGCCCCGCCCAGTCCTACACCGTCAACTTGTACCTGGCTGAAACCGGGCAGCGACTTCTGGATACCCTCATCACCTTCACTCTGGAGAAAAGCAGCATCAGGCCTGAGCAGGTAACGGTTCTACCGATGAGCGAGGTTTGTTCTCAGCCTGCAGCCATCGCTCAACGAGGGTAATTTCTCACATGCTTTGGGATCCCAAGGCCCCCGCTGCTTTATTTTAAAATCAAACATCCCTTGCCCAAGGATTGTGATTTGAGAATGCCTGTCATGCCCCCATCGGAGTCTGAATCTGAGATGCAAGACGAACAGCTGACAGAGCGGGAGAGTGGCTCCCTTGGCTGTGGAGGAAACTGGGGAAGGGCAAAGTCAGGCTGGGCAGAGCAGGGGAGAGGTAGAACAAGGGAGAGGGGGTTCAGATGAAGACCAAGGCCCACCCCCTCCTCATCCTAGGGTGCGCAGGCCGGAGAGTAAAAGGGACGTTGGGGGCAAAGTTAGTGCCAATAAAGGGACTCATACCGGTTCTCTGGCTGTGTTCCCTTCGTGCCACGCCCCGGGTCATCACAATGCCCTTTATCTGTCGCTCATCCATTTCTTCCCTTTGTTGCAGCTCTTCATTCAGGTCTTTTTAAAGAAGGACGACTCCGTCGGGTACCGCGCCTTGGTGCAAACGGAAGATCACCTCCTCCTGTTCCTGCAACAGCCAGGTACCCCTCCGAGCGCAGAGTGGGTGCTCCTCCCTTCGTGGTTCCCTCCGCTTGGGGCCAGACCCGGGCCAGAGCTTCGTTAGCCCTTCCTCCTCCTCCTCCTCCGTTGCTCTGCTCTCCGGGAGATTCCATCAATGGCTAAAAAGAAAAGAAAACTTTTTTTTTTTTTTTGCTCACTTAATCTCACTCTTGGCAGGAAAAATTTGGTGGAGCCGGGAAGAGTCTCTGGCCGAGGTGGTTAGCCTGGAGATGGTTGACCTGCCCTTGACAGGGGCCCAGGCAGAACTGGAGGGCGAATTTGGGAAGAAAGCCGGTAAGGAGGGATTGGGGCGGCGGGGGAGGGGGGAGAGAATTATTTTGCCAAGATGGCTGAGGCTAACACTTGAAAAATAAGCCTAGAGTTTATCGCTGGGTGGAGCATTTTCCTAAAGGAGCTCAAAAGGTCTGTTCTGCCCACTGAAATTGGACTTGGATTGTGCCCCTGTTTGATCAGGAGACACAAGGACATCTCAGAAGACAAAAAAAATCCACAAATATGTTTTGGCCTTGTGTGTGATTTGTGCTGCTATGTTCAGGGTTTTTGTTTGTTTGTTCCACTCCTCCAAAGACTAAAATGTTGAATTGTTTCCTGGTTTGTGTTTCCTTTTTGCTGCCTGGAAATCAGCCATTCAAGGTAACCCGGAATGTCCAGTGTCCTCTTTTGCTTGAGTGTGTTCTGTGTGCGCGAGAGGGGGAGGCACACTGATCTCTGGGGCCGTTTCTGATTTTGGAACAATGTCCCACGTGGTGGGCCTGATATCTGTGCACAGAAGCCTGGAAATAAGCCTTCCAGCTTATTATTAGAGATTGTTGTTGTTGTTGTTGCTGCTTCTTCTCCTCCTCCTCTTCCTCCTCCTTCTTCTTTCTTCTCCTTCTTCCTTCTTCTCCTTCTCCTCCTCCTTCTTCTCCTTCTTCTTGTACTCCTTCTTCTCCTCCCCCTCCTCCTCCTCATTTTTTCCCTCCTTTCCTCCCTTCCTTCCTCCCTTCCTCCCTTCCTTCCTTCCTTCCTTCCTTCTCCTTTTTTTTTTTTTTTGGATGAGTTTCCAGGCCTTTCCTCAAAACACCTTTCAGGGATGAACTTAAAATTTTACAGGAAAGCTTTTTTTTTTCCCCACTGGGGACCATCAGGAAGGAAGAATTTTGCTCAGGAGCCTTTCCTTAATCGTGATTCTCGGTGGCTGCTGCTTGTTTTTCCAGATGGCCTCCTGGGCATGTTCTTCAAACGCCTGTCCTCTCAGCTCATCCTGCTCCAGGCCTGGACCGCTCATCTCTGGAAGATGTTCTATGATGCCCGGAAACCCCGGAGCCAGACGAAGAACGAGTTCAATGTCGATAACTTAGCCCGGGATGAGTTCAACCTGCAGAAGATGATTGTGATTGCCACAGCCTCTGGAAAGGTGAGGGGGAAGGGCTGTGGTTGCTCGCTGTGCCGGACGGTTAGAGGTCGTGGAAGAACCCCACCAGCAGGGCAGCAACCTTCCACTCGTCTTCAGAACCTGGTAGAATGCTCCTGCAGGTGGAGGTGCTATTCCTCACGTCGATGGTGAGAGAGAACGTAAGGAGAGTCCTGTTATCCTCCTCCTCTTTTAACAACCCCATAATCCCTTGCGGGGTGGAGTCTGGGCAACTGAATGGAGCTGAGTGTTTACTGGCCGGATGCCCTTCCTGTCGCCAATGCAGAGTTTTATTCAGCAGATATAATCTCGGTGTGCTCAGAGAGAGAAATATCTGCCCTCTACCTAGGATCGAACTCACAGCCTCCTGATTGTGAGGCGAGAGCTCCACCTCTAGGCCACCGCACCACTCACAAAGGAGAGTCCTGTTATCTGAATTTAAAACGATGGGAGTCTTCGCTTTGTATTGAAATGGCCTCAAACCCGGTTTGCCAGGAGAGGAAACCTTCAACCCATCAGGCAGAGTCCAACGCCAGGGTGGCTTTGTGGTTCCCAGGCAGCTCTACTCTTTTCTCCTCCTCATCCTCCTCTTCCCTCCTGAGGCCAAACAAGAAGCTTTCCATATCCAGAGTGTCGTCTAAGGACAGCTTAATTCGGAGATTTTTTTTCCTCCTTTCCAGCTTTTCGGAATTGAGAGCAGCTCGGGGACAATCCTATGGAAGCAGTTCCTCCAGGATGTGCGTCCTGGCTCTTCCTTTAAGCTGATGGTCCAGAGGACGACGGCGCATTTCCCCCACCCCCCACAATGCACCCTGTTGGTCAAGGACAAGGTGGGTGCCTCCCCTCCCATCTTCTCTCCTGAGTAGAACAGGAAATGAGCGCCGGTGGTGCAGTGGTTAGAGCGCAGTACTGCAGGCTACGTCTGCTGACTGCCGGCTGCCTGCAGTTTGGCAGATCGAATCTCACCTGGCTCAAGGTTGACAGCCTTCCGTCCTTCCGAGGTCGACAAAATGAGGACCCAGATTGTTTGGGGGCAAGAGGCTGACTCTATAAACCGCTTAGAGAGGGCTGTAAAAGCAACTGTGAAGCGGTATATAAGTCTAAGTGCTATTCCTATTAAGAGCCGTGGGGGCACAGTAGTTAGAATGCAGTATTGCAGGTTAATTCTGCCCACTGCCAGCAGTTCGATCCTGACCGGCTCAAGGCTGACTCAGCCTTCCATCCTTCTGAGGTGGGTAAAACGAGGACCCAGATTGTTGGGGGGACAATAGGCTGACTCTGTAAACCGCTTAGAGAGGGCTGTGAAGCACTGTGAAGCGGTTGCTAAGTGCTAAAGAGACCGGGTGGGAGAAAAAGGCCGAAGGTCCTTGGGGGCGGGGGGAGAGCAGCCTTCTTTGATCTAAGGCAGTGGTTCTCAACCTGCGGTCCCTAGGGGGGTCCGTAAAAGCTTGAAAAAAATGTCATGATTTAAATCTTGAGCTAAGTCTTGGGGGTCCCTGGCCACAAAAGGTATGTAAAGGGGGCCCACGGGGGAAGGGAAGGTTGAGAACCACTGGCCTAGGGTGTTTTAGCCCCCACTCAACCCCTGCCTGCTGCCCCCCAGGAGTCGGGCCTCAGCAAACTCTACGTCTTCAACCCCATCTTCGGCAAGTGGAGCCAGGTGACCCCCCCGGGGCTGAGCCGCCCCATCCTCCAGTCCATCCTGCTCCCCATCATGGACCAGGATTACGCCAAAGTGCTGCTCCTGATTGACGACGAGTACAAGGTGCCCCGCCCCCTTCCTGCAGCCTTGGGGAGGGAACGGGTGGGTGGGTGGGTGTCGTGCTGGCAGGATTCTTCTGGAGAGGCCTTTCTTATTTCCCCCCCCCCCCATTAACTCCCTCCGGCAGGTGACCGTCTTCCCGGCCACCAAGAACGTCCTGCGGCAGCTGGAAGAAATGGCTCCCTCCATCACTTTCTATCTGGCGGATGAGGAACGGGGGAAGCTGATGGGACGGAGGCTGAGAAGGGTATGGATTCCCAAGGGGGAGGGTTGTCAGTGAATTGGAGGGAGAGGCAGTAAGATTTCTTTGTTTTAGATGAAGGGAAATTTTCTTTGATGTCCTGTTGCTTTGTTCTGACTGGACTTTCAAGCATCCGTCCAGCCAGCCTGCTAGCCCTGAATGTCTGTCTGTCTATCATCTCTCATCTCTCACACACACACCTATTTATGTCTGTCTGTCTGTCATCCATCATCTATCATTTGTCTGTCTGTCTTTCTTTCTATCTATATCTATCATCTATCTATCTATCTATCTATCTATCTATCTATCTATCTATCTATCTATCTATCTATCTATCTATCTATCTATCTATCTATCTATCTATCTATCATCTATCCATCTACCTACCTACACGTCTACCTACATAACTATATGCCTATCTATCCTCTCCATCTAGTGAACACTCAAAATGTTCCTCAAGGTTTCTTCATCTTTGTAGTCCTGGCCTCTATCATTTTTTTTCTAGGATTTGAGCTGAATTTAAGCTGACTTTCTTTAAAAATGCCAGACTTCTTATTGTAAACTAATTCAAATCACTCTTTCTATCTATCTATCTATCTGATTATCTATGTCTGTCTGTCTGTCTGTCTGTCTGTCTCTCTCTCTCTCTCTCTCTCTCTCTCTCAATCATCTGGAACTTCTATATCATCTCTCACACATCTATCTCTATCACACACCTATTTAATTTATCTATCATCTCTCTCACACACGTCTATCTATCTACACTGTGCACAATTATTAGGCAAGCTGTATTTTGGAGGATTAATTTTATTATTGAACAACTACAGTGCGCTCGGTCAATCCAAAATGTTAATAAACCTCAAACCTGAATATTTAAGGAAGTAAAAGTGAGGTTATGGCTTTCTTAGGAGAATATCTATGTGTGCACAATTATTGGGCAACTATTAGTGTGCAGAATTATTATGCAACTAAATGAAAAATGAAAAGTTTCCCATCTCATTTATTTTCATCTGTTAAAGTGAGAATAATAAACAAACAACTCAAAATTTACAAATAAACATTTCTGACAGTTCAAAATAACAATCAGTGACCAATATAGCCACCCTTCTTTTCAATAACAGTCATAAGCCTTCCATTCATGGAGTCTGTCAGTTTCTTGATCTGTTGACTATCAACTTTTTGTGCAGCAGCAACCACAGCCTCCCAGAAACTGTTCAGAGAGGTGTATTGTTTTCCTTCACCATAAATCTCCTGTTTAATAAGAGTCCACAAGTTCTCAATAGGGTGAGGGTCAGGTGAGGAAGGGGGGCATGTCATTCTTCTTTCATCTTTAAGGCCTTTACTGGCTAGCCATGCAGTGGAATACTTCAGTGCATGCAATGGAGCATTGTCCTGCATAAAAATCATGGTGT
>QLTV01001823.1:530614-545907 GCA_003457575.1 Thermophis baileyi
CAAAGGATGATATGGTCAAAACACTTGCCTAATGAATGATTGTGCACATGGTCTATCTATCTATCTATCTATCTATCTATCTATCTATCTATCTATCTATCTATCTATCTATCTATCTATCACACACATCTATTTAATTTATCTGTCTGTCTATATCATCTGTCACACACACATCTAATTATCTATCTATCCTATCCTATCCATTCATCCATCCATCCATCTATATCCATCCATCCATCCATCATCTGTCACACATGCATCTAATTATCTGTCCGTCCATCCATCCATCCATCCATCCATCCTAGTTAGCTAGCATGTGGCTAGCATTTATTTATTTATTTTAGCTACTTAGCTAGCATATGGCATAGAATACATGGTAGCAAAGATGGAGCACATAATACTATGGTACGTGTATAATGGAAATATGTAGTCGATTTTGTAAGGTGTGAGGAATTGAAGGTTACATTTTGGAATACGTTGGTTGATGAGAATGGAATAAACAGCTTCCACTAATGCAGAGGCTAAGTTGGTGGAGGTCACTGCCAGCCTTTCTGGGTCCAGAAGGCCACGAGCACTTGGGAGAGTTAGAGGGGAGAGTTGCAAGGCGTGAACCAGCCTTTGACCCACTGGCTATTCCCCTCCCCCGCCCCACCCTGCAGGATCTGGCAACTGAAGAGACCTGGGACGTCACCATCCCTCCTGATCTGCAGCGCATCGTGACGGTGAAAGGGAAGCGGGCCAACGAACAGGTCCACTCTCAAGGCCGAGTGATGGGTGACCGCAGTGTCCTGTACAAGGTGAGGGGGAGAAAGCAAGCTCCTTTCTTCTCCTCTCCTTCTCTTCTTCTCCTGCCCCTTCTTTTCTCCTTCCTCTTCTCCTCTCCTATCTCCTTCTCTACTCCTTCTCCTCTCCTTCTCTTCTTCTCCTGCCCCTTCTCCTCCCCTTCTTTTCTCCTTCCTCTTCTCCTCTCCTATCTTCTACTCCTTCTCTCCTTTTCTTCCTCTCCTCCCCTTCTTTTCTCCTCTTCCTCTTCTCCTTTCCTTCTCCTTCTATCGCTCTCCTTCTTCTTCCCTTCCCCACTTTGTGCAATGACTCTGAGCCTTTTGCCTAATGATGGGCTTTGCATTCCCCCTCCCCCCGCAGTCGCTGAACCCCAACCTGCTGGCTGTAGTGACCGAGAGCACGGACACCCACCCGGAGCGCTCGTTCATCGGAATCTACTTGATTGACGGCGTCACCGGCCGGATCATCCACTCCTCGGTGCAGAAGAAGGCCGAGGGGCCGGTGCACATTGTCCATTCGGAGAACTGGGTGGTGGTAAGAGTTTGACCCTCCCAAAGCTTCAGGAACTTGTAGGGCCAAGTCATGAAAGAGACCCCCAAGGACTTGAGGAATGTGGCTTTATTGTTAGAGACCCTCCTTCTCTCCGCAGTACCTATATTGGAACGCCAAGGCCCGTCGGAACGAGTTCACGGTGCTGGAGCTGTACGAGGGCACCACGCAATACAACGCCACGGCCTTCAGCTCTCTGGACCGGCCCTACTGGCCCCAGGTGCTGCAACAGTCCTACATCTTCCCCTCCGCTATCAGCGCCATGGAAGCCACCATCACCGAGCGGGGCGTCACGAGTCGCCATCTGCTGAGTTAAGAAAGGGGGCCGGGAGAGGGAGGCCGGACGGTCTGCCTTTCACACACACATACCCCCGCCCAGGAAATCTGGCCAAGGAGCAAGGGTGGGATTCAGCCGGTTCAGACCGGTTCGGGAGAACCGGATGCTAATTTTACATCTGGTTTGCCGAACCGGTAGTTGCAAGGACTGGCTGACCCCGCCCACTCTACCCAGCCCCTCCCCTCCCAGGAGTCTCCATGCGGCCCGTTTTTGATGTGAGGTAAGTGCAGGGCCCATGCGGAGGCTCTAGGAGGGCGAAAAACCGGCCACACCCCCATGGCCATGCCCACCCAGCAACCGGGCAGAGAACCGGTTGCTAAAATTTTTGAGTCCCACCCCTGCCAAGGAGGTTGGCTGGTTCACACTGAGGATCCTCTTCAGAGGGGAGGCTGGTGGGTCCACACACTCCCAGAGCAGATCGAGCCCTCTGGAGCTTCCTGTGGGAAGATCAGATTAGGCAAGTGTGCAGTCCCTTGTGATGCCAAATTTGGACCGTGCCCCATGTGCTAGGCTGGCAACGTTTCTGAACTGCCACTCACTCTCCCTTGGCGAATCCATGCCTTCTGCCTTCTCCTTGTCAGGAAAAAAAAGCACGGGACTTTCTCCTCATTGGAGAACCATTTGTCTGAAATGTTTGAGCGGGGTGGGGGGTGGGGTTGGACTAGAAGACCTCCAAGGTCCCTTCCATGATTCTGTTATTTTCCTCATTTTATTAAATTTTATGTAAAAGATTAAAATACAAAATCGAAAAGAAAAAAAAACAGAGGAAAAGAAAACAAAACTAGACAAGAACATTTAAAAAATTGTGAATTAAAAGAAAGACAAAAAATCCTATATTATCCTTCCCTGACAAATCTATTGCAACAATAATAGCTTCTCCCCTCCCGCCAATTTCAAAGCATCTCCATTTTTCTCTTGGGTGCAGTCGGTCTTCCCTCGGGGGCCATTTTGTCCCTCCCCAAGGCTTTGCTGGATCCACGGCGGCCGGAAGTCCCCACAGAGCAAACGAGGTGAGTAATTGGGGTGGGGGGGGAGGAGATCCATCCACTGCCTAGCCCAGGGGGATTTAGGATTTTGCAGATATGGGAAGCTGATGTTGGGTGGTTTGGGGTTTCTCAGATTTCAGCCAGACCTTCCAAGCGGTCTTTAAAATGTCACGTGTCCACGTAATGCTGCTAACAGCGGAGTGGTTTGGATGCAGCCGAACCACGGGGGGTGGGGGTGGGGAGAGGGGTTTTGTCTGGCCCGGATTGACCTTCCTAGTCAGACTTCTCTGGCCAGGATTTTGTAAGGTTGCATAAGAAGAATTGCAAATTGCAAAGAACAGTGGCGAAATAGCAAAAAGGAGAATAAGCTAGGACTGAGGTGGGACCGAGATGTTTTCCTGCTCATTTCAGGGAAGAAAACCTGATCCCTTATTCCCCGGATGTGCAAATCCACGCCGAGAGGTTCATCAACTACAACCAGACCATCTCTCGAATGAGGGGCATTTACACAGCCCCATCGGGCCTGGAGTCCACTTGTCTGGTGAGCCTTTCTTAGGCCAATGTTCCTTCAGCTTCAAGAGGGGTGGACTTCAACTCCCAGAATTCTCCAGCCAGCTTGCTGCCTGGGGAATTCTGGGAGTTGAAGTCCAATCTTAAAATTCCCAAGGTTGAGAAACACCTTAGACCGTTGTCCCGGCCCAGGGAATTCTGGGAGTCGAAGTCCACTCCTCTTAAAATTCCTAAGGTTGAGAAATACCTTAGACCGTTGTCCCGGCTCAGGTTTTCTCACTGGCTTCTGAGTTTTTTGGGGGAAAAAAAGAATAAATACCAGTAACTATGGCCACAATAGCCTTATGGAGCCTCCATATTCAGGAACAATCTTCCCTTGAGTAAAAACACCAGGGGTAACAAGGAGAGCTTGGCCTTGAGACACTCCCCCTCCCCCAAAAAAGGGATCTGAAGAGCGCTGTGGCTGGATTAATAAATTTTTAGGAAGAACCCTGCCACCTAATGCTTATCTGTCCTGATACAGGTAGTTCTCCACTTACAACAGTTTGTTTAGTGACCGTCCAAAGTTACAACGGCACTGAAAAAAAGTGATTTATGAGCATTTTCCCCACGACCATTGCAGAATCCCCATGGTCACGTGACCAAAATTCAGACCCTTGGCAATTGACTCATATTTATGGCGGTTAGTGTCCTGGGGTCAATCGGCATGTCCTTATGACGGTTGCGGTGTCCTGGGGGGGGTCACGTGATCCCCTTTTGCGACCTTCTGACAAGCAAAGTCAACAGGGAAGCCAGGCTCACTCAACAACCGCGTGACTAACTGAACGACGGCAGTGATTCCCTTAACAACTGTGGCAAGAAAGGTCGCAAAACGGAGCAAAATTCACTTAACCGATGTCTCGCTTAGCAATTTCTCCAAATTTGGGGCAGAATTGAGGCCGTAAGTCGAGGGCTGCCTATATTCAGGCACAAGACTCGGCTGTTTGCAACCCTCTTTCTTTCTTCTTCTCTCCTTCAGGTGGTGGCTTATGGGTTAGACATCTACCAGACGAGAGTGTACCCCTCCAAACAGTTCGACGTTCTCAAAGACGATTACGATTACGTCTTGATCAGCAGCGTGCTGTTCGGGCTGGTCTTTGCCACCATGATCACCAAGAGGCTGGCTCAGGTGAAGCTGCTGAACCGTGCCTGGCGGTAACGGGAGAGATTCATACAGATCCACCCTTGAGGGTGGACGGCCGAGCCCTCGCGAGGGGATCCCGGTGGGTTGCAGCCTCATTTGAAAGGGGAGGGGGTGTACTGCCCCTTTCCCCCTTGAGGAAGAGAGAACCGTGGAACCGTGCTGCCTATTGCCCAAACCCGTCTCCAATTCACTGCGGAAAACGAGAAATTCCAGAAACGGGGAAGGTTCTGTGAAATTAAGCCGCTTTGAAAATGTTTTTTCCCCCCGTCCTTCGATGCCTGCGCTGCGAAACCGCTTTGCTGTTGAACTTTCTACGACGACCGTTTTGACTCCTGAAGCCGTGATAAAACATTGTCATCCTGTTTCTTCCCCCTGAAATTTTAGCCGATTCGAAGAATCAGCCAGATTTCTCTATATAGCCTGTTTTTGTCCTCTTTCCCCCTCTCGGATTTTCAACAGAAGAAAAATGGCTGGGGGTGGGGTGGGGAGAAACCCAGTCTTTTGAGAGAATGTGTGAAACATCAGCTTGGATAATGCAGAAGATGAATTTGGAAAAATGGATATAAACCGGGCAAAAGTGAAGCCTATTCAATCTTTAATGTCCCTAGCAAGGAATTCAAAGAGAGACAGCCTGTCTTTTCCCTGCATTGAATTTTTAAACTTTTTTCTTAATTGGCTCTTTTTTTTCCTTTCGTCTTATAGTTCCCTAATTTATATTGAATTTTTTGGGTGAGTCCAGATTTGGGTTATGGAAGTACTTGAAGCTCATTGAAAAAAGCAAGTTTGACTTTCTAAATGAAACATTTTCCTGAATTGTGTTTTTTCTTTTCTCCTTACAGCAAGTGAGTGGCTTGCTAAGAGTCATCGGTCGGTTTATTTATATTTATTCTGAGGAGGGTTTTGGGTCGCGGTGGGCAGAGTCTAAATCTGGAGTTTGCAGGGTAGAAATTTGCGTTTTCTGTCGGAAAAATGTGAAGTCAGACCTATTCCCCCCTGTATCCAGATCAGGCACAGCAGAAATAAAAGAAATAACAGTGAATTTGCTTCTTTGGCTCCCTGGAGGTGTGTTTAACTGGCAGGTTTCCCTGGAAATGCAGGCTTGCAACCCCTTGCCTAAGGAGCACCATTATTTTCATCAACTTTATTAAATTTAAAAATATAAGAGTATATAAAATAACAAAGATTTTAGATTGCAAGCTCTTTGAGTCAGAGATTTATTTGAATTTTAAGCCGTTAATGTGTTAAATTGCTAACAGAAAATATTAATAAACTCCTTTGTTGGATGATTTCAAAATACATCCAAGGAGATCAGACTTTTTAAAATTCCACTTTTGAAATCCGTCTTTGCCCATAGAAACCCTAGAGAGTGAGGGCGCATGCGCAGATGCGCACTCAAAGTCGCTGAGTCACCTTTCTGCGCAAGCGCCTTCCACGCCTAGCCGGGAAAGGAAACTGATACTGCGTCCCCTGCGTTCCTTTGGCGGCTTCTCCATGCGGGGGCGGAAGAACGGTCGGAAATAGCCGTGGGACGTTCTAGTCGTCCCTCCCGGAAGTCTCTCTGCCGCGCTTCTGTGAGGCGAATCTGCGGTCCCCTTTGAAGTCTCAGAAGGCCGCCAATTTTTCCTCTGGACGTTGAGAGCCTGGCTGTCGGTTGACAATAACGACAAAAGCGTCCAATTTATTCTTTAGGGCCGTTGTTTTTTTTCCTGCTCAGCGAACAGACCGGCGTCGTTTGGGGGGGCGGAGTTTCAACCGGAAGAAGCGGCCGGTCGACGTCATTTCCCCGCGACCCGGAAGCTCTCCCCCGGCCTCTGGTGTCTTCGCCTCAGCAACTCTAACGCTACTGGAAGCAGAACTGAGGAGAGGCGGCGGCAAGATGGCGTCGGCGGGGGGCGTCGGCGGCGGGCCCGGGTCTTCGGAGCGGGATCCCGGCTGGGAGGTGGCGGTGCGGCCGCTGCTGTCGGCCTCCTACTCGGCCTTCGAGATGCGCGAGCTCCCGCAGCTGCTGGCCTCCGTCATTGAGAGGTGGGAGGGAGGAGGGGCGGGGCTTCAACCCTCCCCCCGCCCGCCGGGTTGGAAGGGGGGGCGCAGTGGGGGCGAGGGGCTCCGGGGATGGGCGTCCTCAAGGAGGAAGACCCCCCCCCATTTTGCACTGCCGCCCCCCAAACCTCCCCCTCGGGTCTCCTCCTCGGCTTGACAGCTTCTAGTGGGCGGGGGGAAATGAGGCCACCTCCTCCCCTCACAAAACCTCCCTCTGCTGGGTGATGGGAGTTATAGTCCTCACCCAGCTGGGAGCAGCCTGGCCGAAGGGGAGAGCCTGCTCTTTGGGGATGATGGGAGGGGTGGTTGGTCCACCTGGGAGGGGAAGCCTCTTGGGGAAAAGTGCCCAAAGATGTGGGTGATGGGAGTTGTAGTTCTCGCCCAGCTGGGAGCAGCCGGGCTGAGGGGGATTGAAGGAGCGAACCCGCCCTTTGAAGATAATGGGAGGTGTAGTTGCTCCACCTGGGAGGGGAAGCCTCTTGGGGAATGGGAGTTGGTGGGAGTTGTAGCGCTTACATGGTGGTTGAAAGGACCCTGCTGCCCTGGAGTTAGAGGGAACGTCTTAAAGGGTGGTGCTGGGGGGGGCTGAGGTGCACAAAAGTTTCAGGTTGTGAATATCTGTGATGGGCTGGCTCTTCTTCGTATTGCCATGGAGTTGCCTTTGGTTGTCATTTCTCTGGGTGGGCTTAAAATAGCCATGCTGGTCTTTCAGGATCTCTCTGATAGAAAGACATTTGGCCTTCCAGACACATCCAGAAGGGCAAAAAGAAATGTGTTTTAAGTTGTTTTATAAAGCTGGTCAGAGTTAGATCAGTTGGAGGCCTGGCCCTGCAGGATCCTTTCCTATCCCGTCCCAGTTTAGGAAAGGCTTGGATAAAGTGGTGTCCGTTTCTTCTCACTGATGAAATTGCTTCCACGTTGGCTCAATTCATTGGGGATCTGTTGTGCTTCACTTCTTTGGCCCTGTGTTTTCGTTTGCACTTTGGGGGGGCTGCAGCCCCCTCTTTTTCTTTTATGGTCTGGGAATGCGTCGCTTGAACCTAAGCACTCCTAATTTCAGTAGTACTCCATATCCCATCCTGATGTCCTTTGGGTACCTGAGACTTTAGTAGGGTTTGAATATAGAATATAGAATACAGAGCCTTGTATTCTAGAGGTGGGCTGGAGCTCTTTAGCATATATTTTGCACAGTTTCTGTTTTAGATAGCAGCTGCTTGGGTCTTCTTTGAAGCAACATATCACTAGCTGATTTTGCCCTGTACGTTGCTTTTATTGGTGGTATATTTTAAGCTAGATGTTTGTGCTGCTGGGCTCAAGAATTTCCCAGAGCAACTGACTGTTGTTCAGAGTTGGAACTATTTAAAAAACAAGATAATCCCCCAAAACAATATTTAAAAATGCTTCCTGGATTCACGCTGTTGGCAATCCGAATGTAAATTTTTCACCAAATGCTCTCTTCATCCCTTGTCACATTAGGGTGTTTATCCAAAATTTTGATTATGCAACAGCCTGCTTTGAAAAACTTCCCCCTCTGCAAAGTTGCACAACTCTTTGCCTTTCTCGGTGGGATTGTCAGGTTTGTTTTTCAGTGCATGCAGAATAAATCACATGAGTCTAGTAGTCAAGGTTTGGAAAAGAAAAGAAAAGAAAAAAAATAGCATGCAACTGCAAGTATTAAAGGCGCTGTGCTCCTGTTTGCTCTTCCTTTCTGGGATACAATTCTTAACGGTTTATTTGCAAAATCCCCTCGGGCATTTTGTGATCCTTGTCTTAAGTTGCGTGGAATCATTTCAGGGCCTCAAAATAGTTCAAGCCAACTGATGCCTGCCGCAGTCCCTTCATCGTTTCCGTGGAATCCGACTTAACTCGGATTTCAAAAGTTGTGTTGGTTGCTTTTGTTGGCTTGCCTCTGAGTTCATATTCTGTCACAGTGCAGTCCCTCCTAAAATATAAATGCTGAATCAAACTTTAGGCCTGAGTCCGGTGCTTTGTTCCCGAGCAGCTGGTCAGATAAACAGAGGGGAGGATAGATCTCCCTCTCTGCTTACCATCTGCTTCTTGGTGGAACAAGGAATGTACCCGATGGGCCAGTGGCCTGACAGCCCATGGTGGCTTCCTCATATAAAACACATGGTTTCTACAGCAAAATGTCCAATTCAGAAAATGACGCCAGCTTCAGAGGCTCAGACTTAGAACTAGGATAAGCTTTCAAGCAGTCTCCGAGATTCCTTGCTGGCTGATGACCTGTGGTTTTAAGTGCCAGTAGGGAAGCTTCTTAAGTTGCTATATATCAGTAGCAAAACTGACCCAGAGACCAAAATTCCACCTTTCCTTCCACCTTCGATGCTCAGAGCTTCACAACGTTTACTTTAAGGGCGCCCAATTTCTGAGTCTTGTGTTTCTCGTGCTTCTTTCCTCCGCCGCAGCGAGTCAGAAATCCTGCACCACGACAAGCAATATGAGCCTTTCTACTCATCTTTTGTTGCACTTGCAACGCACTACATCACCACGGTGTGTGGAGTGGGTGAGTGAGCGCTGGGACATTCTGCACGGATTGTTGTCGTTCGCCTAGTTTTTAATTATGATCCCCCCCCCCTTGGAATTCTGTGAGGAGCGGTTTCCAAAACCGGCTTAGAAGGCGGTTAGCAGAAGGGTTAGAAGGAACATAGCAGGAGGGAGGGGCATTTATGAACACCCAGAAAGGAGGAAGCAGAAAATGGTTTTTCAGATAGCAATAGCCCTTAGACTTATATACCGCTTCACAGTGCTTCACAGCCCTCTCTAAGCGGTTTACACAGTCAGCCTATTGCCCCCAACAATCTGGGTCCTCATTTTACCCACCTCAGAAGGATTTGAACTGCCAAATTGCAGGCAGCTGGCATTCAGCAGAAGTAGCTTGCAGTACTGCACTCTAACCACTGCACCACTGTGGCTCATATATCTGTAGGTTGGGGTAACTTTTGGTTCCGTTGCCTCCAAGGGTGGTATTCACTTACCTTCCCTACCGGTTCGCAAATGTGAGCGCACGCACCACCTCCGCACATGCACACAGCCTCCCGTGCATGCTCTTTACTCACGTGCGCGCCTGCTGCGCATGCGCCCAGCCACGAAAACGTGGCTAAATAGGACGGCATTTTGTCCGCCCACCCTCAGTCGGTGCTACCGGTTCGCTCGAACCGCTCCGAACCGGCAGAATACCACCTCTGGTTGCCTCTGATCCCACTGAGTGGGTCCTCTGAAGGCCCAAAAGCCTCTGAATGGCCACAGAGTTTCCACCAGAAATTAGAGGGGGGGGGGCAGGCTACATTTCAAGGGAGGGGGATTCCTAGATCAGCTAACGCAGTAAGGCAAGGACATGGCATTGCTTAAAAGCTCCTTTCCCCCCCCTCAAACTTGGTTGGACTGACGTAACCACGTTGCCTTTTCAGTACCTCGGAACCAGCTGCAGTCTGTAGCAGCTGCCTGCAAAGTACTGATTGAATTCTCCCTGTTGCGACTTGAAAACCCAGACGAGGCCTGCGCTGTCTCACAGGTGAGGGGGGAGAGAGAGAGAGAGCCCCCCCCCTTCTGCCACGTTGGGGAGTTTCCGCATCATTGGCATGGGAGGTTCTTGGTTGAAGCTGACCCAGGAAGCCGATGTCTTGCTTGCAAGACATGATCTCGTGCCCCGGGATTCACATCAGCGGCCATGCTGGATGGGGGGAATCTGGGAATTGGTGCCTGCCCAGCTGGGGTCTGCTCAGGTTTGGAAAAGGTGCCCTGAACCTTGCGCCGCTGACCTTTTCTGAAATGCTGCCGTAGAAACACCTGATCCTGCTGATCAAGGGGCTGTGCACCGGCTGCAGCCGCCTGGACCGGACGGAGATCATCACTTTCACAGCGATGATGAAGTCGGCCAAGCTGCCCCAGACAGTGAAGACCCTCTCGGACGGTAAAGGCTCCCTCCCCATGACATTTTCTGCCCCAGGGGGTGCCAGCAAGGGCTGCTCCCCCCGGCCTGACCCTCTGCTCCCGCTCCTCTTTTCCAGTGGAGGATCAGAAAGAGCTGGCTTCTCCCGTCAGGCCTGAACTGCGCCAGAAGGAGGTTCAGATGAACTTCCTCAATCAGCTGACCTCTGTCTTCAATCCCAAAATGGCCCTGTCGCCAATGACGACGCTGCAGGCTCAGGTGGGTTGTGGAAGGAAGAAGGTTGCCCGAGAAGGCTCGGGTTCCCTGGGGAAAATGGCTGCCCATCCTCCTTAGCGAGGGGCGACCGGAGGGCCCCAAGGCTCCTTCCGGAGTTCTCGGGGAGCCTGTGAACCTCTGATGGCAGGAGATCATAACACTTCTGACCCGGCTCCCAAACACGACAAACCCTCTGAAGTTAAATCAATGATTCCTTTATTAGGAGTGCCAGCAGCCCCAGAAAAAAGTATCTCTCTCACACACACACCAGGCTAACAAGTCCGTCTGTCCGGGAGATGAATAGTTGTCTGCCACATCTATTCATCTCCGCCCCCTGCCTTTTATCCCCAGAGCTAGGGTGGGGCTTCGCTAGCAGCGGTGGCTCTTCTGTCCCAAGGACTGGCCCATAGATTTCCACTGCTCTCCTCTCCTCTGCCTTCTGCACATCCACGCGTCAGGCACTGGACCCAGCTGTTCCTCTTCTTCCTCATCAGCCACCTCCACATCTGGGGGCTGTAGACTCCATCTGAGGGCTGACGGCCGGCCCAGGCTCCGCCTCTGTCTCTCTCTCTCTCTGCCAGCTCCATTCCCTCTTCCCCCTCGGAGCTCTCAGGTTGCCTTGATGCTGGCCCTGACTCCCACGCTTCCTCCTCCTCCTCTGATTTGGCTGTTGGAGGGGCCAGCAGCTGACAGGCCACAACAAAATAACGCTTGGCTCTGCTTCTAGGGGGAAGGGGAAGGCGAAGAGCAGGCCATCACGGACCAATCCTCCACAGCCAAAACCAAAAGCATATTTGTTGCCCAGAACGTGGCCAGCTTGCAAGAACTCGGTAAGGAAAGGGGGGGGGGCGTTTTGTCTTGCTTGTCTAACAGAGCTTCCCCGTTTCCAAAGGCGTCATCTGGGGAACGGGTGTGTGTGTGTGTGTTGGGGCTGCTTCCTTGCCATGACTGTGTTCTCAGGCCCAGCCGTCCGCAACGCGAGTTAGAACTACAATTCCTTTGAGGTGGTGGAAGTGCAGATAGTCCCCGACTTAACAATGGTTCATTTAGTGACCGTTCGAAGTTAACAACAGCACTGTGAAAAAAGCAACTTAGGACCATTTCTCACACCGTTGCGGCAGCCCCCATGGCCACGTGATCAACATTCAGCTGCTTGGCAACTGACTCACAGCGATCCCCCTTTTGTGACCTTCAGACAAGCAAATAGAGTTCTGCATCCAGTTTTGGTCACCACACTATAAAAAAGATGTTGAGACTCTAGAAAGAGTGCAGAGAAGAGCAACCAGGATGATTAGGGGACTGGAGGGTAAAACATACAATGAATAGTTGCAGGAACTGGGCCTGGCTAGTCTAGTGAAGAGAAGGACCAGGGGAGACAGGATAGCAGCCTTCCAATATTTGAGGGGCTGCCACAGAGAGGAGGGGGTCAAGCTATTTTCCAAAGCACCTGAAGGCCAGACAAGGAATCATGGATGGAAACTGAACAAGGAGAGATTCAACCTGGAAATAAGGAGGAATTTTCTGACAGTGACAACAATCAACCCATGGAACAGAAGTTGCGTTCGGAAGTTGTGGGAACTTCATCACTGGAAGCTTTCAAGAAGAGACTGGACAGCCATCTGTCAGGAATGGTGTAGGCTCTCCTGCTTGGGCGGGGGGTTGGACTAGATGACCTACAAGGTCCCTTCCAACTCTATTAATCTGTATTAAATTCTAAGCCAGATTCACTTAACAACTGGGTTACTAATTTAAGGACTGCAGCGATTTGCTTAACAAACGTGGCGAGAAAAGTCGTAAAATGGGGTGAAACTCACTTAACGAATTTCTCACTTTTGCAACATAAACGTTGGGCTCAGTTGTGGTCGTTAATTCGAGGACTCCCTGTAATTTCTTGCCTCTCGGCTCCCCAGGGTCATTTGGCAGGCTCCTGCAGGAAACAAGACTCTTAAGAGGCTAGTCCTCATCATTTGCTCCCTTCACCCTGCTTCCCTTTTCAATGCAGGCGGTTCTGAAAAGCTGCTGCGCGTCTGCTTGAACCTCCCGTACTTCCTGCGCTACATTAACCGCTTCCAGGACGCCGTGTCGGCCAATTCCTTCTTCATCATGCCGGCTACTGTCGCCGACGCCACAGCAGTCCGCAACGGGTAAGCGCCCGTCCTCTTTCTCCTGTGACTTCTTATATCCTGGTTCCCCCCCCCCCCCCCGTAGGTTCTGATCTCTTGACTCCCTTCCTTGCCACTTTTACACCAACCTTCCGTTTCCCTCCACCTGCGCAGGTTCCATTCCCTGGTGATTGACGTCACCATGGCCCTGGACGCGCTCTCCCTCCCTGTCCTGGAACCTCTGACACCCGCCCGCCTGCAGGACGTGACCGTTCTGGCCCTCAGCTGCCTCTATGCAGGTGAGTCAGCGCGACGCGGGAGCCGAGCCGAAATCCCTGGGAGAGGCTGTGTTGTTGTGGGTCCCTACACTTGAAGGAAGAGAAGGAGCTTGGTTTGTTCCAGTAAAGGGGCAGGCAGGAAGAGAATGATCTTCCTTCCTCTCTGCTCCCCTTCTCCCTCTGTTTCTCCTGTGCTCAAGTTTTCCATTGTGAGATCTTTGGGAAAGAGATTTTAATCTCCACGAAGTGCCACCTGGGCTTACAGTAAAAGCTCCCAAAGTCAGTTTGCTTTTAATAGCAATAGCACTTAGACATATACTGCTTCACAGTGCTTTTACAGCCTTCTCTAAGTGGTTTACAGAGTCATCCTATGCCCCCCCCCCAACAATCTGGGTCCTCATTTTACCCTCCTCGGAAGGAAGGAAAGGATGGAAGGCTGAGTCAACCTTGAGCCGGTCAGGATTGAACTGCTGGTAATTGGCAGAATTAGCCTGCAATACGGAAGGAAGGAAGGGAAGGAAGGAAGGAAGGAAGGAAACATATATACTGCTTCACAGTGCTTCACAGCCCTCTCTAAGCGGTTTACAGAGTCAGCCTATTGCCCCCCAACAATCTGGGTCCTCATTTTACCATCCTTGGAAGGACGGAAGGTTGAAATGGGGGGGAGCCTCTTGTTCATCGTCCCCCATCACAGGATGAGACTCGAGGCCTTGAGTTGGTCCCTGTTGCTCTGGCTGACCCCAGGATCCTTCCTCTCCCCCAGGGGTCAGCGTGGCCACCTGCATGGCCATCCTACACGTGGGCACCACCCAGCAAGTCCGCACGGGCTCCACGAGCTCCAAAGAAGAGGACTATGAAAACGATGCCGCCATCATTGTACAGAAATGCGTGAGTTGGCCACCCAAGAGACGGGGGGAAAGGGCCTGTAAGGAAAGCGCGAACTCCAGCTGAAGTTGTAGCCGCAGAATTCTCGAGGGCATTGGGGATGGCATCGGCCGGGCATTGGTCTCTTTTGCGAGACCCTTTTTAGAAAAAAATCCGTCTCTTTCCACAGTTGGAAATCTACGACATGATCGGCCAAGCCATCAGCAGTTCCCGCCGTGCAGGTGGGGAGGTAAGAGCGAAAAGGCGCCAAAACAACAACAACAACACAATTCTCCTCTGGAGCGGCAATCACAATGTGATGTGTGTGTGTGTGTTTTTCCCCCTTTTTTCCGGGACTCCAGCACTACCAGAACTTCCAGCTACTCGGGGCCTGGTGCCTGCTGAACAGCTTATTCCTCATCTTGAACCTCAGCCCGACCACCCTGGCCGACAAGGGGAAAGAGAAGGACCCCCTGGCAGCCCTCCGAGTCCGGGATATCATTGTGCGGTCCAAAGAGGGTGTCGGGTCTCCCAAACTTGGACCTGGCAAAGGGTAGGTCTGGCCCTGAGCGGGGCGAGTCCTGTGGCGGGGGGGGGGAGGGGACTTTTCCTCGCTGTTTCTTCAGGCTTTGGCGCTGGGGGTTGAAAGCCTAGTTGGAGAGAGAAGTTTCCTTCCATGTCTTGCCCTCGGACCAGAGGTCCTTCCTGAGCTGATGCCCGCTCTCTCCTTTCCTCACCTGGGTCCCCCCTTCTGCAGGCACCAGGGATTTGGCATCCTCTCCGTCGTCCTGGCCAATCACGCCATTAAGCTCCTCACGTTGCTCTTTCAAGACCTCCACGTGGAGGCCCTTCACAAGGTGAGCGCTTGACGGAGGGACCGGTGGGTCCCCAGAATTGCCGTCGGGGAGGGGGGTCCAGGTGTGTTTTTGACGTCTCTTACCCTCCCCGGGGTTGGCTGTCATCCTTCAGGGCTGGGACACAGACGGCCCTCCGGCCGCCCTGAACATCATGGCCCAGAGTACGTCGATCCAGAGGATTCAACGCTTGATCGAGTCGGTGCCTCTTGCCAACCTGCTGCTGACCTTGCTCTCCACGGCGTACCGGAAGGTGGGCGAGGGCCCCTTCCAGATGTCTCTTGGTGGGTGGGTGGGGGAAAACGACCCTCCCCTTGGTTCGGGGGTTCTCCCATCGAGAGAAAAAGAGATGGGCCACGGGGCTTGAAGAGGAAGTCCTCAAGTGGGTTTCCTGGGCTTGTTCTCGGTGGTGTGAATCTGCCCCGTGCGGGAAGGAGTGGGCCTTATCATTCGGGCACGGCACGAACCCCACCCAGGGAAGAAGCAGCGTGGCTGCCCTAGATTAGCAAGGAAGCGGGTTGTTTTTAGGCTCTGCTTTTCAAGGGGGGGGGCAACGTTAAGCTTGGTTTGCCCTCACGTCCGAGATTTGCTCCAGGGAGCGGTCGTAAGGGTGGGAGATGCTCACTGGCTGGGCTTTTGTGA
>QLTV01001823.1:563224-583302 GCA_003457575.1 Thermophis baileyi
CGTCTTCTCCAGCACCATAGTCCAAAGGCCTCCATTCTTTGGCGCTCAGCCTTCCTTATGGTCCAACTTTCACAGCCATACATTGCAACTGGGAAAACCACAGCCTTGACTATAGGCACTTTTGTTGGCAGGGTGATGTCTCTGCTTTTTAGTATGCTGTCTAGATTTGCCATAGCTTTCCTCCCCAGGAGCAAGCGTCTTTTAATTTCTTGGCTGCAGTCCCCATCTGCGGTGATCTTGGAGCTCAGGGAAATGAAGTCTGTCACTTCCTCCATTTCTTCCCTATCTATTTGCCAGGAATTGAGAGGGCCGGATGCCATGATCTTAGTTTTCTTAATGTTGAGTTTCAAGCCAACTTTTGCACTCTCCTCCTTCACCCGCATCAAGAGGCTCTTTAGTTCCTCTTCGCTTTCTGCCATTAGAGTGGTATCATCTGTATTCTTGACAACTTACCTGGTGTTAAATATCAACGATAGATTCTCTTATAGAAATTTACTTTTAAATTACAATTTAATGCACATTTTAAACCTTTCGTCCACATATTCTCCCATTGTTCAACCATTGCATTATACCCAAAATTCCTTGCCCACTGAATCATTCGGCGCTTTACATATTTTTAATGTATATTTACCGTTGAATATTTTTGTGCAGTATTTTTGCATTGGAACCAGGGAGGGGCCCTCACAGGGAGCTGTGGGTGATCCATTCAGGCATTTCTGGCTGAAGATTTTGATAAGGGAGAGTTTCTCATGCAAGATTGTTCTTGATAGAATAACGGCAAGGGAAACGTATTCTATCAATCATGTAAGAAGGCTTGAGGAAGCGTATGTTCCTTTATTGTTCAAAAAGGAGAAATTAAATAGCACATCAGGGAGAAAGGCAGTGGTGGGATGCTGCCGGTTTAACAACCGGTTCGGTGAGCGTGTGCTTTGCACACAGACACACGTTTTGTGCGTGTTTAAGGGGCTTGCGCGCAGCGCTGAAAATGGAGCATTTAGAAGCTCAGCTTCTAAGCAACGGTAAGTAGAACAGCAAGGGGGGGGAAATCATCTGTGCCGCGTGATTGAGATGAGCTACAACGCAGGAAATAAAGGACAGGATAGAGCGAGGGTGGGTGAGCCGGGCCAACTGATCGTCTCTTTCTTCGTGACATGTCAGCATGGAAGTTGTGAGGAACCATGGCTGTTAGCCTTGATGGCAGGGTGCCTGCCTTTGAAAGTCACTGTGGGGAGAACAGACGGCTGGACCAGATGGGCCAGGAATCTTGAGGGCACGGCTTATATTCTTAGTTGTCTAGAACAGGGGTCCCCAACCTTTTGGACCTCAGGGACCACTACATTCATAATTTTAAATCCTGCAGACCACTAATACGAATCCAGCACGCCACTTGCTGAAGCGCCTGGACTCAGTGATGGGATGGGGTCCTTCAGGCATTCTCTCCCCCTCTCTCTTTCTCTCTCTCCCCCCTCTCTTTGTCTCTTTGTCTCTCTCTCTCTCTACCTCTCTCTCTCTCTCTCATCTCTCTCTCCCCCCCTCTCTCTCATCTCTCTCTCTCTCTCTGACATCTCTCTCCCCCTCTCTCTTTCTCTCTCCCCCTCTCTCTTTCTCCCCCTCTCTTTCTCTCTCATATCTCTCTTTCCCCCCCCCCTCTGTCTGTCTGTCTCTCTCTCATTCTGATTCTTGGGTCTTGCGGGCACTCCTTCGGCGCTCCTTCCTTTGTTGGTGCTGGACACTTCGCTCCCGCTCTGGAATTTGGAGCAAATCTCCATCCCCTGCCCTTCCCTTCTCAGGCCAGGCGAGGAGTGACTGGGAGGGGAGGGCGAGGGGCGGGCCAGCCACTGGTGGGTTCAGCTGACAGGAAGCCACAGCAGGGGGAAGAATGAGCCGCAGGTTGCAGACACCCGTTGCTTCGGCCCGCCTGTGCCCCCCCCCGCACCATTACCTCGTTCCGGCCGGCGAGGGCTGCGCTGCAAAGTTGCAGGTTTCACGTAGCTCCCTCTACGGCGGAGATTTCCAACCCTACCATGAGCTGCCTGGCCGGCCCCGTATTCCAGAGCTCTAGTCACAGGACTGGCCATTGGTCATCCCGGAGCAGCTCCTCCACCCGGGTGCGCCGCGGACCACCAAAATGTTCTCAGGGACCACCAGTGGTCCGCGGACCACCGGTTGGTGAACTGTGGTCTAGAATACAGGTAGCCCTTTTCTTAGAAAGTTGATTTAGTCAACGGCACTGAAAAATGGGACTTACGACCGTTTTTCACAGTTAGCGATCTTTGCCGCATCCCCACAGTCGCGTGATCAAAATTCAGCCGCTTGGCAACTGGTTCGTAGTTATGACCGGTTGCCATATCCCAAGGTCACGTGATCCCCCTTTTGCGGCCTTCTGACTAGGGGGAAGCCAGATTCACTCAACAACCGGGTTCCTACCTGAACAAACTGCAGTGATTCACTTAAGAACGGTGGCAAGAAAGGTCGTACAATGGGGCGAAACTCGCTTAACAAATGTCTGACCTAACGGAAATGTTGGGCTGCGTTGTGGTCGTAAGTCGAGGGCCAAGCCGTAGAGGCATTTTTAAAGAAAGTGTGTCGTAACCACACACACTCCTCTCTTCTAACTGTACCAGTTGTGAGTAGGTGTTGAAGGAAGCCATCCTGGGCAACTCTTACAAAAACTGTTCACTCCTGTGCACGAATACAGGACGAAGACTCTCTCTGCAACAAACTTTGTACCTTTACCATCACGCAGAAGGAATTCATGAACCAGCACTGGTGAGCTTCCCCTGCTGCCCAACCCAGGGGTCCCCAACCCCCCGCCCGGTCCACGGCATGCCAGAAACAAGCAAAGCCCCATCCATGGGATGCAGGCTGCACGCAAAACCACTCCGGTCCGTGGAAAACCTGGTCCCTGGTGCCCCAAAATGATGGGGGCCACTGGACTAACCGAGCTGGGTGTGTCTTTTTGTCCGCTTTATCGCAAAGCGCTCATCTCTCATTTCCCTCCGCTCCCCCCCCTCCGGCCTGCTCTCTGTTCCTACCTTGGCAGGTATCACTGCCACACCTGTAAGATGGTGGACGGTGTCGGCGTGTGCACCGTCTGCGCCAAGGTTTGCCACAAGGACCACGAGATTTCGTACGCGAAATACGGATCGTTCTTTTGCGACTGCGGAGCCAAGGAGGACGGCAGCTGCCTGGTAGGTTCTAGGTCTGAAACCCTGAGAAGAAGAAGGGGGGGAGGGGACAGGCGCTCTGGACAAGGTCAGCCGGGGTTGTCCCTCTTCCTGCCAAACGGCTGAGGTCCCTGCACAGTGTTGATATTGATGGTAGCAATATATGCACCTAATGCTAACCAAGAAGATTTCTGTAAGAAGCTTTATGAGAAAATTAAATAGAGTTGGACTATGAAAATATTTGTGTCTTAGGAGATTTTAATGCTATTGTTGATATAGAAAAAGATTACAGAGCTAGAAAAATAAACAAAAAGGCAAGGAGAACACTTCCCAAAGCATTTTTAAGAATGGCAGAAGAATTAGCGATTCAGGATGTTTGGCGGGAGATATATCCGGAAGGAAAGCAATAGTCTTTTTATTCAAATAGACATATGTCTTGGTCACAAATTGATATGGTTTGGATGACAGCGGAATTAAAAGCAACTGTGCAAGAAATAAATATGGAAATTAGTAATTGGGCAGATCATAATCTGATAAAAGTTATATGGAAAGGCCAAAAAAATAATAATACAGAGATGGATGCTAAATCAAGATATATTGAAAGAAAAGGAGTGTATTCAATTTATGGAAAAAGAATTAGATTTCTTCTTTAAAGAAAATAAAAAAGGGCTGAAATCCTGAGGAGAAGAAGGAGGGAGGGAGGGCGGGAGGGAGGGGACAGGCGCTCTGGACGAGGTCAGCCGGGGTTGTCCCTCTTCCTGCCAAACGGCTGAGGTCCCTGCACGGTGTTTCTCCCCCTCCAGGCCCTGGTGAAGAGGACTCCCAGCAGCGGCATGAGCTCCACCATGAAGGAGTCGGCCTTCCAAAGCGAGCCTCGCGTCTCGGAGAGCGTCCGCCATTCCAGCACCTCGCCCACCGACAAGTCCAAGTCCTCCGCCAGCGATGGCCGAGGGGGCGACGAAGACAAGCCCAAGAAGAGCAGCCTCTGCAGGAACGTGGAAGGTTGTCGGGAGCAGCTGCAGGCCCAGGTTGGCGTTGTGCGTGTGTGGGAGACAATCGGGGCGCCAGGGACCTCTCCCTAGTGGGGGGAAGACTTCTCAGCCCCTCCCTGTTCTTGCCTCCCCCAAGGCCAACTTCTCCTTCGCCTCTTTGGTCCTCGACCTGCTCAACTTCCTGATGGAGGCCATCCAGATCAACTTCCAGCAAGCCTCGGCGATGGGCAGCAGTAGCCGCGCCCAGCAGGCGCTGAACCAGCTGCACACCTTGGACAAGACGGTGGAAATGACCGACCAGTTGATGGTGAGATGGGCAGAAGCTCCCCAGCACAGGTTGGGAGGGGGGGGTCTGGTTCAAGGGGGCAGCCTGCAGAAAAGCCCCCTTCATTCCATCCTTCAGAGCCAGGCCTCTCGTCTGGATTCAGATCCCGGCAGTGGCATCTTTCAGAAGTCAACATTCCAGGCTAATGTTGTCCCATAAGATTATTCCTGGCTAATGTTCCAGGCTGGGTCACGGCAGCTCCCTTTCCTGCTTGTGCCCTGCCCTCCAGGTGCCGACTCTGGGCTCTCAGGAAGGCGCCTTTGAGAACGTCCGGATGAACTACAGCGGGGACCAAGGCCAGACCATCCGGCAGCTGATCAGCGCCCACGTCCTGCGGCGGGTGGCCATGTGCGTGCTTTCCTCGCCTCACGGACGGCGCCAGCACCTGGCAGTCAGCCACGAGAAGGGCAAGGTGAGAGATGGCGGAGGATCTGCCCCAGAAGCAGGCAGAGGACCTCTGCAGAACCTAAAACCTCTGGCCACCTCCAGCGTAGAAGGTCAAACAGATTTCCGATCCAGTAGTTTTAACCAAGGGAGGCTATTAACCAGCACCAAGTCCATAATAGCAATAGCAGCCCTTAGACTTTATACACCGCTTCACAGTGCTTCACAGAGCCCTCTCTAAGCGGTTTACAAATGTCAGCATTTTGCCCCCAACAATCTCGGTCCCCATTTTACCCACCTCGGAAGGACGGAAGGCTGAGTCAACCTTGAGCCTGGTGAGATTCGATCTGCCAAATTGCAGGGAGCCGGCAGGCAGCAGAAGGAGCCTGCAGTGCTGCACTCTAACCACTGCGCCACCACCACGGCTCATAAAATACAGAACGGCAATGAAAATTTTTCCACTTGATAGCCATCAAAGTGAGCGAAGCACCATTTGGACGAATCTTCTGTTCTTTGCCGCTGGGAGGAAGCGATCTCTGCAGACTTCTTGGGTGGAAACCAGGATTCGGGGGAGCTTCAGTTTTAATTTTTCTCCCTTTCCTTTCTTGGGTTGTAGTAATTCTCTACCACCCTGTCCGTGTTCTTGTTGCCTTCGCAGATCACCGTGCTGCAGCTCTCTGCGCTGCTGAAGCAAGCCGATTCCAGCAAGAGGAAGTTGACGCTGACCCGCCTGGCCTCCGCGCCCGTCCCCTTCACGGTCCTGAGCCTGACGGGGAACCCCTGCAAGGAGGACTATCTGGCTGTTTGTGGGCTGAAGGTAGAGAGGGAGGTAGAGAGGGGGAGGGGGAGGGAGAGATGAGAAAGAGAGAGGGAGAGAGGGACGGAGGGAGAGAGAGAGAGAGAGAGAGAGAGAGAGATTCACAGTGATTCACTTAGCAACTGGGGCAAGAAAGGTGGTAAAATGGGGCAAAACTCACTTAACAAGTCTCGTTTAGCAACAGGAAATTTTGGCTCAATGGCGGTCATAAGTCAAGGACTACCTGTAGCCCTTCGCTGCCTCTTCCAGTGGGAGCTTGGTGCAGACACAGCTTGGATTTCAGCAGCTGGCGTCCTTCTCTTTTGCACAAGTCCACCTGCTGAGCCCTTGTCCCTCTCCCAAACCCAACCTGGACTCGCACCTTGCCTCCATCCACATCCTCCATCCACACAAGCTTTGCAGGTTATAAGCTGCGTGTCAGACCAGCCCCAATCCGATCCCTTGGGAGAGAAAAACCCTTGACTCCATTGGGTTAAAGCAAAAGGGGTTCTTTTACCGAGGATGTTGGTTGCGGTGAAACGAAGCCAGCTCTGAAATCTCCCGTGCTCGCTAGATACAAAAATGAGGTGTAGCTTTGCCCCCAAGCCCATCCTCCCCCCCCCCGTGACCAGTCCTTTTCCAGCCAACCAGAGCTCGCCAGGATGTTTTGAGAACTCTGAGGTGTTGGAGGGTAATCTGCATGTTTCTCAGGGTGCGTGGCCGTGGGAGACTGGTACAAACAGGACCCGGTTGCTCTGGTTTTTCTCACCTGTCATTCCCCCCTCCAAATTTCCAATTACGTACACACAAATCTTTATTGCCCTTTCATCCTTCCCCCTTTCGTCCCGTCCCCCCCCCATTCTCTTTATGGCAGGATGCCTGTGAGCCCTCCAAGCCGAACCAGGCAGATCTGACGCTATGGTCCGTGATCACGATGGTGTGCTCAACAAAACATAGAAAACCATCAGTCTCTCTCTCACCCATGCGCTTGCCTGTACGTGCTTCTCTGTTAAGTCCCCTCTCTTGCCCCTTTCCAGGACTGCCACGTCCTCACGTTCAGCAGTTCGGGCTCCGTCTCGGATCACTTGGTGCTCCACCCTCAGCTTGCCACAGGCAACTTCATCATAAAGGCAGTCTGGCTTCCGGGATCCCAGACGGAACTGGCCATCGTCACTGCCGACTTTGTCAAGGTAGGGTCGAGTGGAGGCCGACTAGACTCCTCCTGCCCCTCTCCCTCTGCTCTGATCTCTGTCAGACCTGCCTCAATCCGATCCCTGAAGAAAGAAAGACCCTTGACTCCCTTTGGATGAAGTGATCGGCTCTTTTACTAAAAGACGCTGGTAGCAGTAAAGTCAGGCTAGATCTAAATCTCCCGCGTGAAAGCATACAGGCTTTCCCTGTCAATCCGTCGCTCCCCCCTTGACCAGTCATCCAATGGGCGGAGGTCTAGATGTTTTGGGAACATTTGGTGTTTGGAGCAATCGACATTCCATTCCCAGCTTCTTCAGCTTCTCAGTGTCCTTGAAGACTGGCGCGAACTGGTTCAAAGCATCCCTGGTCTTCCTCAACTGACCTTCCCCCCTCCCTATTTCCCAGCGCTATCTTAGCACATGTTTATTGTCCATTTGTCCCCTTGCTCCCCCTATTCCCTCCTCGCTATTAATGGCAGGATGCCGATGAGGGCTGAAGATGCCAGAACCTTCTTTGGTGGCCAGGCGGGAGGGTGCCTCTGGTCTTCCCTCCCCCCCCCAAAGTCTTCCCTTTTCCTTCTGCTCGCACAGATCTACGACCTCTCGGTGGACGCTTTGAGCCCCACCTTCTACTTCCTGCTGCCCAGCTCCAAAATCCGGGACATCACCTTCCTCTTCAACGAAGAGAGCAAGAACATTGTGGTCATCATGTCCTCTGCGGGCTACATCTACTTGCAGCTCATGGAGGAGGCCAGCAGCGCCCAGCACGGCCCTTTCTACGTCACCAACGTCCTCGAAGTCACCCACGAGGACCTGAAGGTATCCCGCCCTGTGTTCAGCCTCCTCCCTCAACATGGCCACCGGTGCTGCTGGAAACGCTCTCTCCCCATTTAAAAATGGGGCTTTGCTTGATTCGCAGAGACCCCCTTTGTGTCAAAAGTGGTTTATATTTTGAAAAGGCAACTGGACTTATTTTGAGGAAAAACAAGAAGTTTCGCTTCCTATCCTCTAAGCTTCATCGGTTTCTATAGGAAGCTGCGGGAGACGATGAAGAAACCGATGAAGCTTCCAGGATAGAAAGCGAAACATCTTGTTTTTCTTCAAAATCCATCCAGTTGCCTTTTCAAGATAAAAACCACTTTTGATACAGCTATGGCCTTTATTGGTAATATGTGTTTGAACCTGTACTTGATATGGCCTATAGGCTAATCAATTGTGATGACCCAGGGCACGGCACAGAGATAATACAGGCAGCTGGCAGTTCAAACCGCCCTTTTATTGCTCCAAATTTCCCCAAACGCTCCCACTTTTCTGGCCAGTCCCAGAGCAGAGTGAGAACAAACCCTCACACACACACCTCAAGCAGCCTCTGGCTGCAATTAGTCCAGCCCAGCGCTGTCTGCACCAAAGCTGCACAGCAGTAAATCCAAATTTATTTGGCAAATCAAGGAGCTCAGGAAGCAAAAGATCCAGGTAATTAATCCAGAACGCCAGAAGGAATGCAAGGACTCTTGGAAAGTTCAAACATCAGCACGCAACACTTCAGGAACTCAGCGTTTGTTCCCGACAAATGCCCCTCCCCACAGCGTCTCCTTAAGTCTCATTCCCCAGGTGTGCCTTGTGAAGATGGGCGGGGCACTCTTCTCCCGAGTAGCCTACTCAGTCTGCGCTGTTCTCGCCTTCTCTCCACTCTCCGTGCTCGAGGATCAGGAGGGGGTGGTCCTTGCTCCTCGCCTGAGCTCTGTCTCTCATGCTCATCCTGCCCCTGTTCCTCCCCGTCTACAATCTGTCCTAATCCTGAAAGGCCCTGGCCTTCCCCATTCTCCTCTGAAGACAACGAAGCCGCCCCCTCGATCTGTGTCTGCTCAGGTTCCAGCTTGTCTTCCCCCGCAGAGTCAGGCTCCGACGGGGGCATGACATCAATAAATATACATACATGTATACCTGGATAACGGAGAATCTTCCCGGATACTTTAGAGTCAGATACGACTTTTGGGGGAAGCCCACCTGTGATCACCTCTGCCTTTGTGTCCCTGGCAGGACAGCAATGGCCAGGTGGCTGGGGGCGGAGTGTCCGTCTACTACTCCCACGTCCTGCAGATGCTTTTCTTCAGCTACTGCCAAGGGAAGTCCTTCGCAGCCACCATCAGCCGAGCTACCTTGGAGGTACTGCACCTCTTTCCCATCAACATCAAGAGGTGAGGCCTTCTCTCTCCCCCTCCCTCCCTCCCTCCCCTCTGCCAGTCGGGATAGATGCAGAAAAGCCAGGGAGAATTTGGGAGGGGGGAGGGTCTCGCGTCTGAATTTCTTCCGCTTTGGGGAGGTCTTGTACAGGTAGCACTCGACTTAACGGCCACAACTGAGCCCCTAATTTCTGTCGTTAAGGGAGGCCTTTGTTAATCCCATTTTCACAACCTTTCTTGCCTCAGTTGTTAAGTGAATCACCGCGGTGATAAGTCAGTAACCCGGTCGTTAAGTGGATCTGGCTTCCCCGTTGCCTTTGCTCATCAGAAGGTCGCAAAAAGGGGATCACGTGATTCTAGGACATTGCGACCGTCATAAATATGAACTGGTTGCCGAGCGTCTGAATTTTGATCATGGGCAGGCTGCCAAGGTCTCGTAATTGTGAAAAACGGTCCTAGGTCAGTTTTTTTCAGTGCCGTTGTAGCTTGGATCGGTCGCTAAACGAACCGTGGCAATTCGAGGACTCCCCGCTTTCTTTTTCAGGCCTTCCCTGTCTCCGCTGGGAGGCTAAGCAAAACGCTTAATCCCTCCTTTCTTTACAGCTCTAACGGGGGCAGCAAGACCTCCCCGGCCCTCTGCCAGTGGTCAGAGGTCATGAACCACCCCGGCCTCTTGTGCTGCGTGCAGCAGACCACCGGCGTCCCTCTCGTCATGATGGTGAAGCCGGACACTTTCCTGATCCAAGAGATCAAGACCTTACCGGCTAAAGCCAAGGTGAGTTCGGCAGACGGGCCTTTCGGGGGTTGGGGCTTCACCAGGAAGGTGAGCAAACGAGGGAGGGGCTCTCAAGCAGTTTGAAGACCCGCAGAGCCGGGCAAGTCACCGTGGAGCACCGGAATCGGCTTCCGAGTCAGGATTGGCAAAGAAACGGCCTGCTGCGTTTGCCAAGGGGGTGGGGTGGGGGGGGGTGGGGCTTTGATTCAGGATCCAAAGCTTCGGTTCGCCCCGGGTGGCCAGAATTCCTGCTGAGCCTCCTTTGCTTGCCAGCCTTCTTCCTCTCTCTCTCTCTCTCTCTCTCTCTCTCTCTCTCTCGCTCTCTCTCGCACACGGCGTCAACCCTGGTCCCCTCTCTGTGCTTAGATCCAAGACATGGTGGCCATCCGGCACACGGCCTGCAACGAGCAGCAGCGGACGACCATGATCCTCCTCTGCGAGGACGGCAGCCTGCGGATCTACATGGCCAACGTGGAGAACACCTCCCACTGGCTCCAGCCCGCCCTGCAGCCCAGCAGCGTGGTCAGCATCATGAAGCCCGTCCGCAAACGCAAAGCGGCAGCCATCCGTAAGTCACGGCGAGGGCAGGTTGGACGTTGGCCAGAAGGTGGTTTCTCCTCCTCCTCCTTCTCTCTTCTTCCCTCTATCCCTCCCTTTTGCTCCCTCCCTCCCTCCCTCCTTCCTCTCTCCCTCCCTCCCTTCTGTTCCTCCTCCTCTCCCCTTCTTCCTTCCCTCCCTCCCTCCCTCCCTCTCTCTATCCCTCCCTTTTCCTCTTCCTCTTCTCTCCTTCCTCCCTCTCTCCTTCCCTTATCCTTCTTCCTCCTGCTTCCTCCGTCTCTCCTTCCACATCATCCCTCCTCCTTCCTCCTCTTCCTTCTTCTCTCTTCTCCCTCTTCTTCCTCTTCCCCTTCCTCCTCTTGTCTCCTTCCTTTCTCTTTCCTTCTTCCCTCCTCCCTCCCTCTGCCCTCCTTCCCTTTTCCTTCTCTTCCTCCTCTTTCCTCCCTCCATCCCTCCCTTTTCTTCCCCTTCCTCCTCCTCTCTCTTTCCTCCCTCCCTCCCTTTTCTTCCTTCCTCCTCTCTTTCCTCCCTCCGTTTTATTTATTTATTTATTTATTTTATAAAATTTATATGCCGCCCAACTCCCGAAGTTTTCCTCTGTCACATTACTTGACTCCCTTGTATGAGAATTCTCTGGTCACCCTATTTACATCGAACATCGTATTGTTTTCATGTTTTATGTTTCCTATCGGCCAGTCCTTTTGCTCTCAAAGGCCTTACAGTCCAAAACTAAGGATAGGGAAGGCAGTGAGAGTCATGAGGAAGGAAGGACCTGGAGAAAGACCGGCCCCTGGTTATGTTGTAAATCAGGATTGTTGCATGGTAGAGATTTGACCTGAGAAGAGGGGAAGTCTGAATTTCAGGACAGGCTTCCCAGAGCAACCACAGCTGTTCCCCCAGTTTCACCCTCTGCTTGATGTCCCGTTCTGTCGCTGCCCTTTCCCTCCAGCCACGCGCAGCTCCACCCAGGTGAACTTCCCCATTGACTTCTTTGAACACAACCAGCAGCTGACAGACGTGGAGTTTGGGGGCAACGACCTCCTGCAGGTCTACAATGCCCAGCAGATCAAGCACCGTCTCAACTCCACCGGCATGTATGTGGCCAACACCAAGGTAGGACCTGGCAGGGGTCAGCGATGGCGAGGAAGCCCCTCGGCTGCCGGCGGGAGGAGAGGCCGAGCCCCTGGCCTTTCCTGCCTCTTGAGCTGTGCCTGTCCTTTCTCGGTAGCCCGGGGGCTTCACCCTCGAGGTGACCAACAACAACAGCACCATGGTGATGACCGGCATGAGGGTCCAGATCGGGACACAAGCCATCGAGAGAGCTCCTTCCTACCTGGAAGTCTTCGGCCGCACCTTGCAGCTCAACCTCAGCCGCCCCCGGTGGTTCGATTTCCCCTTTACTCGCGAGGAAGCCCTGCAGGCTGACAAGAAGCTGACCATTTTCAGTAAGAGCCCTGATTTTTGCTGTCTTAGCGGTTGCCAGTGTCAGACCTGCCCCAGTCAGGTCCCTTAGGAAAGAAAGACCCTCAACTCCATCTGGCTGAACTGATAGGTTCTTTTTCTAAAGGCTGCTGGCTGCAGTAAAGTCAGGCTAGAACTAGATTTTCTGCGCAAAAAGGTTACAGATTGTTTCCCCCCCCCCCATCCCAGCCCTCCCCCCATGACCAGTTTGTCTTCCGCCAGGGAAGAGCCCTTTAGGTATTGTGAGAATCTCTCAGATGTTTGGGGCCACATCCACGTTCCAGTCTCGGGGTGCGTGTCCTTGAGGGCTGGCACAAACTGGTTTCTTGCTTCCCTGATCTTCGTCAAGCTGTCGTTCCCCTCTCCCTATTTCTCATCACATCCCCATACATTCTTATTGCCCATTTGTTCTCCTTCCCCCCCCCCAGCCTTTGATGGCAGGATGCCAGCGAGGTGCCAAGCCGAAGGTGGCAACCTGACAGCCACAAACAAAGTCTCAAGCTGGCAGGGGGGGTCCCATCACAGGGAGCTATAGTTTGTTGAATGGTGGCTTGTTGGTGGATGCTGAGTAATAGTCTTGGTTTATGAACCACAGCAGCGTTTGGGAAAGACGCCAAAAGGCCCACGGGCTGAAGGGGGGTGCTCAGTGGCAGATTGACCCCACCTCCCTTCTTTTCCCAACTGCAGTCGGGGCCTCTGTGGACCCCGCCGGAGTCACCATGCTGGACGCCGTCAAGATCTACGGCAAGACCAAGGAGCAGTTTGGTTGGCCGGACGAACCCCCGGAAGACTTCCCGTCGGCATCCGTGAGCAGCGTCTGTCCCCCAAATCTGAATCAGGGGAACGGGGCCGGAGACACGGAGTCGGCGGCCCCTGCAGCCGTGGGCGGCACCGTCCTGGAGAGGTAAATAATGGGCCGAAGGTTGGTTTTTAAACCCTGCTCCTCTCTGTGAAGCCCCTTTCCATGGCCCATATTGGAAATCAATTCTAGCATATCCACTGTGCAAGGCATTCTTTAAGCAAAGGAATGCCCAACTTGGCAACTTTAAGACTTGTGGACTTCAACTCCTAGAATTCTTAACAGTGACCCTAGTTGGACACCCCTGCTTTATCAACTTCCAAATCCTGCAACCTCTTTTCTCAATCCTGCCTTTGCCCGTGTGTTTTGGAGACGCCGGGGGGCCAGACAGTTTATGCTCGGCCTGCTCTCTGTCGAAGATACACTGTCCACCTGCTGGTTGGAGCTCCTTTGCCCCCCCACTCCCTTCCCTCCCCTTTAAGTTCCCTCTTTGCTTTTTAAGCCTCCCCTGTTCGTTCTCCGCTTGTTCTCCAGGGCGGTTTTGAGGCAAAGAAATCTGAGTCAGGAAAAGGCGGGCTCCAATGCGGGAGGAATTTTGCTGGCTTGGGTTTTGCTCTTGCGTTTAATGGGAAGGGCAGGAGGAGAGAAGGAAAGGAAGGGAGCGGTTTAAGAAGAAAAAGGCATGTGCGGAGCTGAGGTGGAGGCCCCCTTTAGCTCCAGTGGGTTTCTTTTCAAAGCAGAATATCTCTGTCTTGCATGTGCAATTATTTCCATGTTTTGCATGTGCAAAAATCGTCATCCCAGGGGTCCAGGAAATTTTCTATTCAACGTGCTGGAGATGCATCTTTCCGTGAAAATTTTCCAATTTTTCTGAAAAGTATCTTTCTGGGTTGTCCATCTCACGCACCTTCCATTGGACAGCACCAGTTTTGGAACTCTCCGCCGCTGGAGATTTGCAAAAAAAGCACAACGAATTAGTGGCACTTAAGGGCTCCAAAAATTCAGTATGACCCAGAAGCTGATTTTCCTGGGTCTCTCGCCAAGGTTGTGGTGCAGAGAGCTCGTTGCAGGATTCCAGTGTCACACAGAGGACCTGACTTGGCATCTGTCTGGCAGATGTGATCTTCGATGGCTTGTGCCTGGGGTCGAGGATTGGGTCTGCCACGTTCCCCCACTCCCCGCTGCAACCGATTTTGGTCACCATACTACAAAAAAGTTGTTGAGATTTTGGAAAAAGTTCAGAGAAGAGCAGCTAAAATTATCAAAGGCCTGGAGACTAAAACATATGAAGAAATGCTACAGATTTTGGGTCTGGCTAGTCTAAAGAAAAGAAGAATTAGGGGTGACATGATAGCAGTATTCTAGTATTTGAGGGGGTCAATTTATTCTCCAAAGCACCAGAGGGCAGGACACAAGAAAAAATGGTTGGAAACTAATCAAGGAGAGAAGCAACCTGGAATTAAGGAGAAACTTCCTAACAGTGAGGACAATTAACCAGTGGAACAGCTTGCCTCCAGAAATCGTGGGTGCTCCATCACTGGAGGTTTTTAAGAAGAGTCTAGAGAGTCACTTATCTCAAATAGTATAGGTTCTCCTGCTTGAGCAGGGGGCTGGACTAGAAGACCTCCAAGGTCCCTTCCAGCTCATTTGTTCTATTCTATTTAATTTCTGTGCCACCCATCTCCCTTCCAAGGGGGATTCTGGCGCCATCCTTAGCTGGTGCCCTCCAGGCCCCATTGACAACGTTGAGAGTCTGCCTGTGCTTTTTCTTGGAAGCTGAATGTTTACAAGCTGAAATTCTGCAGTCGGCTCCGTTTTGCACCGTGGGCCATGAAATCTCACTCATTTGCAAGGATCGTGAGGCCCAGTTTCCCTCCTAAGAAATTGTCGACTGATTAGAATTCAGCCGGCTGAGCCCCGTAACGTCCAGCGATTGCTTTAAAGTCCATCCGGTCTGGATCATTAGAGGCCGGGGAAAGAAGTCAAATTCTCAGGAAGCCGCCTGTAGGGTCCCTGCAGCCTCCTGGGGGTACTAGTAAGACGTTGGCCTGTAGAGCAAGGTTTGTTGGGCTTGGCGGTGTCTTCCAGCCCCCTGCACAGCTTCCCCTTAGGCCCAGAGCAGGGGTGTCCAACTCGATTTCATTGAGGGCCGCATCAGGGTTGTGTTTGACCTTGGGGGGCCAGGGGGCGTGGCCAGCTCGACCTCACTCATCGAGGCTCCGTTTTCGGCCGCGACGGCCTCCAGCCTTCTGCCAGCAAAAACAGAGCCCGGGTGGGCTGCGCGCAGCCTCCCCGGTTCCGTTTTCGCTGGCAGAGGGCTGCAGGAGGCTGTCATGGGCCAAAATGGGGCCTCCCCACGCACGGCCCTCCCAACCTCCGTTTTAGCTGGCAGAATCACCGCGGGCCAGTCCTTCACTGTTTCCAGGGCAGCCCTGTGGGCCAGATCTAAGCACCCCGCGGGCCAGATCCGGCCCGCGGGTCTTGAGTTTGACACCCCTGCCCTAGAGGCTTGTCTTCATTGCTTTTGTGAATGAAGGAATTGGAGCCATTCTCCAAGGAATCACTTTTATTTGGGTCCGGCTTTGCCCACACGCCTCCCTTCCCTCTCTTCCCCCAATTCCCAGCTCCGTTTAGTTTGCCGACTCCCTTCCTTTGTTGAGTTGCTCTTAGGATGTGTTTTTTCTCAATTCTGGTTCTGTGAGCTTCGTATCTTTTCATTTATATCTACCTATATTATTTTTCTCCCCCTTTTTCCTTTCGTTCCCCCCCAAAGTCCTGACACTGAATCCTTAACCACCCTGGACCGGTTAGTATCTTGCCTCTCTCTGCACGAATGGTTTTGTGTGACAGAGACGGCTGCCCACTGCTTCCATCTTCCTGGCTGTTGTTTTTTTTCTCTCTCTCTCCGCGTGTTCATACGTCCGTCCTGTCGGTCGGCCGAGGATTTTTAAATGATTAATTTCCACTGTGCTGCTTTATAACGGGGTCCCTTGCATGGCAGATTAAGTCAGCAAAAAAAGAAAGAAAAAACCCCTCAGCCGTTCATTTTTTTTAATTTTTTTTTTTGCTTGGCTTCCCTCTGGTTGTCTCTGCTCCTGGCTAACTGTTGCCTGCAGTCTAGGCTTAAAAAATAATAATAATAATGAAGGGCAAAGCTTAACCAGCTTTTGAGAAGGGTGAGTTGGGATGAACCTGCAACTTTCCTGCACGTTGTGTGAAGGAAGTCCCCGAGGGACATGCTAGCTCTGTTTCACTGGCTCGCATCCTTCCTGGTTTTGCCTAGAAGGTGATTCCCTTTTTGTAAGTTGTTTTTCATAGCTTGTTTCAGATGCCTGCTTAGATGATGGAAGGTTTGAGCATCTTAAACAGGGAATTCACTGAACTGCTTGTTGGGTCTGTTCTGGTTTGCTTGCTTTTTTCTGGTTTCCCTCTTTTGGGGTGCTCTTTCCTGGTTGATATGTACAGTGAAGACGGAAAGGGATTAGCTCGAAATCGGAATGTTGTGGATAAAAGACCCAGCAATTGTTCCATAGGAAAAGAAACCGTTCCAAAGGAGGAGACTCAACTGTTGTATTCTTTAAAAAAAACCAAAAACCCATTTCTCTCAGCAGCCTAAATGAACGGTGATGTGGCAGAGAAGAGAGATCTGTGTTAAATAAGCAGAATATCT
Organism: Thermophis baileyi; assembly: GCA_003457575.1. NCBI lineage: Eukaryota > Metazoa > Chordata > Lepidosauria > Squamata > Dipsadidae > Thermophis > Thermophis baileyi. Next base: position 579,525 of record QLTV01001823.1, read on the forward strand.
ACAGAGATTCTCCACCATCCCGGTCGTGGTTGTCCCAAAGGTGCTTTTTCAAAAGGCAACTGGACTTTCTTGGTTTTTATCCTTGAAAACGTTTCGCTTCTCATCCAAGTTAAACTCATCTTAGTTAACTCAGAACTGAAGAAGCTCCTTGGATGAGAAGCGAAACGTTTTCAAGGGGGAAAAACCAAGAAAGTCCAGTTGCCTTTTGAAAAAGCACCTTTGGGACAATAAGCAGAAGGGCAAATGAGACCTAGATTGTTGTGGGTATCTTTACCCCTCTGCGCAAAAGTGGAATCCAGAAAACTACAGACTTACCAGCCTGAACCCTTTGATAGCTTGGAAGACTTTGGAGTAGCTCATCCAGAATCATTGCGTAGCTCTCTCGCCTATCATGCATAATTGCCGTATTTTTCGCACTATAAGACGCTCCGGACCATAAGACGCACCTAGCTTTTGGGGAAGAAAACAAGAAAAAAAAAATCTGCCTCTGCCGCCCAGCAATTTGCCTCCTTGCAGCAAACAGCCTGGTCAGCTCCAGCACTGCCTGATTTAGCATGAGCAGCTGATTGGCGGTTGGATCGGCCTCCCGGAATACCACCGATCAGCTGTTCCAGGCTGCGGGGATCGCCGCCGCCGCCTCCGCGTGGCCCATTTTCGGCCTCCGCGCGTCCTGTTTTCGGCCCGTTCCAGGCGGCGGGCATCCCCGCCGCCGCCTATTGCCACTGCCTGGAACGGGCTGAAATTTCCCACCCACTTTTGGGAGGTGGAAAAGTGCGTCTTATAGACCGAAAAATATGGTAAGTCAGCCTGGATTTTTTCAGAGCAAGATAGGCCCATTAATAGATAGTGGGGACGCTGTTGATGTAATATATCCGCAGGCATACAGGCTTTTGCGTTTTCTTTGAATAAAACAAGCTTCCTGAAAGTAACTCACCTTCACCGCTATCACCCTATCAGGAACTAGAGGGGTTTGACCCGGCTGGAGATGCGCCCTAAAACAGCCCTGAGTTTTTCCGAACACCAGCCAGATTGCCCTAGACTTGCATGGTGCCTGTAGCAGCTCTTCCTTTTGCTTTGATTCTTTTCTCTGCGCTGGGGGGGTGGGGAGAGCAAAGGGTTTGGCATCCCCAACTGCTCCCCGCCTTCTTTCTAAGCCATCCGGGGGGGGGGGCTCTCGTGTCGAGCCTTTTCTGACCAATCTTTTCTCCTTGTCTTTCCTCCTGCAGGCTCGTAGTGAGTTCTTTAGAAGCCCTGGAAAGTTGGTTTGCCGTCGGACCAGTCAACGAGAAGGCAAGTCCCTTTGCTGTGGGGGGTGGGGATGGGGGTGGTTTGTGGGGAGGTTGGGGAAGAGAACGGTGACGCCTTGAAGCCCTGATCAGAGGAGCTTTACGGATCCTAAGCAGAGATTTGTCCGGAAATGAGCCTCCCTGTCCTCCGTCCGAAGTAAGATTCAGAAAGGCAGCCCCCTGGGTGCAGCCAAAAGTTTCCTTCTCCTGGTGCTGTGTCCTACGTGCACGCCCCCCCCCCCCCCCCCCCCCCCCCGGGGGGGGGGGGGGGGGGGGGGGGCCGCCTTCCCAACCCCCAGAGCAAGCGCCGTCTGACTTGAGATCGTCTGCCCTCAGGAGAAGACCAAGGCTGCCACTCAGGAGTTGGCCACCATGCTGCTGTCCACGCCGGCCCCTTCCAGCGTCCAGCAGCAGACCAAGAGCCTGCTGGCCAGCCTCCACGCCAGCCGCTCAGCTTACCACAACCACAAGGTAAGCGGGCCAGTTTCCTTCCCGACGCAGCTTCCCGGATCCCTCCCTTCGCCACCCTGCGGAGCGCCAGGGGAATTCGGAAGACTCTCAGCAAAGTCTTGCCTCAGTTTCCATGTGCAGCTGGACTTTCTGCTTTTTCTTTGAGGACGTTTCGCTTCTCATCCAAGAAGTTTCTTCAGCTCTGTGGAAATCCGTTCATACCCCCGCACCGTTCGAAGGGTGTTCATCCCAAAGTGCGTAGTTAAATGTCTATGGAGATTCTCAGTCATGCACGTCACGGCTTTCCCAAAGGTGCTTTTTCAGGAGGCAACTGGACTTTCTGGATTTTCTTTGAAGACATTTCACTTCTCATCCAAGAAGCTTCTTCAGCTCTGAAGTTGCCTCTTGAAAAAGCACCTTTGGGACAGCCATGACCTGGATGACTGAGAATCGCCATAGACATTTACTGATAGATCCATACAGGCACAGAAGAAGCAAAGCCAGCTCTGAGGTTTTCGCGCAAAAAAGAGCACAATTAATTCCCCCTATTCCCCATGTGGGCCACCCATTATCCAATCGCACGGCCTTGAAGTGTCAGGATTTTCTCAGGGTTGCCAACTGCTCCCATACATTCCTCGCCTCCCTCCCCTCTCCCAGTACATTCCAAGCATTCCCCTCTTCCCCCCCCCCCTTTTGTTTCTGTTGTCAAGTTGAGAGTAGAGGTGCGTTGCGAGTCAGCCTTGACAGCACCCCTGCTGGCGTTGGTGGTGTGTTGTTTTGTGGCATCGGGTAATTGTGAGGAAGGGGACTGATTCAGCCCTTTCCTTCGGCACACAGGATCAGGCCCTGTTGAGCAAAGCCATCCAGTACCTCACCACCTCGAACAAAGAAGGGAAGGACCTGGAACCGGAAGTCTTTCAGAGACTGGTCATCACGGCCCGCTCCATCGCCATCATGCGGCCGAATAACCTGGTCCATTTCACGGAGTTGAAGTTTCCGTCTCTGGAAACAGGTAGGGCAAAACTCCTTCCTCTCCCTGCACACAAATCCCCACGCGCCCAGCTTTCTTTCCTTCCCCCCCTCTTGAGAACAGGGTGGGGGCTTGGGGTGGGGTGGGGCTTCCATCTGCTCAGCAAAAAAGCCTTTCCTTAAACTTTCAGAAAGCATCGAAGAAGGGCAGGAGGCTGCGAAGGCCCCGGAAGGAGGGGAAGGCTGCAGTTTTATTACCCAGCTGGTCAACCATTTCTGGAAACTTCACGCCTCAAAACCCAAGAACGCCTTCCTGGCGCCTGCTTGCTTGCCAGGTGGGTACCATCTTTCTCGAGCAGGGATCAGACATGGCTGCCAGGGCGGCAGCAGGCGTGCAGAGTGTTCCATGCCAGGCACACGGCGTCTTGCCAGGCTTCACACACACAACATTTGGCCAGCTGAACTGTTCATGCTGCCTCTTCTATCTTTGGACCCTGACATGGACTACCTCCTCCAAGCTCCTCTTAACAGTCCCCTCCCTCCCTCCCTCCCTCCCTCTCTTTTTCTTTTCTTTTCTTTTCTTTTTTCTTTCTTTCTTTCTTTCTTTCTTTTCTTTCTTTCTTTCTTCCTTCCTTCCTTCCTTCCTTCTCTTTCTTTCTTTCTTTCTTTCTTTCTTTTTGTTTGATGAAAGGAAAAATGAGACAGACTTCCTTTGATTCCCTATATTGAACCCTTATAGGTCAAATGTTACTCCATTCCTCAGAACAACTCTTTATCATGCTTTTTGCAAGGGTGCATGAAATCTCTTTGGATTATATGTGTTGGTTTCTTCTTCTGCTTCTTCATTCTTGCCCGGTTCTTATCATCTTTTATTGTTTTATTTTTGTCTCTTATTGATTCATTTTTTTAATATATATTTTACTTGTGAGCTACCCAGAGTCCTTTTGATTCAGGCTATGTACAAATAAAAATGCAGTTCCTTTCTACAAAAATGGCAATTCTGTGGCACACTCTAATACAGTATTTAGCTATCGTATCTGGAAGGGACTTTTAAGACCAGAGATTTTCCTAAG
>QLTV01001823.1:583379-594061 GCA_003457575.1 Thermophis baileyi
ACTCCTCGTCCCATTTCTTCTGCAGCAAGGCTTTTCTGAAGGCCTCTGCAGCTGATAACAGAGCTCCAGATGGATCCGGAGCTCTGTTATCGGCTAGAAAGGCCTTCAGGAAAGGCGTTTAGGAAAGGCCTCTGCACTGATAACAGAGCTCCAGATCGATCCGGAGCTCTGTTATCGGCTAGAGAGGCCTTCAGGAAAGGCCTTTAGGAAAGGCCTCTGCAGCTGATAACAGCTCCAGATCATCCGGAGCTCTGTTATCGGCTACAGAGGCCTTCAGGAAAGTTTTGCTGCAGAAGAAATGGGCCAAGGTGTGCAAGGCCTGGTTGCAACTATCTGAAGTTAAGTAGTAGGGCAGCTCCACTTCCGTTTCGTTTCTGGACTTCCGGTTGGCACGTTGGGCCATTTTTCGCCGTCCCCAGGCTTCAGGAGGCTTTCCTGAACCCTGGGGAGAGCGAAAAACAGCCCGACGGGCCTCTCCACAGCTTCAATGAGGCCTGTGCGCATGCGTGGGGGGGCAGCGCGGGGGTTGTGCGCATGCGTGGGGGGAGGGCATTGCATTATGGGTGTGGGCACCTGCGTGTACACTCGCGCGCGCGCGCGCACCCTTTGGGCACCCGAGCCAAAAACGGTTCGCCATCACTGGCATACAGGATTCCCACTTTCCCTGAGCTCTCCTCCCCCTTCCTCTCTGGGCCGCAGGGCTGACCCACGTCGAGGCCACTGTCAACGCCCTCATAGACATCCTCCATGGATATTGTATCTGCGAGCTGGACTGCATCAATGTCGCCTCCAAAATCTACATGCAGATGTTGCTGTGCCCGGTACGTTGTTTCATGGCTGCTCTGGGGTCCGTTCCCAAGCGACCAGGGCATGCTCCGCGTGTCATTGTAGAAGGGCAGAGCGTGCCCCACTCCCCACTCAGCAGGGGAGGCCGACCGAGGACCCAGAGGGAGCAGCAAGAGAGGCCTGGCTTGTCTCCTGCACCCTCGGCTGTTGGTTGGCTGTGGCAGGGAGCATCCAAACCCGGTGGGAGTTGGCAGCCTGGTGAGGAGGAGGAGAGGCTAGGAAGGGCCATCTGCTCCTCCTCCTCCTCCTCCTCCTGGAGCGCCCATCTGAAAACTCGGCGGCCTCGGCTAGTCAAACACTCCTGTGGCCCAGATTCCTGCTGGGCCTCAGCTCCCATAATCCCCAGCCAGAAAGCGCCAGTCTGAGCCGGACGGAACCGCGGCTCGCTCCTTCCCGTTTGCCCTCTTGTTGCCCAGGCAGGGGAGAGGGCTAGCTTCTTAGGCTGCATCCGTGAACAAGCCAAGCTCAGCTAGGTCTGAACGACGCGTGAATGCGGCTAGAAGGTTCCTCTGGAGGGCTGCAGCTCTGAGCTTTTCGGGCAGAGGACCTGAAGCTGGAGTCCCCTGAGAGTTCGTTCCTGCCCCTCCCCCCCAGATCCGGCTGTGAGCTTCTCCTGCAAGCAAGCGCTGATCCGGGTGCTGAGGCCCAGGAACAAGAGGAGACATGTGACCTTGCCTTCTTCCCCTCGAAGCAACACCCCCATGGGTAAGGGGGAGCGCTCTTTTGGAGCCTGGGGCACGGACGAGGGAAACCTCACAGGAGGCCCCGCCAGGGAGGGTGTCTCAGCCCCTGCAGAAGGCTTCCCTTTGAGGAGACCCCAGGAGCATCTCTTCATTCTCGGGAGGGTCACGTCCCCCCTGGCTGCGACTGGAGAAGTTGTCTTGCCCCGTCCACGTGTTCTCTCCCTCTCCCTCTTTCTCTCTCCCCCCCTCTCTCTCTCCCTCTCTTTCCCTCCCTCTCTCTTTCTCATCTCTCCCTCCTCTCTCCCTCCCCCTCCCTCCTCTCTCCCTTCAGCCCACAAACAGCCAGATAGTCCTCCTTGCAGGGGTTCCCCGTCAGGCTCAGGACCGTGAAGGGGACGGGCGCGGAGGCCAGGCGGGTCAGCGTCAACTTCCTCTTGCTGGAATCGGCTTGCTTCAGCAGCGCAGAGAGCTGCAGCACGGTGATCTGCGAAGGCTCCCCTCTCTCATGCTCTCTCGTGCATCTGGCTGGGCTTCGCAGGACTTTTCTCTCTCTTTTTAACATCCAGGCGACAAAGACGATTATGACGATGACGATGCTGATGACAAGATGCAGACCCCCGGCCTGCCCAGCGGGGAGGACATTCGGCAGGAGAGCCAGGAGCAAAACGAGGTGGACCACGGAGACTTTGAGATGGTGGTGAGTCCCCGGCTGGCGAGGGAATCCGGGCCTGCCGCTCAGCCTGGAGAAGAACTGGGGCTTCGGGATGCTTCGTTGGGGTGTGCAGGGGTGGGGGTGGGGTCTTAAATTTAATAATCACTTAGAGGGGGTCAAAGGGTATATAGCTCCCCTAGAGGTATAATAGGGGTAGGGTATATAGAACTGCCTCCAATCTTTTGGGCACCAGGGACCGGTTCCCTGGAGAGAGGTTTTACCCCAGACTGGAAAGGGTGTGCCTGCATCCCACAGATGGGGGCTTTGCTTGTTTGCGTGGCCCAATCTCTGGCATGCCACGGACTGGTGCCGGCCCACGGACCGGGGGTTGGGGACCCCTGGTCTAATGCAGTCGGCCACAATGCTTCGGCATCTCTCATACTCCTAGTCTGAATCGATGGTCCTGGAAACCGCCGACAACGTGAACAACGGGAACCCGTCTCCCCTGGAGGCTCTCCTGGCTGGGGCCGAGGGCTTCCCCCCCATGCTGGACATCCCCCCCGATGCCGACGACGAAACCATGGTCGAGCTGGCCATTGCCTTGAGCCTCCAACAGGACCAGCAGGGTGAGAGAGGCAGGCGGCCCCTAATGTGTGTGTGTGTGGGGGGGGCTCCTTTATAGACCTGGGCAAAGGCAATGACTCCTGTGCTATCAAGCAAGGAGAATGGGATGCCGTGGTGGCGCAGTGGTTAGAGTGCAGTACTGCAGGCTCCTTCTGCTGCCTGCCGGCTGCCTGCAATTTGGCAGATCGAATCTCACCAGGCTCAAGGTTGACTCAGCCTTCCATCCTTCCGAGGTGGGTAAAATGAGGACCCAGATTGTTGGGGGCAATATGCTGACTCTGTGAACCGCTTAGAGAGGGCTGTAAAGCACTGTAAAGCGGTATATAAGTCTAAGTGCTATTCCTATTAAGAGCCGTGTGGCCACAGTGGCTAGAATGCAGTATTGCACGTTAATTCTGCTCACTGCCAGCAGTTCGATCCTGACCGGCTCAAGGTTGAACTCAGCCTTCCATCCTTCCGAGGTGGGTAAAATGAAGACCCACATTGTTGGGGGCAAGAGGCTGACTCTGTAAAACCGCTTAGAGAGGGCTGTAAAAGCAATTGTGAAGCGGTATATGAGTCTGAGTGCTATTGCTATCCCGGATACGGAGGAGAAAAACCAGGCTTGTTTGTGGGTTCCTCCCGTACCCCCGGCGTTGATTTCTCCCGCCCTTCCTTTCCCCTCCTCTCTCTCACGTAGGCAGCAGCAGCAGCGCTCTCGGCCTGCAGAGCCTGGGGCTGTCTGGACAGGCCCCCAGCTCTTCCTCTCTGGATGCCGGGACTCTGTCAGACACCACTGCATCAGGTAATGAGCATGGGGTAAAACCCGGTCCTTGGGGTTGGTTGAGGCGTGCCTGGATCGGATGCCTCTCGTGAGACAGTCCTCGTCAGGGTGGAGTTGAATTAAATCACGTCGATTTAAATCACAATTTAAATCACCAGTAAAAAGGCTTGATTTAAATCAACTCGATTTAAGTCATACTTTGTAAAGAACAACTGTCATCTCTGTCCCGCAGCGGCTCCTCCTCTCACCTGCTGTTGACTCACTGGCAGTCCCATTCACTTTAATGGGACAGCTGGTGATGCAGCAGGGACACAACCAGGTGAGGGACGTGGCGGGCAGCAGGTGAGTGGATGCCCGCTAACAGGCGCTGCCATGAGGGATCTGAAATGACAGGTGCTCTTTAAATGTAAGGACTCATTCTTGCTGGGAGTTAGAATCTTTAATATGATTATTTGCAAACAAAATGAAGGTTTTCCTATTTAGCTTGCAGAGCTTGGATTCATTGAATGAGTTGTAAATTTTGCAGAATATACAGCCTCATGCTACATAACTAAGCTCCATTTCATGCTGAATAAACTAAATTATTAATGTATCTTCAATAGAAAACTCTCTTTGGATAGATTTTTTACTCCAAAAGCATTTGATTAAAATAAATTTGTTAAAAATTAAAAAAAATCCAATTTAAATTTTTGAAAAAATCTGATTTTTTTGATTTTGTAAAAAAAAATAATCATCGATTTTTATCCACCCTGATCCTCGTTGCCTCCAGTTCGAACAGCCCCCCCCCCCGTTTGTTTTGAAGGGGGTTTCAAAAGGGATCGAGCTACGCAGCCCCCAGCCCTCCTTGCTTCGGCCTGCCCAAAGAAGCCTAAGCTCTCCAAGGCAGCCCCTCTTCGGGCTGGTCAGCCCCGTTCGAGCAGCTCAGAGACTGGGTTTTTACTTGTAACAGCCCTCCTTACTCTCCTAGCTCCAGCCTCCGACGACGAAGGCAGCACGGCCGCGACCGACGGCTCCACGCTCCGCACCTCCCCAGCCGACCACGGGGGCAGCGTGGGCTCCGAGAGCGGGGGCAGCGCGGTGGACTCCGTGGCTGGCGAGCACAGTGGTAATCGCCCCTCTCGGTTTCCCCTTCCCTTTGGGGGGAGCATTTGCCTCTTCGGTCCAGGCTGAAGACCCTCCAGGCCTGGCCTGGGAAAGACGGGGGGGGGGCTTCCTCTTTCCCCCCCCCCCCAGACCAGGGGTGTCAAACTCGATTTCATTGAGGGCCGCATCAGGGTTGTGTTTGACTTCGGGGGGCCAAGGTGGGCGTGGCCAGATCGATGTCACTCGTGTCGGGGGGCGCCTGTGGTGACCCGAGTGCTCTGCCAGCGACAACGGGCTCCCGAGCTCCGTTCACGGCTGCGACGGCTTCCTGCAACTTTCTGCCAGTGAAAACAGAGCTCGGGAGGGCCGCCGGCAGCCCTTCCGAGCTCCATTTTTGCTGGCAGAGGCCCCATGGGCCAGTCCTTTCCTTTTTCCAGGGCGGCCCCACGGGCCAGATCTAAGCACCCCGTGGGCCAGATCCGGCCCCCGGGCCTTGAGTTTGGCACCCCTGCCCCCTGGCCAGGCACCTCCAGGGACCGCCGGTGCTCACCCTCCTGGCTCTCCCTTGCAGTGTCCGGCCGAAGCAGCGCATACGGAGACACGACGGCCGAGGGCCATCCGGCGGGGCCTGGGAGCATCAGCTCCAGCACGGGGGCCATCAGCACCGCCACGGGGCAGCCGGAGGGCGAAGGCTCTGAAGGCGAGGGCGAAGGCGAAGGGGACGTCCACGCCAGCAACAGGCAAGAGAGCTCTTTTCCCTGCTTGCGGGGGGAGGGGGTGCTGGGAAGCCCTCCAAGGTCGCAGGGCCCTCTTCGCGCATCTCCAACCTGGGGAAGCGGAAATGGTCGTGAGTCAAACTGCAGCAGGGAGACCGAGCGTGGGGAAGGGGGGGAGGAGGAGGAGGAGGAGGAGGAGGGAAAAAGCTGGCTCAGGAACTCGGGCATGGGGAAGGGCCCGCGTCCCGTGGCTTCTGACGGTTCTGTCGGAGGCCATTGGGGGGCTGGGGCAGTGGGGGACAGTTAACTGTTGGGGTGGTTGGGCCCTTCCCTTCCTCTTCCTCAGGGCTTACTCATCCCAGGTTCTGCCAATCAAATAGCCCTTCCTGTGGACTTCTCTTAGGGCTAAAATGAGAACACAATTCATGCTGCTCAATTGCCAGAGTGTGGTTTTACAGCCAGCCCTCACATGCCTTTCTCCTCCTCCTCCTTTCTCTCTCTTTCTCTCCTTCTCTTTCTCTCTCTCTCTCTCCCCTCTCTCCCCCCCTCTCTTTCTGTCCCTCCCTCCCCCCTCTGTCTTTCTCTCTCTCTGTCCCTCCCCCCTCTGTCTCTCTCCTCTCTCTCTTTCTCCCTCCCTCTCTCTCTCTCTCTCTCTCTTTTTTTTTCCCCCCCAGGTTGCACATGGTACGGCTGATGCTGCTGGAACGGCTGCTGCAGACCCTTCCCCAGCTGAGGAACGTCGGCGGGGTCCGGGCCATCCCCTACATGCAGGTGGGTCTGAGTGACTCTTCCCCCTGGCATCTTTGTGATGCGTACGGAGTGGGTTTGCCAGGTCTTGTCCCTAGCTGTGGTTCCCTTCTCTTTTTCTCCTTCTTTTTCTTGGACTGGTACTCAAAGGCCAGGTCCAGTTTCTCTCCTAACGCTGCCCGGTATCCTAAGCACAGCCTGGGAATATGGATGGTCCCTCGGTGCAGCGCCTCTCGCTGACGCTGCTTTTGCGGCTGAACACTAGAGTGTATTATTTGAATGCTTTTTGGAAGGCCAGGGGTGAGTGGGTGGGTGGGAGAGACTCCCCGGCCATTGTCTTTGACTTTGTCCCTCAATGCGCCTTCGTCCCCAGGTGATCCTGATGCTGACCACAGACCTTGATGGCGATGAAGAAAAAGACAAAGGGGCACTGGATAACCTTCTCGCCCAGTTGATTGCTGAGCTCTGCATGGAGAAGAAGGTAACACACACACACACACACACACACACACACACACACACACTCACTCTCCCCCCCCCACTCCCCCTTTCTGCATGCCCCCCCCCCCCCCAGGATGAGATGTGAACGTAGTTGGGAAATACTATGAGAGGCAGCGGCTCCTACCTGAAACCCTAAGCTCTCAATCAGAATAGAGCTGGAAGGGGCCTTGGAGGTCTTCTAGTCCAACCCCCTGCTCCAGTAGGAGACCCTATACCATTCCAGACAAATGCCTGTCCAGTCTCTTCTTAAAAACCTCCAGTGATGGAGAGCCCACGATTTCTGGAGGCCAGCTGTTCCACTGGTTAATTGTCCTCCCTGTTAGGAAGTTTCTCCTTCGTTCCAGGTTGCTTCTCTCCTTGGTTACTTTCCATCCGAAGTCAAACCTGGGACTCAGGATGGGAACCAATCAAGGAGAGAAGCAACAACAATCATCCTAAGTCAGGCCTGTGGGGAAAATGCCACTTTGCGGGCCAGGCTGGGAAGCCCTTTGACCTGCTGGCCACTAGAGGGCAGCAGTAGCTCGAGGGAGAGCCAAGTGGCCGGCCGGCTGGTGAGCTTCGCCTGGCCACTGCTCAGGTTCATGGCCTTTGGCTCCTGGATGGGCTGGCTAGTTATTTATTTAACCGTATATATTTAATTTGTTTACTGCCCGCCTTGTCACGAAATGAATCGGATCTGTAGGCCGTAGTGCCAACTTTGAAAAATAACACAAAGTATTTGCAATCAAGGGGTATCCGAGACAGGTCTGCGCATGTGCACCGATCATAATTCAGGGGATCGAGGGCATACAGGTGCTTTTTCTCCTCCGTTTTGTGTTTGGCAAGGGTTCAGACTACAGGTGGTCCTCGAGTTACGACCACGAGACAGCCCAACATGTCTGTTGCTACGTGAAGCAAATGCTTGTTAAGTGAGTTTGCCCCCATTTTACGACTTTTCCTGCCGCAGTTGTTAAGGGAATCATTGCATTTTATTACATTAGTAGAACATGGTTTGTTAAGTGACTTTGTCTTCCCCCGCCCCCATCGACTTTGCTTGTCAGGAGCAGGGGGGGTTGGACTAGATGACCTACGAGGTCCCTTCCAACTCTGTTAATCTGAGGGGACGAAAGATGATAACGTGACCCTTGAGTCCTGCAACGGTCATAAACGTGAAGCAATCGCCAAGCGTCCGAATTTTGATCACGTGGCCATGGGGGGGGGGGGGCAGGGGGGAGATGCTGCTGCAGTGGTGTGTGAAAAACGGTCACAACTCAATTTTTCCCCCAGTGCAAATTGTCACTTTGAATGGTCGCTAAATGCACCATTGTAAGTCGAGGACTACCTGTTGCTGGGCAACCACGAATCCCTTCCCTTAGCCCTTTCCTCACTCTTTCCTTTCTCCCTTGCAGGACGTGTCCAAGAAAAATGAACGCTCTCCCCTCAACGAAGTCCACCTGGTAATCATGAGGCTCTTGAGTGTCTTCATGTCCCGGACCAAATCTGGTTCAAAATCTTCCATTTGTGAGGTACGTGAGGAGTGTGGCCTGGTTAGGGGGGGCGTGCCCCACACGCGTATCTGTACGGGGTCCATGTCAGGCAGAAAGGAAAGGGCCGTTTTCTTCCCCCTTCCCAATTCGCCCTCCTCGCCACCTGTTCTGACCCAGCTCCCCAAACACGACAAACCCTCTGAAGTTAAATCAATGACTCCTTTATGAGGAGGGCCAGCAGCCCCGGCAAAAAGTTTCTCTCTCAACGCAGGCTGACAAGTCTGTCCATCCGGAAGATGAATAGTTGTCTGCCACACCTCTTCATCTCCACCCCCTGCCTTTTATCCCCAGAGCTAGGGTGGGGCTTCGCTAGCAGCGGTGGCGCTTCTGTCCCAAGGACTGGCCCATAGATTTCCACTGCTCTCCTCTCCTCTGCCTTTTGTGCATCCATGTGTCATGCACTGGACCCAGCTGTTCCTCCTCTTCCTCATCAGCCACCTCCAGACCTGGGGGCTGTTGACTCTCCATCTGAGGGCTGACGGATGGCCCAGGCTCCGCTTCTCTCTCTCTCTGACAGCTCCATTCCCTCTTTCCCCTCGAGCTCTCAGGTTGCCCTGATGCTGACCCTGACTCCCACACCGCCTCCTCCTCCTCTGAGCCAGCTGCTGGAGGGGCAGGCGGCCGACAGGCCACAACACAGACATTCCTGATTGCAAACCCTTCGGGCTCCGGGTTTTGGACCCGGGCAACTGGGCAGCTTTGCCCACCAAACCGTCCACGGTTAAAAGGAAAAAAAACGTGGGTGGGTGGGGAGGGAGGGAGGATTTGCAAATGGGATTGTCGGGAGGCCGAGATGCCCGCGCTATCTGCCATGTTTCGAAACCGCTAAGAGGATTCCGTTGCTAAACGGTGCAGCGCTAAGGCGGCATTTCAGAACGGAAGCTGGCAAAGGCGCATGTCGTGGAAAGCATATTAATAACAAAAGCGCAGAGGTTAAAAATGGAACTGGGGATGCATTGAATTTTAATGAGCTTATGGGCTGTGGGCTTTGTTTGGATTTAGAAGGGCTTTCTCTAATGGTTTTATTTACACTTGGGGCTCACCAGCCTCTCTCCCCCTCACCCCACCCCCTTTCCTCCCAAGTGTAGTAGAGGGAGGGGAGGGGGGCTTTTCAAAACCTGTCAAAGTGCAGATGACCAGTGGGGGCGAGAGAGCCGGGGCGGTTCCTGGCGGCTCTTCAAAAGCGCCGCTGCCTCCCCTTCCATCGCGCAACTGGCCGAATTCCAGAGGAACGGTCCTCTCCTCGTTTGAAGGGGAGGCAAATGAAAGGGGCGGCTGGAGCCCTTCTCTCCTCCTCTTAATCCTCTGCTGGGTGCCCACCGGCATGTGTGTCGAGGGGAGATTAGACTCCAGAGCTGATTGCCGTTTTGCCTCTCTCCCTCCTCCTGCCTCTTTTAAACTAAGCCTCCTTCCGAAGCGTAGAGGGCTCCTGTCGCTGCTCTTTTAAAAGGATATCAAAGGCTAGAAAGTGCCCAGCCCCAGCAGAAGTGGGGTGGCATTCCCCCTAGGCCCCCGAGGGCCCTTCTGTGGCTTCTCTTGGGGCCATCTGGAGTCTGCTGGACCGAGTACAAAGCCCCCCCCAATCCTTGGGACTCCCCTTCATTCTCCCTCCTGCTGGCTTGGACTCGGGGGCTGCAGGCCACGGAGACCCCATCCAAGGTGGTCTGGATGAGTGTTCTTGCATCCCTACCCTTACTCTGCAGAAGGTCCTGGGTTCAAGGTTACCTATAGCATTAGCATAGCAATAGCACTTAGACTTCACAGTGATTTACAGCCCCCTCTAAGCGGTTTACATAGTCAGCCTATTGCCCCCAACGATCTGGATCCTCATTTAACCGACCTCGGAAGGACGGAAGGCTGAGTCAACCTTGAGCCGGTCAGGATCGAACTGCTGGCAGTGGGCAGAGTCAGCCTGCAATACTGCATTCTAACCACTGTGCCCTCCACAGCTCTTAGTAGCAATAGCACTTATATACCGCTTCACAGTGCTTTACAGCTCTCTCTAAGCGGTTTACAGAGTCATCCTATCGCCCCCAAACAATCTGGGTCCTCATTTGACCCACCTCGGAAGGATGGAAGGCTGAGTCAACCTTGAGCCTGGTGAGACTCAAACTGCCAAATTGCAGGCAGCCGGCCATCAGCAGAAGGAGCCTGCAGCACTGCGCCAGCGAGTCTCTATCATTGGGAAACGCTGGGCTTCTGTTGGTATTCTTGCATGTGATGATCTGTCCGTCCCCCACCCCCACCCCCGGTCCCCTTCTCCCTGAGGGAGATGGCATTGGTGCCAGTGAGGATGCCCCGCTGGCCTCCTTGGCTCCGGGTCAGACTTCCACTGGCGTGGCAGAGGCTTGGGCAGAGAGGGGTCTTTTCCCTGCCCAGCTGTCAGAAGCCCTTGAGAAGGAAGGAGACGGAAGGCCCCCCCCCGAGGCTGGATCCTGGCTGCCTTGTCTTTACTCTTTAGTGAATGAAATCGGGATTGTTTTTTTAATACATTTTTTTTAATCTTTTTGGGGTGGGTGTATTCCCCCCCCCCCAATTTTT
>QLTV01001823.1:625628-636741 GCA_003457575.1 Thermophis baileyi
TTGCATCTGAAAACAGAGACTTGGAAGGCCGTGTGCAGCCCTCCTGACCTCTGTTTTTCCTGGCAGAGGCACCGCGGGATGGTCCTTTGCTGTTTCCAGGGTGGCCCCACGGGCCAGATCTAAGCACCCCACAGGCCAGATTTGGCCCGCAGGCCTTGAGTTTGACACCCCTGGTTTAGTGGAATCTTTCCAAGCAGTGAGAGGAAACTCCGGCCATCAGGTGTCCGTCTTTAGGACAGTTGCTTGCTTCTCTTTCCTTGGAGAGGTTCCTGGTCCGTGGGGCTTTCAACATGGCTAAACATTGCGTGGGTGGAAGCTGCTCTTGAAATCTGTGACCACCTCTTCCTCCCGCAGGTCCTACTGAAGCTCTTCAGCTACTGCGTCAAAGTGAAGGTCAACCGCCAGCAGCTGGTGAAGATGGAGATGAACACGCTCAACGTCATGCTGGGGACGCTGAACTTGGTAAGCGGCCACGTTCCCACTGCCTGGCAGGTTCTCTGTCTCTCTCTCTTTCTCCTTCCCTGCTTGGGGGCAAGGAAGCGGTGATGCCCTGGGCCAGCAAAGAGGAAGCCAGAGTGGTGGCTGAGCTCTTCATCTCCAACGCTCTCGTTTGCGTCCTCTTCGTAGGCTTTGGTGGCCGAGCAGGAGAGCAAGGACAGCGGGGGAGCGGCGGTGGCAGAACAGGTCCTCAGCATCATGGAGATTATCCTGGACGAGTCCAACGCAGAGCCGCTGAGTGAGGACAAGGTTGGTGCACGGGGGTAAACTTGTGGGCGGAAGAGGAAGGTGGGTGGCCTTCAGAGACAGAGTGCCAGGCCTGCCACCACTTAAACCTCCTAAGTAGAAACGATCTTTGGCTCCATCGGTTGAAAAAGGTGCATAGTTCGATTAGAGGCCAAGTGTATTGCAGCATTGCATAGACAGAACTGATCATCGCGCACCAAAATAGCACTTAGCAATAGCCCTTAGACTTATATACCGCTTCACAGTGCTTTTACAGCCCTCTCTAAACGGTTGACAGAGTCAGCCTATTGCCCCCAACAATCTACATCCTCATTTTACCGACCTTGGAAGGATGGAAGGCTGAGTCAACCTTGAGCTGATGAGAATCAAACTGCCGAACTGCAGGCAGCCAGCAGGCAGCAGAAGGAGCCTGCAGTACTGCACTCTAACCACTGCGCCACCATGCACTATCACTAAGTTCTACTTCCCGTCCCGTCCCCCCAATTGCCCCTCACTGCCCACCCCCTTTGTAACCAATCAAGTTCATGCAAGATGAGGGTCAGTCTGAGTTGCAGGTTGGTATGCAGCTGCTCCTTCTTCCAGCCAGGTGACCTTGGAGCAGCGTCTCCAGGTGGCACAGTTTCTACAATTTTCCCAAGCATTCCCCCCCCCTTCCTTTCCCCTCCCCACAGTTCATGGCAGTCTGCCACTGCAGAGCAGCCGAGGCGCAAGCAAGCATAAGGGGGCAACTGGCGCAGAGTCTTAACAACCAGAGGCACCTTGACTGGACCATGTGACTGATTGTTTGGGAAAGGGGGAAAACTTTGACTTTTAGTTAGGTGAAAACCGCGGGAACCTTCAGAGTCGGTTTTCACCAGAACTGTGCCAATATGATATATCCAATAAAACTATTCTTTGAGGAATCCACCTGCCTCGGATTTTGCTGTTTGCTATGGGTGTATTACTTGGAACCCTGACAGACTGCTGCTTCCCTCCTCTTGGCTGCTGCGGGGACTACGGCAGAGAAGCCCACCCCCCTTGCAATTATGAGCCTTGGGTTTCCCTAGGGACTCTCTTTCTTGTGACGCTAGGAGCCTCCTAGCACAGAACAAAAGATCCCCCTCCTTCTGGAGTGACCCACAGAACAATGTCTATGGAGATTCTTGGTCATCCAGGTCATGGTTGTCCCAAAGGTGCTTTTTTTCAAGAGGCAACTGGACTTTCTGGTTTTTTCTTTGACAATGTTTCGCTTCTCCTCCAAGAAGCTTCTTCAGTTCTGACTGGATGGTGGGGAATGGAAGGATTTACAGTATACTCCTTGCAGACAGCTACTTGGAGGCTTATCTGTATCCTCAGGGTCACCTGAGTGGTGCAAATGGGTGTGGAGCCTTCCTATCTGTAGACTGGAGATAGGGTTAGGGCTGTTCAATTTGGACATAGATGGCCAACCTCCAGGTGGCCTCAACGACTCTCTAAAAGGATGCAAATGACCAGCTGTCTGCAAGAAGTATAAATCCTTCCCTTCCCCACCATCCAGTCAGAGCTGGAGAAGCTTCTCGGAGGAGAAGTGAAACATCTTCAAAGAAAAACCAAGAAAGGCCAGTTGCCTCTTGAAAAAGCACCTTTGGGACCAAGCTCCCTCAATCTAGCCAGCTCACCAGTGTTCAGCTTTTCAAGGTTCCCTCCCATCTTGAACTCCCAACTCCATAAGGGACGTGGCTTGTCATGATCCCTCATGGTTGCAATAAGGAGAGAGGGGAGATAATGGACGACCGGGGCAGGTAACTTCATTCCTCCTTTCTCTCTCCGACCACCTGTGGGAATGTCCTTGGTTCTGAGGAGAAAGTCTTTTCTTTTGGCTTTAGAACCCCAGCTATCTCTATCCCACCCCCCCATCCCTCAGCTCCAGCGTGGCAACACTGAAGCCTCAAAAATGAGGTGAGGTCAGCTTCTGGGTTGACAAAGTCCTCGGGGGTGGGGGCAGGCAGGCAGGCAGGAAGGAAGCCTCCGCTTGCCTCTCAAGTGGGGTGTCAGGGTTCCGAATAGCATCTGGAATCAAATCAGAGTCCGAGGCAAAGCGTTCCTCTAAGTTCCAATTTATTAACAGAGCCATGTCAGCACGGCTGGGAGAAATCCCGAATCTGAAGCCTTCGGGGTTTCTCCACCCAGTTGAAAGTTCAATCCTTTGTCCCCACACCCCCAAGTTCATCACATGAACCAATCTTCATTGCTTCATCCTCTGGTAGCTTGGTTGGAACTCCACCTCCTTCCGTGCAGGTGCAGGACAAAGGATGACCTTGACAATCTAGAAGGAATTTGTTATGGCTACATGCAGACATCCCTCATGCAACGGCCCCTCCCAAATTCCCACAGCAAAGAATACATTTTAAACTAGCATAAAGTGTGGCAGGCCAAAGATCCAAAGAAAAGGGCTTCGGCCTGACACGGGGTGGGCGATTCTCTCCGCAGGGCAGCCTGATCCTGACGGGCGACAAGGACCAGCTGGTGATGCTACTGGATCAGATCAACAGCACATTTGTCCGCTCCAACCCCAGCGTGCTCCAGGGCCTCCTGCGCATCATCCCTTACCTGTCCTTCGGGGAGACGGAGAAGATGGAGATCCTGGTGGACCGTTTCAAGCCCTACTGCAGCTTCGACAAGTACGGACAAGGACGGCGCCCGGGGCCGTTCTCCGTCTTCTTCTAAATGCACTAGGGTTTGGGCGTGCGTGCGTGCGTGCACACCAGCGGGGACGCGTGACCTTCCCACGTTGCACAAACGGAGCCGGGCGTGTGGATTTTGCCCGGTTTCTCTCCTGCGCAAGGAGACGAGGAACGAAAACGGCTTCTCCTTTTGAGTTTCGTTCTCTTTTAATTTGCCGTTTTTATTTTTATTATATAAAATACAAAGAAGAGCAGACAGGAAAAAATAGAGGAAATGAAGGGAAGGGAGCGGGGGGGGGAAAGGGGGCGTGAGATACAAGGGGGAAGAGAAAGAAAGAAAGAAAGAAAGAAAGAAAGAAAGAAAGAAAGAAAGAAAGAAAGAAAGAAAGAAAGAAAGAAAAAAAGGGGGGGCATTGACTTCCAACTCTTCTTAGCGCAGTACAAAATGAACACGCTCCAACCTCGACTTTTTGCTTTGACACACGAATACATAACTAGCCATTCCTATTAACACCAAATCTTTCTAATCCACAAAACCAAAGGTCAGAGTTTCATTTGTTTTGTTTTTTTTCTTCACAAGCGCAACTTCCAGAAGCGATATCCAAATAAGAACCTATTTTCCTCTTTGAATGAAACAATCCATTTAACCCAGGGGTCCCCAAACTTGGCAACTTTAAGACTTGTGGACTTCAACTCCCGGAATTCTCCAGCAAGCATAGCTGGCTGGAGAATTCTGGGAGTTGAAGTCCACAAGTTTTAAAGTTGCCAAGTTTGGGGACCCCTGTTTTAACCGTTCCTGCTTTGAGTTTCGTTCTTGTTTCAAACTGCCCGGTGGCTTTTCCTGGCCCTGAAAAAGCAGAGCACGGCTCAGGTGGCCTTTGCGTGCCCCTCCTGATGCCTCCTTTCTTCTCTCTCTCTCTCTCCCTCTCCCTCCCTCCCTCTCTCTCTCTCTCTCCCTCTCTCAGGTATGACGAGGAACACAGTGGGGATGACAAAGTCTTCCTGGACTGTTTCTGCAAAATTGCAGCCGGCATCAAGAACAACAGCAACGGGCACCTGCTGAAGGACCTCATCCTGCAGAGAGGGATCACCCAGGGTGCCTTGGACTACATGAAGAAGCATATCCCCAGCGCCAAGAAGTGAGAGAGACCCACTCGGGGGTCTTTGGGGAGGGGGGACAGGGCCCGGCCTGGGGGTGGCTCCAAGGTCCAGGTCTTGGCTCCTCTTGCCAAGGAACCGCTGGGGGTGGGGGGAGGTTGGGGAGAGCGTGAAGTAGAATCCTTAGCTGGGCTGAGCCCCACAGTTCACTGCATGCTGCATACTGGCCGTCCCCCCACAAGGAGCGGGTCCATAGTGGGGCATCCCAGGCCTCCCCCTTTTCCACGCTGGGAGGGGAACTTGGAATACTTCAGGCTCTTTCCAGCCAGGCGGCGTTGGGAGTTGCAGTCTGGCAGTCCAGAAGGCCACTGTTGTTCGCTTGAGGCCTGGATTTTAATGGCCAGCCCTGCAGCATATCCGAGGGAACCCTTTTTTTGGGGGGGGGGGGCTTGGAGGTTGGGGGAGGCTTTCATTGGTCCCAAGGAGAGACATGGCTGAGCGATGCTCCGTGGATGCTTCTGCACTGACGATGGTCAACCGGCTGCTCTCCTTCCCCTCTTCTCTCCCCCCACCACCCCGCCTCTCCGACAGTTTGGATGCTGATGTGTGGAAGAAGTTTCTGTCTCGACCGGCCCTCCCGTTTATCCTGCGGCTGCTTCGAGGACTCGCCACCCAGCATCCGGCCACCCAGGTGAGGTGCCCTCCCTCCTCCTCCTCCCTCCACCTCCTCCCTCCACCTCCCCTCTCCTTCTCTTCCTCCTCCTCCTCCTCCTCCTCCTTCCAACTCTCCTCTCCTCCTCCCTCCTCCCTCAACCTCTTCTCCTCCTCCTCTCTTCCTCCCCCCTGTTTCTCTGTGGGAAGCAGGAAGTGTTACAGAGCAGTGGCCCCCAACCTTTTGGCCACCTGGGATCAGTTCCATGGAGAAAGGTTTTTCCATGGACTGGAGGGGGCATGGTTTTGCGTGCTGCCTGCATTCCCCGGATGGGGCTTCGCTTATTTGCACAGCTCAGTTGCTGGCATGCCACGGGCCAGGGCCGGTTCACAGACCGGGGGGTTGGGGACCCCTGTTACAGAGCCTGCCTGAGCACCTGATGCTCCCCTGGCTTGCGCTCTGTCCTCATGAGTTCAATGCTGGGCCCCGACATTTATCCTGCTAGCTGTGCCTGGGGGAGGGCAAAGGGCCTTCACTCCCCCAGAGGCCTTTGTCAGTTAGGGAGGATGGACATTGTAGTCCTGTGACTGTGCTGCAGCTGAGTAGTGAAAGGTTTAAAGGAGAACAACGGGGCGAATCCTCCCTTCATCCTATATCTGACATCGGTCTGTTGGACCTCGAGCTGAAAGCCTCCCCCCCTCCTTCCCTCCCTGCCCCACAGGCGCTGATTGGGACCGATTCGATCTCCAACTTGCACAAGCTGGAGCAGGTCTCCAGCGACGAAGGCATCGGGACACTGGCCGAGAACCTCCTGGAAGCCCTGCGGGAGCACCCAGACGTCAACAAGAAGATCGACGCGGCCCGCAGGGAGACACGGGCAGAGAAGAAGCGGATGGCCATGGCCATGCGGCAGAAGGCCCTGGGCACCCTCGGAATGACGGTAACGGGCTCCTCTCACTCGGGGTGGTGGGAGGCGAGGAGGCCTTTGGGGAGTGCGGGTCCCGTGGCCCTTCCTCCTCCTCCTCAGCCCCTCCTCCGTTCTGCTTGGCTTGCCAGACGAACGAAAAGGGTCAGGTGGTGACGAAGACGGCGCTGCTGAAGCAGATGGAGGAGCTGATCGAAGAGCCCGGCCTGACGTGCTGCATCTGCCGGGAAGGCTACAAGTTCCAGGTGAGCCCGGAGCCGTACCTTCCCCACGGTCCCCTGGGGAGGGGAGGGGAGGGGAGGGGGACGACCCCAGTCGTTTTTTGAGTTCGGAGGCAGCTCACCCTATTTGCCCTTTCCTTCCGCAGCCCACCAAGGTCCTGGGCATTTACACCTTCACCAAGCGGGTGGCCCTGGAGGAGTTTGAGAACAAGCCTCGCAAGCAACAGGGCTACAGCACCGTCTCCCACTTCAACATCGTCCACTACGACTGCCACCTGGCAGCGGTCAGGTAAGGAAGCCCGGTTGGCAGCAGCCTTGGCATTCAGCCAGGCCTGGATCGGTGGGAGGAAGCCCACGTAAGTCAGATGGAGCCGGTCAGCTAATTGGGGCGGTGGAGTTATCCATGAAGACCCACGGGAGCAGGTCTCTGGGGTAGGGGCCCCGTGGGAAGGGGGGGTGGGCTGGGAGAGCTCAGTGCCCCTGACGGACGTGAGTTTCCTTCGCCTGGCAGGTTGGCGCGGGGCCGCGAGGAGTGGGAGAGCGCCGCCCTGCAGAACGCCAACACCAAATGCAACGGCCTCCTGCCAGTCTGGGGGCCGCACGTCCCAGAATCTGCCTTTGCCACCTGCTTGGCAAGGTGAGTTGGAAGGACGCCCTTTCCTGGAACACCTGCGGCATCTGGCAAGGGGCATCTTCCCACCTGGGAGGAGGGGGAGGAGGAAGCCCTTGTGTGTCTCGTGAGGTGTTCCCCCTTGCCAAAAACAGTCGTAGGTGCTTGTCTGTTTTCGTGGCCTATCCTTCCTTAACCTTGTTTTCCCACGGAATCGATCCCGAATGGCAGCCCTTAGGGCTCGGGGAGCCCGGGGGCCCTTAACCCGCCCGTGGTTCTCCCTCGGCAGGCACAACACATACCTCCAGGAGTGTACGGGGCAGCGGGAGCCCACCTACCAGCTCAACGTGCACGACACCAAGCTGCTCTTCCTCCGGTTTGCCACGGAGCAGTCGTTCAGCGTGGACACGGGCGGCGGCGGGCGGGAGAGCAACATTCACCTGATCCCCTACATCATTCACACAGTGCTTTACGTCCTCAACACGTCAGTATCCCCCGGACCCTTCGTTGTGCTTTTAGCCTAGGTTGGAAGGATCGGACCGGAGGAGGAGGAGGAGGAGGAGGTGGTGGTGGTGGTTAACAGCTGAGCACGTTGGCCGCAGACGGTTTGCATGCTCTCCTCCTCCACTGCCTCATTGCCTGTCTGGTGCCCAAATCTTGTCTGCCAGGCTGTGGGCAGCAGGACAGACCCTGGCCCCTTACCCTGGAAGCCTCCCCTTGCCCAAATCATTTCCTTTTACATCGCTCCAGCTAGTCCTTGACTTACAACAGTTCATTTAGTGACTGTTCGAAGTTAGAGCGGCACTGAAAAGAAGGACTTACGGCTGTTTTTCACAATTAAGGATCAAAATTTGGGCGCTTGGCAACTGTTTGATGTTTATGACGGTCGCGGTGTCCCAGAGTCAGGTGATCCCCTTTTTACGACCTTCTGACCAGCAAAGTCAACGGGGAAAGCCAGATTCACTTCACCACCATGTTGCTAACTTAACAGCAGCAATGATTCACTTAACAACTGTGGCAAGAAAGGTTGTAAAAGGGGGCAGAAATCACTTAACAACTGTCTTGGAAATGTTGGGTTCAATTGTGGTTGTAACTCGAGGACTACCTGTACAGGAAAAGGATCGTCACTACTTCACCATCAAAGGCCATTTTTCTTGCTTATTCTCCTTCGGCACCACTGTCTTGCTTAGCAACGGGAATTTGGGGCTCAAATTGTGGTTGTAGGTTGAAGACTCCTGTACCCTTGGAGGATGAAGGGGCTTGGGATGTCTATGGAGATCTTCTCAGTCGTCCGGATCATTGTTGTCCCAAAGGTGCTTTTTTTATTTTTCAAGAGGCAACTGGACTTTCTGATTTTTCTTTGAAGACATTTCGCTTCTCATCCAAGAAGCTTCTTCAGCTCTGACTGGATGGCGGAGAATGGAAGGATTTATACTCCTTGCAGACAGCTGGTCGTTTGCATCCTTTTAGAGAGTTCTTGAGGCCACTTGGAGGTTTGTCTGTGTCCTCAGGGTCACCTGAGTGGTGCAAATGGGTGTGGAGCCTTCTTGGAACTGCTGAAAGGACTGTGTTGTAGATAGGTGGTGTCATATCCCTCCCCCTCTGTTGAGAGAGGGCTGTTCAATTTGGACATAGATGGCCAACCTCCAGGTGGCCTCAACGACTCTAAAAGGATGCAAACGGCCAGCTGTCTGCAAGGAGTATAAATCCTTCCATTCCCCACCATCCAGTCAGATCTGAAGAAGCTTCTTGGAGGAGAAGCGAAACGTCTTCAAAAGAAAAACCAGAAAGTCCAGTTGCCTCTTGAAAAAGCACCTTTGGGACAAGGGGCTTGGGTGACCCCCAGTCAATGAAAGAAGCACGGGACTCCTCTGCTGGGCTTCTCACCTGCTTGGCCCTTATCGAAGACATGCCCTCTGCCTCCTGTCCTCTGGGCCGGGCAGAGATGAGGCCTTGTGACCTGCGGGCTGGGGTGGGGAAGGGCTTCTCTGGTCCCAAGTCCCTCCCCTCTTGACGGCTTCTGCTTTCGTTCCTCTGCAGGACGCGGGCGACCTCTCGAGAGGAGAAGAACCTGCAGAGCTTCCTGGAACAGCCGAAGGAGAAGTGGGTGGAGGGGGCCTTTGAGGTGGACGGCCCCCACTACTACACCGTCTTGGCGCTTCACATCCTGCCCCCCGAGCGGTGGAAGGCGGTGCGCATCGACATCCTGAAGCGTCTGCTGGTCATCTCCCACGCCCGGATGGTGTCCCCGGCGGGAGCCAGCAAGTAAGTGTTGTGGCCTGCCAGTGGAGCTGGTAGCAGATTCGGACAGTGAGGAGGTTGGGGAGGAACATGGGCCAGTCCTGGAGTCTGGGGAAGGCTCTGCGTCGGAGGCAGAGATGGGGGCAGGGCAGTCTGACAGTTATCAGTTGCCTTTGGAGTCAGGCATCAG
Organism: Thermophis baileyi; assembly: GCA_003457575.1. Classification (NCBI taxonomy): domain Eukaryota; kingdom Metazoa; phylum Chordata; class Lepidosauria; order Squamata; family Dipsadidae; genus Thermophis; species Thermophis baileyi. The sequence goes on from QLTV01001823.1 coordinate 634,952, forward strand.
TGAGGCAGACGAACAGCTGGAGCCTGTTCCCAGTGTGCGCATGCGCAGAGTTGCCAGACGAAGGGAACAGCTGAGGAACAAGGGTCGACTTGGGAGTAAGGCCACAGGTGGACGATGAATGGCCCCTCCCATAGGGAATAAAAGAGGAGCGAATGGGGAGGGGAGTTTGCAGGAGACAATTAGTTTGCTTAATTGGTTTGTGACTCTCAGAGACTCCTTGCCAAGTTTTGAAGATATCGGCCTGGCAGCTCTCCAAGCCAGATAAGGTCTGTGACTGTAAATCTACCCTTGAAAGACTTTGCTGGAGGTGAATGAGAAGAATTCACAGTAACTTAATAAAAAGGGGTTTTTGTCGGGACAAGGAGTCTGCTTCATGGTTTGGGAACGCCTAGGTCAGAACAGTAAGCACATGAGACACGGCTGGGCGCGGCAGGCCGTCCTCGATTTATGACCACTTAAAAATGGTCATAAAAGCGAGGACTGTTTGGAAGTCCCTTTTTTTTTCAGGGCCGTCGCAACTTTAAATGGTCCCTGAAGGAATGGTCGTAAGTCGAGGACGATCCGTGATCCTGGGAGTTGCCCTTCCCCCTTGGCCTGTCCAGTAGAGCCAAATCTTCTCCCAACTCAATTGTAGAGTTCACCTGGTGAAGGCTGGATTTGGGGTCACAGCCCCTTCTCTTCCAGCTGCTGCCAGCGTTGGCTGTCCCTCTTCCGCCTCTGCTGGGGTGGGGGCTGTTCTGAGGTCAGGGGTGACTGGTTTGCTGCCCACCAGGGTCCCAAAGGTTTTTGGTTTTTTTTCAGGAGGCAACTGGACTTGTTTTTTTCTTTGAAGACGTTTCGCTTCTCATCCAAGAAGCTTCTTCAGCTCCGACTGGATGGTGGGGAATGGAAGGATTTTCACTCCTTGCAGACAGCTGGTCATTTGCATCCTTTTAGAGGGTCGTTGAGGCCACTTGGAGGTTTGTCTGTGTCTTCAGGGTCAACTGAGTGGTGCAAATGGGTGTGGAGCCTTCTACAACACATTTCAGCAGTTCCAAGAAGGCTCCACACCCATTTGCACCACTCAGGTGACCCTGAGGACACAGACAAACCTCCAGGTGGCCTCAACGACCCTCTAAAAAGGATGCAAATGATCAGCTGTCTGCAAGGAGTGAAAATCCTTCCCTTCCCCACCATCATCCAGTCAGAGATGAAGAAGCTTCTTGGATGAGAAGCGAAACGTCTTCGTAGAAAAACCAGAAAGTCCAGTTGCCTCTTGAAAAAGCACCTTTGGGACAACCAGGACCTGGAAGACTTGAGAATCTATGCAGAATGCCCTCCAGGGGGGATCCTGACCTGAAATCCCACCCCCAGCCTTTGCTTAAGAGAAGGAGGGGCGCTTAGGTGCCAGGGACCTTTTGCAACCGGCTCCACTGAAGGCCTGGGAGGCTTGGGGGTCGACCCCCCTTTTGCCATCTGCTTCCCAGGGGGAGAGAGGGAGAAAATACCCCCACTCAGGGATTGGCCGTGGAAGTGACCCTCGGCTCAGCATGCCAGGGCTTGACCACCACCACCCCTTGAGAAAAAGGACTTCCTGTTTTCTGGCATTACAAAAACAAATGGGCTGCAAGTGGTCAAAACCCAGGCCAGGTTGGAGGGCAGCATCTGTCGGGGCTTGGCTTATAAATCGGTTGGTGCAGGAAACGGGGTGGGGGGAGCTCCAGGCTGCCTGTGTGTTCCCAGCCCCCTGCTGGGTCACTGGGTGCATTTCCCCTCTCGGTGGTCGTCTCCTCGCCCTTACTGCTGGATGA
>QLTV01001823.1:647819-658824 GCA_003457575.1 Thermophis baileyi
CTTCCTTCCTTCCTTCCTTCCTTCCTTCCTCTTTTCCCTCCTGTCATCTTCCTTCCTTCCTTCCTTCCTTCCTTCCTTCCTTCCTTCCCCCCTCCCTCTTTTCCTTCCTTCCCTCCCTCACCCCCCCCCCAAGTGCCAGCGTCTTTCCTGCTTCCTCTCCCCCTTCAGAAGGTGCCTACGAGCAACACAGAGGGGGGCTGGTCCTACTCTCTGGCCGAGTACATCCGCCAGAACGACATGCCCATCTACGAGGCGGCCGACAGAGCCCTCAAGTCCTTCCAGGAGGAGTTCATGCCCGCGGAGACCTTCTCAGAATTCCTGGACGTGGCTGGTGAGTGCTTGGCATCTTTCTGCTTGCCATCCGCCCTCTTCCGGAGACCAGCGCTGGGGCGTGTCGGTGCGCATGCACAGCTGGCTCTGACTTCTCCCGCTTTATTTCAGGATTGTTATCCGAAATTTGCGACCCCGACGGCTTCCTCAAAGATCTCTTCAACTCTCTTCCCTGAGCGGCCCCCGAAGAGAGACTGTTGGACTCCCATTCCCCCCCCCATTTTCTGCCTCCCCCCCCCCCACTTCTCAAGGAACATTGTCGTCACTTTTTCCTCACCCGCCCGTTGCTCGGCCCACGCTTCTTCCTTCCTTCACCTCCTTCTCGAACCCCATTCCGGAGCGATGGATTTGGGCTGATTTTTCTTCCGGGCTCCCCCTTGGTCTTTGCTTCTGGGCGGCCTTCCTTCCACCTCGCCTCTTCCAAGCCGGAACGTGCGATGGACTCACGGAACCCAAGCCTGGTCAATTTTTTTTTTCTGCTTCTATGTGTGTGATCATTTTATCGGTCAATAAATAAGTTAAATACAGTCGGAAGAAAAGACACGCCTGGCCCGGTGTGTGTCTGCGTCGGGGCCTGGGACCAGCCCTTTTGCTTTTCTCCCAGGGCTTCCGTGCAGAATTTAGCAGTTGGAGGACTCTCCGAATCTTCCCTTCGTCTGGATCCTGCCTCCTTGCAGGAAGTTGTCCCCTGACAACGCTGGTTTTTGAGTTGCCTCTTCTCTCCACTTCCTGGTGTCCTCCTTTCCGCGCGTGTTTCTTCCTCAAGAGGAGGAAAGTGTTAAATCTTCCGATGGGGGCAAAGGAGCGGGAAGACACTCCGCTGCATCATTTTTTTCCCTGGCACCGAAGTGAAATTTTCCTTGTGCCACCCCATCTCCGGCTCACCCACTGAGATGGGCTGGTGGCACCCTTGATTTTGTTCCCCCGCATGCTTGGATTGGGCCTCTTTTCCAGTGGTTGTCCCCCTCCCCTAAAAAAAGCAGATCTCGCCCAGCTAGGAGCTCTTTCACACCCTAACAAGGGCGGCATAAATAGGTGTGCAGCCACGCCGGATTAGTAATCCTGCGTCTTGAGCAGCCTGGCCCTGGCATTACTTGGGGTGACCAATTCTGCGGGGAGCGGCTCCCCGCAGCCCGATCGGCACTTGCTGGCCGAGCAAACAGACGTGGGCAGATGAACCGAGGCGGAGCTGCCTTTCAATATCGTTCTGCTCCTCGGAAAGCTTCTGGAGACGCTATTCCGGATTTCTCACCGGCCGCCTTAACTTAAGCAACTTGACAAAAGGGGATTAATCCGATGAGAAACGAGGATCGGCTCCGTGGCCCGGAGGCAGGGCCGGGATGGCTAATGGTTAGGGAATGTGACCGGAGTGGTTGGAGGCGTGGATTTAAATTTGAGCATCGTTTTGTCACGGGGTGGCCAAATGTAGACGAGGCCCTCACGTCTTGCTGTTGGCATCGGAGAGGGAAAATAAGCTGTGGGTCTCCGTGGGAGGCAGGGGTGTGTATTTTGGCATGGTTATTGCCAGGGAGAGACGGGAAGGGGGAGCCCAAGGCCTGGCAACAAGGTGTGCTTTTCCAAAAGGCAACAGGTTTGCTAACATTGTCTATGGAGATTCTCAAATCATCCAGGTCGTAGTTGTCCCAAACTTCCTTGGTTGCTTTTTTTCCCTTGAAAACGTTTCGCTTCTCATCCGAGAAGCTTCCTTAGTTCTGACTGAACTGAACTGAGTGAACTTCAGTCAGAACCGAAGAAGACTTCTCAGATGAGAAGCGAAACGTTTTCAAGGGAAAAGAACAAAAAAGTCCAGGTGCCTTTTGGAAAAAGCACCTTGGGGACAACCAGGACCTGCGGGATGGAGAATCTCCATAGACGTTTAGCCAGGACAGAGGAGGCGGCACTGGGAAAGGGCACCACAGGCCAAGAGCCAGAGGGAAAGAGCACCACAGGCCAAGAGCCAGAGTTGCAGTAAGACTCTGCAGCAGGAGAATGCACGTAGTCCTCGACGTACGACCACCATTGAGCCCCACATTTATGTGCCTAAGTGAAAAATTTGTTCAGTGAGTTTTGCCCCATTTTACAACTTCCCTTACATGTGTTAAGTGAATCACTGCAGTGGTTAAATTAGTAACCTGGTTGTTAAGTGAATCTGGCTTCCCCATTGACTTGGCTTGTCAGACGGTCACAAAAAGGGAAACACCTGACCCCGGGACGCTGCAACTGTCATAAATGTGAGTCAGTTGTCAAGCATCCAAATGTAAACCACGTGACTGGGGATACTGCAGCGGTCGTTAAGTGTGAAAAACGGTCATAAGTCCCTTTTTCCAGTGCCGTCGTAACATTGGACGGTCACTGAGTGAACTGTTGTAAGTCGAGGACTAGCTGCAAAGTGAAAAGAGCCCCCTGAGTCATCAGTGGGCTTGCTAAGTGGGGAAGGTCCCCCATAGCCAACAAGGGCACCCAGGGTGCTTCACCTTCTGCCCAAGGTATTCTTGGGGCATCCTGGCCCCCTTCCTCCCCCCTTTGACCTGGAAAGCCCCCATCCAGTGTCCGGTCTCTGGTCCTCAGCCACCGGCTGTGTTGCTGTCCTTGTGCAGGCTCATCCGTCGATTGCCTTGCAAAAGTCTTTTTCCCCCATCAGATAATATTCCCCTTGTTTCCCACCAGCAGAGATCCTTCAGGCAGTGACTCAGAGGCTGGCAGGGAGGTGCAGGGCTCCCCGGGATCTGTGGCTAGATCTCCGGCACGCTGGACAGCCCCTAAGCAGGATCTTTTAGGCAGGACAGCAGGTACCGTGTTTCCCCGAAAATAAGACCCAACCGGAAAATAAGGCCTAGCGTGATTTTTTTCAGGATCATCTTTTAACGACCCCGTAATCCCTTATATCGGGGTGGAGTCTGAGCAACTGAATGGAGCTAGCAGAGTGTTTACTGGCCGGATGCCCTTCCTGTCGCCGATGCGGAGTTTTATTCAGCAGATATATTCTCAACGTGCCCAGAGAGAGAAATATCTGCCTCTACCTAGGATCGAACTCACAGCCTCCTGATTGTGAGGCGAGAGCGCCACCTCTAGGCCACCGCAGCACTCCATGATTTTTCAGGATGCTTGTAATATAAGCCCCTACCCCAAAAATAAGCCCCGATTAAGATCATCAGCTTATTTCCCCGAAAATAAGACCTAATGCGTCTTTTGGAGCAAAAACTTATTTTTGGCGGGGGGGGGACACATGGGTAAACCCCAGGGCCCTGGCCTTCCATGCAGGCAAAATTCTCACGTTGCCCTTTGAGCCAAGAGGGAGTTTCATCTAACCGTGAAGATGCCCAGCCCAGGGAGGAAAGGAACGGGGGAGGCTTGGTTCTCTCGATGATCCTGAGAGATTGAGGTCATTCTAGGGGGTGTTAGGCCTCCCCTCGGCTCCTTCCCTGGGCGAAGGAGGTGTCGAACGCCTCCTTCCTGGCTATCCTGCCGATGGCTTCTTGGCAGCTTTTCTCTTCCACTTCTTTGGTGATCTGGCAGGGGAAAGGCACCGAGCAAAGGTTGAGAAAAATTAAACCTTTTTTGCTGAGTAAAACGTGTTTTGCCTCTTCAAGGCAAAGTGAGAGAAATCCCAGGCCGGGCTAACCTGGGAAGCGCGTCGGCGAACTCCGTTACGCCTCCTGGGGCTTCACACACAACCTCCCCACCCCATCGGGAAAGAGGGGAAACTAATCCACCTTAGGGTAGGGTTTTTGTTAAACGCCAGCTCAGGTCCCCGAACGGTGTGCAAATTGGGAGAGCTGACGAAGGATTTTAATTGCAAGGAAGGCCTCAGGAGGCAAGCGGGAATTCAAACCCGCCATGAAAAGTCAATGGCAGGGGATTGTGGGATGGAGAGGGATAAGCCATCCTCCCCCACCCCTCCCCTTGAGAATTGCGGGTCTAAAGAAAAAAGTGGAATTAGGGGGGCTCAGCACGCCTGTGTTTCAGAACAGGAGAAAAACCAGGCGCTCAAATAATGTCCTTTCCCCGGGAATTCAGGCGTCAGGCTCTTTCATGGATTCCCACGGCCAAACCCCGCTGGGAACGTTTTGTCCTAAATACTGTAGCCGCTCTTGCAGGACGGGACGGAGCCAGTCCTTCTCCAGGCGAGACGCCGCCGTTTCTTGATCAGACATGTCCCAAAAGGCAATTTTTCTGTTTTTACAGTCCCTTAAAAGTGTGTTTGTGTGTTGTGTGTGTTGTGTGTGGAGTGAGGGTTGTTTTCCTCCTCTCCTTTCCCCCTTTTTCCTTTCCAAATCACAAGGAGAGTTGCTGGGGCCTCAGCGAAACAAACATAGCGAAACAAACAAAGCTTCGCCAGAGTTGCGTTTTGCAATCCTGGCATACAGCCTGCCCTAAACTTTGTGGCTGCTGCAATTATTTTCCCCAAGATAAATCACTCCAGAAGTTGGGTTCCCCATTTTCAAAGGCCTGGCAAACAAACAAATCGTGTTTTTATTATTTTGAAACCTTGGCAGCTCCCAGAGAGAGCCCCCACCCGACCAGGGTTAGCCTCCAAACACAGTTAACTGAAACAAATTTCCTGCAATCTAATAGCCTAGAATGTGGTTGTGGCAAGACCAGCCACAAAAGCCTTTTTTTTTTAAACATTTTCGCAGAATAATTTTTTTGTTGGTTTGCTTGAAGCATGCAGCGTAATTGTTCTCAGCCCGGTTGCCCTCAAAGGCATGGATCACATCTCCCAGAATCCCCCATCGCTGAGAATTCTGGGAGCTGAAATCCACACCTGTGCAGGACATCCAACTTTGGGGAGGCAGGGCTTGGCAGTGTGAGCTGAGCCAGGAGGGGCTTTTAAAGGACTTTTTTTTTTTTTTTACAAAGTCTGTAGAACAAGTGTAGTTCACAACCAGTTGGTGCAATTTTGGAAAAGCTTGGAAGTGTTTTTGAGTCTCTTTGCAGAACGAATTGTATAAGAACTGCCAAACGTTTGAGTCCTTAGTGGTTAAAAAGTCTTTTGACGCCATATAGGTAGTCTTCGACTTACAACAGTTCATTTAGTGACCGCTCAAAGTTACAACGGCAGTGAAAAAAGTGACCGTTTTTCACACGTCCATTACAGCCTCCCCACGGTCCTGGGATCAAAACTCGGGCGCTTGGCAACTGACTCGTATTTATGACGATGGCAGCGTCCCGGGGTCACGTGAACCCCTTTTTACGACCTTCCGACGAGCAAAGTCAACGAGGGAGGCCAGATTCACTTAAGGACCATGTTACTGACTTAACAGCCGCAGTGATTCCCTTAACAACTGTGGCAAGAAAGGTCGTAAAAGGGGGTGAAACTCACTTTTAACAACCGTCTCGGAAATGCTGGGCTCAATTGTGGTCGTAACTCGAGGACTACCTGTACAGGAAAGGGATAGTCACGTGTAGGAGAAGGTGCTTCACCATCAAAGGCCATTTTTCTTGCTTTGTGAGGCCTTGTGTCATTCTTCTCCCCCCCCCCCCCCAGGCGTGAATAGGCCCTGTAATAATGGCAGTTTCATGTTCTGGTGCAGCCTTCCAGCCGTGTGTGCCGGTAGCTCCTTTGAAAAAGCCAAATAAAAATCTGAATCAACAGGTGTCCCACTAGAGGAGGTGGAAGATGGGCGATTAAAGACGGGAAGCGCCCGGAATTGGCAACCGGGCAGGACAAGTTTGGCTGGGGGTTGCCGTTGCCATCCTCTGCCAAACCTTCCTGTGTTTCTGGAAAGCAGTTTCCTTTCAGCCTTTCATTTTGCCGCCTCCTCCTCCTCCTCCTCCTCCTCGGAGGGGAAGCCAAGCGGCTGAAAAGATGGCTTGGAAATCCCAGTTTTGGAAGTTTTTACTGCTGGGGGAATGAATAGGAAAGGGAAGGGAATCCAAAGAAGGAGCCGGAGTTAGCAAAATCCAAAGATCAAGCTCGGAGACGCAGTTCGGAGAATGATCCATGGATCATTCCCAGCTCTTTGCAGCAAAACACGCAGAGATTTCTTTGAAAGGAAGCCCGCGGAGGGGTCTTCGTGCTTTTGGAGCACGACAAGAAGGCAGGGCCTTGTCTTGTTTGGTCACATTATGAACCGTCTCTGAACCTTAAGCTCCGGCTGTTCCCTAAGAGAATGCCTGTCCATCTGTGCAGAGTTGCAAATAAGCCAGTCTGAGGCCAAAACGAGTTTGCGTCAGTTATGCCCCAACCGACATTCGCGGATCCTGGTTTCTTTGTCAAGCAGGGAATGAAGGCAACCCATTTAGAGGGCTGCTTTTTTTCTTTTTTTAACAAAAATCCCTTGTGGATCAGGTCTGTAGAGATTCTCAGTCATCCAGGTCGCGGTTGTCCCGAAGGTGCTTTTTCAAGAGGCAACTGGACTTTCTGGTTTTTTTTCTTTTGAAGACGTTTCACTTCTCAGCCAAGAAGCTTCTTCAGCTCCAACTGGATATAATGGGGAATCGAAGGATTGTTACTCCTTGCAGACAGCTGGTCATTGGCATCCTTTTAGAGAGTCCTTGAAGCACTTGGAGGTTTATCTGTGTCCTCCTCAGGGTCACCTGAGTGGTGCAAATGGTTCCTTTAGTCTGCAATTTCTCTCTCTCTGGAAATCCCTTCCTACTCCCACGCCATTCCAAGGGTCTTCATCCCAAATTGTGTAGCTAAAGGTCTGTAGCGATTCTCAAGTCATCCAGGTCATGGTTGTCCCAAAGGTGCTTTTTCAGGAGGCAACTGGATATAAATCCTTCTATTCCCCACCATTCAGTCCGAGCGGAAGAAGCTTCTTGGATGAGAAGCGAAACGTCTTCAAAAGAAAAAACAAGAAAGTCCAGTTGCCTCCTGGAAATAAAAGCACCTTGGGGACCTGTGGATCAGGGCAGCAACGAATCAGTCTCAATTCTCCCTTGGTCCTGCATTTCATCTTGTTCTTCCAAGCGAAGGAGAAAAACCATCTCTCTTTCTCGTTTTTAAGTTTCCTTCGTGGTTTTATTTCCGAGGAAAGAACCCCAAATGCTTCAGCCTTTTAAAAGCCTTGCGTAAAGGGGCCTGTGGAATCGGGTAGTCCCGACAGGACGGATCGGGGAAGCGGCCCCCAATATGGGCCGAAGAAGACAACAACTGGGGAAAGCGATGATGTTTACTCTTTTGGGACACCGCAAATCGGTTGAACATAGCAGAGAGTCACACAGTTCGGCAAAGTCTTCGGCCTGATGGGAAAAGCCGAGAATCCAAAAGTGTTGTGTGTCTTTCCCCAGGGCGCAAACCTCTTTGTTGTGCCAGGATGCAAGGGGAGAAGTAGAAATGCCCCTTCCAAAATGGCTGGCAGGAAGCTTGGTGCTGGTGCAGCAGATTTAATCTCAGGATGGCAAGGTCGGCCCTGCCTTCTTAATTCCCTGGTCCCTCCTGGAGCCTGGGAGCACATCACCCTGAGCAAAGGAGGCTGCGCTGACAACCACAAGCACACCTCCGCTCTGCACCCTGGCTGTTCTCCTGCCCATTTCTTGCATTTATTGGTTGCGTTTCATCCCCTCCGTTTGCCTGTTGGCATCCCATGCCCGTAGGGTCTGTAGTTCCATGTGGTTGAGCGCTTTGAGTTGTAATGGGCTGGCAAAGAGTGCCCAGCTTAGGAACTTTAATAAGGAATTAGAATAAGAGAGTTGGAAGGGACTTTGGAGGTCTTCTAGTCCAACCCCCTGCATGAGCAGGAGACCCTATACCAGGGGTCCCCAACCTCCAGTCCATGGACTGGTCCCAGGCTGTGGCCCATTGGGAACCGGGCCACGCATCTAGCGGGCAAGCGTGCGAAACTCCATTTGCACATGCGAGGAATTAGGTTGTCCGCACAAAACCATCTCCCCCCCCCCCCCCGCTGCTGGTGCTACTGCCATTCCACGGAGCCAGTAAGGTTGGGGAACCACTGCCCTATACCATTGTACACAAATAGTTGTCCAATCTCTTCTTAAAAACTTCCAGTGTTGGATAATTCACAACTTTTGGAGGCAAGTCGTTCCACTGGTTGATTGTCCTCACTGTCAGGAAATTTCTCTTCAGTTCTAGGTTGCTTCTCTCCTTGGTTCGTTTCCATCCGTTGCTTCTGGTCCTGCCTTCAGGTGCTTTGGAGAATAAGTTGACTCCCTCTTCTTCGGGGCAGCCCCTCAGATATTGGAACACCGCTATTGTGTCACCCTTAGTCCTTCTTTTCATTAAATTATAACATAGCGGAGAACTATATCTCTGCTGAAACTCGGTTGGCCTGGCCTGCTTGCCCTTCCCGCCGTGGCCTTGGTCTCACCTTGGCTCAGAAGAAGTTGGCCGTGGCTCTTCTCCTGCTGAAGTCCATCAGGGCTCAGAATTTGCAAATCCGGCAGGTTCTTTGCCCTGTGATCCAGAGGTGGGCTTCACATACTGTCCCAACCGGTTCGCCCAGCACCGGAAATGTGAGTGCATCTGCGCATGCGTGCGGCGTCACAAAACACGGCAATTCGCTCGCATGCGACGCCAAACAACATGGCAATTCGCTCACGCGCACCGTCCGTACATGCGTGTGGTGTCAAAAACACAGCAATATAGGACGGGATTGCGCCCGAACAGGTTGCCACTACCGGTTCGCCCGAACTGGTCCGAACCGGCTGAATACCACCTCTGCTGTGACCTCTTGCAAGCACTTAGCCCTCTCTGGTAAAATGATATCTGGTAAACATGCTAACAAGGGTTTGGAGGCCATCACTCTGCATGGAGAGGTCCCCTCACTCGGTGCCAGGAATTGCCATCTCCATGTTTCCTTTTCGTTTGCTCTTCCTGACAGAAATCCTTGGCTGGGAAAAAAAAAGTGTGCGAATCTGCTTGCTGGGTCTTGTCTCCCGAGCAAGCCCTACGGGGACAGGTGTGGAGTGACAGACACGATGGATCAAGGAAGGGTCCCCAGGTGCTCTAAGCAACCTCCTCGGAGGCAGGGAGGGAGGGAGAATAATGATGATGTAAGAATTATTCTCCCCTCCAGCAGGAATTGAGGATCCTTTTTCCCCCCTCTTGGAAGGGTAGATCTTCCCCCGCCCCAGGCTGACATTCTCATCTTTGTTAGGAAACAAAGCTTGCAATCAACAGCTCTCTTCCTCTGAAAGGAAACGGGGGGGGGGGGGAGAAGCCAAGATCCTTTGCAGGAGAAAAGCTAATGCGCTGCCTGTCTTTGGCAAAACTCAGGTTGAACGGCCCACAAGACCTACAAGAAGAAAAACATGGCAGCCGAGGTTCCATCGCCATTTCCAATCCCCACGCCCGATCGTGTTTGCATTCGCATCAGACGAGGAAACCTTTAGATGACAATCCTTACCGTGTTTTCAAACATGATCTGGACACTCCGTTCTGTCTTTCCTGAGCTGGTGATTCCCCCCCCCTCCAGATTGGGCAAACGGATCCCATCTGAAGCACGTCAGGGACCACGGCAGCTGAGAGCCAAAATATTGGTCTCAGATGCTGCCTCCCAGGACCAGAACTAACGGATAATATCTTGCAGAATCTGGATTTCATTGGAAAGGAAAACTTGCTGAGGGCAGGATCTGTAGAGCAGGGAAGGTCAGATCTCCCCCTCAGGGCCGCTACTCCTCAAGGAAGGCTGGATTCCCATCCTTGCACCCCACAGAGGGATTTTTAACAGATTAACAGAGTTGGAAGGGACCTTGTAGGTCATCTAGTCCAGCCCCCCGCCCAAGCAGGAGACCCTACACCACGGGTGTCAAACTCGATCGTGTCATGTGACGTATCGCAATTTTTTTTGCCTTTGCGGAGCCGGGGTGGACGCGGCCTACACGTGACGCATCTGGCCAGTTTGACAGGCCTGCACACCATTTCTGACAGATGGCAGTCCAGTCTCTTCTTGAAAGCTTCCAGTGATGAAGCTCCCACAAGTTCTGAAGGCAACTTCTGTTCCATCGGTTGATTGCTCTCGCTGTCTCTCCTTATTTCCAGGTTGAATCTCTCCTTGTTCAGTTTCCATCCATTATTCCTTGTCTGGCCTTCAGGTGCCTTGGAGAATAGCTTGACCCCCTTCCTCTCTGTGGCAGCCCCTCAAATATTGGAAGGCTGCTATCCTGTCTCCCCTGGTCCTTCTCTTCACTAGACTAGCTATGCCCAGTTCCTGCAACCGTTCATCATATGTTTTAGCCTCCAGTCCCCTAATAATCCTGGTTGCTCTTCTCTGCACTTTTTCTAGAGTCTCAACATCTTTATAGTGTGGTGACCAAAACTGGATGCAGTACTCTAGGTGTGGTCTTACTAAGGCTTTATAGAGTGATATTAGTACCTCCCTTGATCTTGATTGCATCCCTCTGTTAATGCAATTTAGGATTGCGTTGGCTTTTTTGGCCGCCGCCGTTGCTCTGGCGAATCTGCCATTCGGGTGAACCTTGTTAGTCCTTGTGCTACGTTGCTGCTTGGCAACCATATTGGATTCCGCAGCAAACGACGGAGGCATTCCCACATGGGATCCCTTTCCTCTCGGTCCCAAAACGTGGCCCTTGAGCCATTGGTTTAGGTTGATCCTGCAGCCTTCAATCTTCCTGAGACAGGATCTCTTTTGCAGCCAGACGGATCACGCGCCTTCAGTTGGAGGAGTGGACAGATCCCAGAGAGTTTGTGACTTTCCCGCGCGCAGAAAACTTGAGAGGGTTGTTCATGCACAGGTAGGTGGTGGCATCA
>QLTV01001823.1:667296-693174 GCA_003457575.1 Thermophis baileyi
CCGCCCCCCGCGCCCCGGCCCCGGCCCCGGCCCCGGCCCCGGCCGCTGCTGCTTCGCCCTCCTCCTCCTCCTCCTCCCCGGCTTCCTACGGCCGCCTGCCCGGCACCATCTGGAGCTACACGCAGGTGCGCCGGACGGGCGGAGGCGGCCTGGAGACCCTGCAAGGGCCCGGCGTCTCTTGGGTCCACCCGGACGGCGTGGGCGTCCAGATCGACACCATCACGCCCGAGATCCGCGCCCTCTACAACGTCCTGGCCAAAGTCAAGCGCGAGAGGGACGACTACAAGGGCAGGTGAGAGTCGCCGCGTGGCCTCCTTTCCCTCGAGGGGAGGGGGAGGGGGAGGATGGAACTGGGGTGGTGGTCCCCCCCCCCATAGGGATCGCTGCTTGGCCTCCTTTTCCTGCGCTGGGGGTGGGTGGGGGAAGGAAGAGAGCCCCCTCCTCTCCTCCTGGGGGGGGGGGGGGGGTGCCCGGCTGGGTGGTGGTCCCCAGTCGGGCTCCAATAGGTCGGAGATCGCTGCTTGGCCTCCTTTCCTGCTCTGGATTGAGGGGGGCGGGCGGGCCCAAGAGCCTCTCCTTTCCTGCCTGGCAAGAGATTTGGAGGTGCGCTAGGTAGCAAGTCCCCGGGATCAAGGATCGCTGCTTGGCCTCCTTTCCTACCCTGGATTGAGGGGTGGGGGTGGGGGAAGAGCCTCTCCGTTCCTGCCTGGCAAGAGATGTCGGGGAGGGAGTCCCCAATCAGGCACCCTGGGCTGCGCTAGGTAGCAAGTCCCCGGGATCAAGGATCGCTGCTTGGCCTCCTTTCCTGGGTGGGAAGGGGGAAGGAAAGGGAGCCCCCCCTCCTTTCCTGGGTGGCAAGAGATGAGGGAGGGGGTGTCTCTGAATCAGGCATCCCTGGCTGTAATAGGGAGATAGTCCCCAGAATCAGGGATCGCCGCTTGGCCTCCTTTCCTGTTGCTGGAGGTTAGGAAGGAAAGGAGCCCAGGAACCAGGCGAAAGTTGGGGAGGGGGTCCCGTAAGCCCTGCTAGATGCGAGAGAGCCCTCCCTGCAAGGCCCTGAGAGTCCAAGGGTGTGGGATGAAGCAGGGAGGGCCTCGATGGATTTTTTTGGGGTGGGTGGGGGGAATGAGATGGNNNCAGGGCTGCCCCCCTCCCTCCTCCCTCCCACAGAAAGCGGCAGTCCCTGGACTTTGGGACGGGTGGAAGTCCCCGGAATGCTTGAGGGGCTTAAGGCTGAGAGCCTTGGCTAAGATAATGGGGAGTGGGCGAGGCCCGGCAGGAACATCTGGCTGCCTCTTCCCAGGCCCAGGAGGGGGGAGGGAGTCTGGATGGAGGGGGGGAAGGGGCTTCTTGCTTCTCTGGAGGGGGGGAGGGAAGGTTGAGGATCACTTGGCTGGCCAGAAGCTGAAAATAAGGGGGGCTGAGGGGGAAGGAGAGGGGCTTCCAGGCAGAAAAAGGGCCTGCAGGGGCCCCTCCCTGCAGCACCAGGCCCAAAGACACACACTGAGTCCACTCAGCTGGGGAGGAGAAAGCGAGTCCTGGCCCCCTTTCCGGTTTCAGAGGGTGAGAACCCCTTGCAGCCCCACAAAAGAGGGGCTGGGAAGAGAGAAGGAAGGAGATGGAGGGGGCTGAAAGAGAGGGTTTTTGTGGGAGGCCCCCCATTAGCCAGAGGCACTGCAGTGAGAATTGGAGAAGCTGGGGAAACAGGGCCCAGTAAACGAGAGAGGAATTAACGGGGAGTCCCCCCCCCTAACAGGGCCTGGGGTGAGGGGAGAAGAACCTGCTTCCCAACACCCCCCCCCCACCCTGCTGAGTTTGCAGCTGCAAAGGGCCGGATGATAAAGCCAGGCATTCCAGAGACATCTGGTTTCCCGCTTGGGCCATTCGGCTGCCTCTCTTCATTTCTCTTAGTCAGTCCTGCTTTTTGGCCTCTGAGCTCAGTGGTGCAGTATTTGGACGGGCAGCACTGCAGGGGGAAGGTGGCATCCATGCCAGGCCGGCCTCAGGGGCAGGCTGCTCTCCTTGCCCATCCTTTTGCATGGGGGAGCACGGCTGCACCCCTTTTCGCTCTCCGGTGCACGCATGTGCAAACCAGCGTTTTGCGTGTAGGAAGAAACCCCCTACCTCTCCCTGCCTGGCATTCTCACTCGCTGAGGTTGGGAGTCAGCCTTTGTTGAAAGTAAGGCTTCCGCCAGCCGCCTAAGGAGGAGGGGAACGTTTCCTAACCCCCCACCCCCCCCCCACCCCAGCCTTTGAAATCTGGCCATGTTTCCTATCCTGCTTTGTGTCAGGCCGGAATGTGTAATTCTCCTCTTAAAACAAAAAAAAGGGATTCTATAAATATAACGTCTGGAGTGGGAGGCTTGCATGACTTCTCGGCTGCCCTTTCTCACACATCCAGAGAACCGCTTGTTTTCCTCTTACTCGCTCGGTTTCTCGCTTTTCTTATTCAGCGTGTTGTCATTGTGTGGGTTAAGATCCAGGGCCTGGGCTGCACCAAACATTGGGGGGGGTGTTTAGGGGGGGGGGCTTTATATATATCTGTAGCCAAAGCTGAGGTTGCTCTTCTCATTCAGGTAAAGCAAAGCTTGGACCTACAGGGACAGCTTCTACGATTGCCGAATGATATCCTGGGACCCCCAGGGGCTGCTGGCTCTCCCTCCCTCTGCCGGAGCCAAGCCTGATCTCTGAGGGGTCTTTCCCCCCCTTCTCCAGACTCGCTCTCTCAGTCTGGACCCACCCGGATTTCTGTTCCACCATAACCACACAGTGATACTGGTCGATCTTTTCCCAGCCAAATTTTTTAATCTGGAGTACATTAGGCTGCGTTCGTTGAGACTCAGTATAAGTGCTGGGTGAGCCCCCACCCCTGTCTCCATAGGCATCTCCGGTGTAGCCCTGCAGGGTCCTGAACCCATTCCTCATTTTAGTGCCTCCGTGCCCAAGGTACTCCTGAGCCTGGGAGGAGGGGGTTCTCCAGACAAAAGACCTCCCTCCCACCATCTGTTACTTGTTGTGTAAGGTCACTGCCCCAGTGGCAACTCCTAGCATCTTTCTTTGAGAGTGTGCTAGCAGCAAGGACCAACTTAAGGTCAGGGGGCTATGTGATGGCTACCCTGAGCCTTTGACAGCAAGGCCTTCTCCTCCTCCTCCTCCTCCTCATCATCATCATCATTTCTGGAGGATGAAATCATTGAAACTCAGAACTCCTGAGTGCTCATCTCCAGTCAAGAATCTCATTCAACCACCTGTTTTGTTTTTCTCCACTTTTGCTTCATAGAAATTAACTCGATCAGATTTCTCTTTTCTGTGACCGCTTTTGATCCGAACGATGCACACATAGTGAGGACAGTAACTTGTGGGTGTTTGGATCTTCCCATCTTGGGGTGCTGGATAAATCTCATAATAAGTGCTCAGGGTGCAATTTGTTTTAGGTAGTTCTACGGTAGTCTCTTGTTAGTTTCAACCTTCTATAAGGCTTCCAGTTTCTCATTGTTGAGGAAGTTTCTTGGTTTTTTAAAGTTCTTTCTAAAAGCCAGTGGCACCGTCCTTCGGGAGCTTTATCTCCAGCCAGGGAGTGAATTAATGTGTTGTGATTCCCAAATTCTCTTAATTGGTTGAGTGTTTATCAAGCAGCCGGGCGTTCCTTGTTGAGGAACTAACTTGTTAATAATCATTGAGCTGGAAATAATTGCTTTTCCCCAGGTTGTGCTTTGATTTTGGCAGATTAATAAAGTCCAGTTGAAGCAGGGCCTGTTCCAAATTTGGTGCAGCTGGAGAGAGGGGAAGGCTATGCACTGCTGAAGGGAAAGCATGACAAAACTAACAAGCCCTTGTTTTTCCTCGATAAGGATCTTAATAAAAATGTCCTTAAAAGCCATCTCTGAAGAATGTCTGAATCCACTTTTAAGCTAAAATATCAGTGTAACGAGATTCAAATGTTACACCAGCAGAGACCAATAAAAATAAATCATTTTCGATACGGGAAGAAATTTCAGCAAAGTTAGAATTTCCTGACCTGTATCCGGAGGAGGTACTAGCTGGTTTTTCTTTGGGGTGTCTGCATTGCATTTATAATGCAATCTGGCGCGTATTAGGCAGTATGTATATTTAAGAATTAAAGACTGGTTGTAAAACCCCCCCCCCCCAGATTTGACTTATCTTGCCTTGTAAAATGAAAGCAGTATGAAAACGTTTTCGAAAAATAATACTGCTGGCGGGAAAAGTTGTTTGATGTTGCTTATACTGAATTAAACTGAATCAGCTCTTCATCCATGTTTGAAAATATGGAAGTACATTTGGACCAGTATTGTCAAAAGACAATAAATTATCCATTCTGAACTCAAGGCAATAACGTCGTGGATTTTTCTGAAATAACTAAAAAAGGGCAAGTTATAGAAATCCGCCTGGCAGTTTTTCTTGTCTCTTTCTCATTCTGCATGAGATACGTTTCGTCACAAGGCTAATCAAAGTCATGAAAGGGGACTTGCCCCAATAGAATGGAGCATAAGTTGCCAAAAAAACACTTCCGGTGATGAATCAGTTCCCGGTTATGCCTTGACTCAGCTCCAGGGGTGTTCTGATCTTTGAGAAGAATAAAGACTTGATTTGATTGAATGAATGAATGCTCCAGGGATAGTTCTCGACTAATTCCTACTTTTTAAAACTTCTGTGCACTTCTTATTTTTCTGCTAAGGCTAATCCTACAGTTTTGCACGAGGGAGCAGATTTCTCCCGCACGGCCTTCAATATCAGGGCTGATCCATTTAAAGAATGAAGCTTAGAAGAGACTTCCTTCCCGCTGATGAAGGGAGCTACTGCTTGGCTGCTTTTTTCATAAAACGTGTGAGTCAGAAAAGCTGCTCCCAGGCTGATCCTGGCTGGCTTCGGCCTCCTCCCATAAGATGCCCTCTTCCTGGGCTTATCTCCAGGGAGGGAAAACTATTGCTAAGAAGGGGAAAGGTGATTGCAAGATAAGCTCAGAGGTGTTCGCCAAGCTTCTGCAAAAGGATGTGGGAAAGATTGCATGGGTTAGCCTGGAGCACCCAGGTAGGTAAGACCGAAGCCCTGCCATAAAGCTCGCAAAAGCAGCACGCCAAGGCGGTGGGCTTGGCAGGGCAGGCTGAGCTCTGGCCCCTCAACCTACCCATGGGCTGCTGGCTTTCCAGAATGGCCAGGTGCCCAGCGGGAGGAAGTTTGGTTCCTTGGTCCTCCTGCCTGTTGAGAATTTCTTGGGTGGGGACAGAAATAAGTGAAACCCTCTCTTAAGGCCCCAGTCTTCAAAGGTCGTAAAAGAGGAGGGGAGAAAGGTTGAGGGAAGAGGAGAAGGAAGGAGACAGAAGAAGAGGGAAGGAGAGAGGGAAGTGGATGGGAGGAGAGGAGTAGGAGAAAGGGAAGGAGAGGGAAGTGGAGAAGAAGAAAGAGGAGGAGAGGAAAAGGGAGGAGAGGGAAGGAGGGAGAGGAGAGGAGAAGGAGAGAGGAAAGTTGGAGGGGAGGAGAGGAGAAGGAAGGAGGGAAGTGGAGGGGAGAAGGGAAGGGAGGGAAGGATGTTTGTTTGTACGTTCGTATGTTAACACCTGGGACACCTAGAGAGCACACTGCTCAACATAGAAAAGAAATGTATGATATAAAACAATAAAAAATATTTCAAGAAAAGAAAAAAGGTTGTAATTCCCAGGTAACGGGGCTCTTGGCTGTGTCGCTTGAAAATTTGGGGAGATGGTTAGGCTGGGGAAGCCCGGCCTAAGTTACTGCCGGCCTCCTCGCCCAAAGGGGTTTGTTTGATGAAGGAAGGAAGCAGAATACAGGTAGTCCTCGACTTACGACCGCAATTGAGCCCGAAATTTTATGTTGTTCAGTGAGTTTTGCCCCATTTTACAACTTTTCTTGCCACATTTGTTAGGCGAATCACTGCAGGTGTTATATTAGTAACAAGGTTGTTAAGCGAATCTGCCTTTCCTACCTATTGACTTTGCTCGTCAGAAGGTCGCAACATGGGATCCTATGATCCCGGGACGCCGCAACCATCATAAATGCGAGTCAGTTGTCAAAACATCCAAATTACATGACCATGGGTCGTAAGTGTGAAAAACGGTCCTAAGTCACTTTTTTCCCCGTGCCGTTGTAACGCCGAACGGTCACTAAGTGAACTGTTGTAAGTCGAGGACTACCTGTAACAAAATAGAGTCCTTCGGGAGTTGGGCGGCATATAAATTTTATAACATAAATAAATAAATAAATAAAATAAAATAAGAGTTGGAAGGGACCTTGGGAGGTCTTCTAGTCCAACCCCCTGCTCAGGCAGGAGATGCTATATCATTTCATAAGGAATGGTTGTCCAGTCTCGTCTTGAAAACCTCCAGTGATGGGGCACCCACAACTTCTGGAAGGAAGCCGCCCTTCCATTGACTTGGAAGGGAATTAACTGATCAATTAATTGGAAGCCCCGTTCCCCAGAAGCATGCACGGAGTCCGTACATGCGTGACATGTATGTTTTGGCTATGACCCTCGAAGGGAGCTTTTGTTTTGCTTTGAATGCATAGGCATCCAGCCAAGCAGTCTTGCTCAGCTTGTGTCAGTAGATTACAGTGGGGCAAATAAAAGCCGGAGAGAAGATATTTCTGGCTCTTTATGGTGCCTAATCATAGGCTGAGGTGGTCGGAGACTGTGGTCCAAGCGCCGGACCGTCTGTGGCTCAAGGAAGCAGGAGCTGGTGCAGCTCTTGGCCGCTGCCCTTCCTTGGGGTTTCAGAGGGACCTGCCAGCATTCCTGGGTTGTTTTTTAATACTTCCAGCAGTCGATTTAAGTCCTAAGGCATTCGGGAGCGAAAAGAGAGTGTTTCCCCTGCCTTCCTCCCGCCAGCGTGCTTAGGGAAGGAGGATGCTTGCCCCAGCTGGTTCAATGGGTCTCTTGAGACTTTTAATCGAGATTTTGTGGGGCAGAGTTTTCGTGAATGGGAAGGCCGCGTTTTGGGCTGCAGCCCCACGGCCAGACTAGAACCTTCAAAAAGAACCGTCTCGGATCTTTTTGTCACAATGCCATCTTGATTGTTTTTTCCTAGTTAAAACGCGTGGGAATCGCATCTCTGCCCCCACTCCTGGAGAGAGAGAGGTAGAAGGGAGGGAAATTAATTTGGCCCAGCGAGCCTCTTCCGACAGTCTTGGCCCTTCATCTCCACCAACTGGGGCAGCTGAGAGAAAGGGGCCCAGGATGATGCCTGGCTTGTTCGTCAAGTGATCCAGTTGCCATATCACGCGAAGCTCAGTCAGCGGCGGCTTGTTCTGCGTGCCCATGCCTCAAAGGGTCGTTGGCACTCACATGGCAAACTTTTGCCCATCCATAGCGGCTCAGATCCTGCCACCTGAGCCCGCTCCTGCCCAACCCAGAAGGCAAGAAGAGAAAAACTTCTCAGCTGGGTTAATTTCTTAGAAAATCTGAGTGCCAGTCAGCTCTGGCATTCAGATCCTCTTTACAGATTACAGATTAGCAGAGTTGGAAGGGACCTTGTAGGTCATCTAGTCCAACCCCCTGCCCAAGCAGGAGAGCCTACACCATTCCTGACAGATGGCTGTCCAGTCTCTTCTTGAAAGCCTCCAGTGATGAAGCTCCCACAACTTCTGAAGGCAACTTCTGTTCCACTGGTTGATTGTTCTCGCTGTCAGGAAATTCCTCCTTATTTCCAGGTTGAATCTCTCCTTGGTCAGTTTCCATCCATGATTCCTTGTCTGGCCTTCTGGCAGGGTGACCTGTTCCCTCCTGTCCAACTTCTCCTGCCCTTAGGAGAGGCCAAGCACGTACAGCCACGCTCTGCCCAGGATCGCTTTAGCATTCGCTGCAGCTTCGCCGCTTTCCCTTAAAATCTGAAACCGGGTTGGGCTTCAGAGATCTGAGTTATTGGACCAGCAAAACTGGTTCGGGTGCGATGTTCAGCCAGCCACCCTTTAGCCATCTTTCTCTCGAAGGAGGAGGCAGGTGTTCTGTCCTGAGTTAGCAAGACACCATTTCACGTGGCAGGTGGCTTTGGGTGGCAGGGGGGGTTTGTTCTCTCTCTCTCTCTCTCTCTCTCTCTCTCTCTCTCTCTCTCTCTCTCTCTCTCTCTCTCTCTCTCTCTCTCTCTCTCTTCTGGCTGGTTGGAAGAGGATGCGGGGATACAGCTCAGCCAGGCAGCCTGTGGGCGGATGTCACCCCGAAGTCAACAAGACTGCCAGCCGTGTTTGCAGCCGTTGAACCTTTGCATGCCAGTAGGGAGCATCCCACCTCTGGGTGTTTTTCCAGCCTTTAAAATGCTCCTTGGGTTTCGGCAGAAGCAACTAAACAGCCCCGTGCTTGCTTGGCAGATGGAACACCAGCCACACGAAGCATTGGGGTTCTCGTGATGCAGTTCACGTGTTTGCAATGTTATGCCAGGCGTGTGGCCTTGGCGGTCATTGTGTGAGAGGAGAGGACTGGTGCTGGAGGCGGCCTGGGGTAGGACAAATAGGGGAGGGGGAGACCTGTGGGGCTACTGCCCTGCTTGGGAGGGGACATCCAAGGCATGGAAAGTGGCCCACTTGCTCCTGTGGGGAGGCGGTGAAGTGCCAGGGGCTTTTCCTGCCACAAAATTGTGCTGTTAGTTTGGCTCTGGTCTGAATTTTGCAGTGATGCCCATTCCGCTTAGGGTTACGCATAAAAGTTGAGAAACCCGCGTTGACGCTAGATTGTTGTGACTCTTGATCTCGGTTTACCTGACCGAATGCCCGGATGGCAGCACCGAGGCCTGCCCTGCGCCCCTTTTTTTCCTTTGCTCCTTAAGACCCCCACATGGCAGGCTGCCCAGCCTCTCCACAGCCTGCTTTCTTTCTTTCAGCGTGCTGAAATCTTGCTTAAAATTCAGCCGAGTATTAATGTAATGCAGCTAGTCTGACAGGTAGCTTACAATGTGGCGAGATAGATATTGCTTAGGCAAGAAGAAGAAGAAAAAAAAAACGCTCTCTGAAACATGAGTTCTGTATTTAATTATCTTGCACCCTGGAGCTCTTTTCAGCAAGCTAATCCTCTGCTCTTCAGATTGCCAGAATAATTACCGCTTTCAAAAGGAAGCCCAAAAAACTCTGGTTTTTTACCTCCAGTTATAATAACGACAGTGCTAGAGAAAGCAAAGAATGGCTTTTTTGCCACAGATGTTCCATAAGCTTTGCTGCTAATTGTTTTTCCAGGAGGACTCAGATCATACGAAAGCGGTTAACATTCCCTTCGCTGGGGGATATTTGGGGAGGTTTTTTTTAAAACAACAACAACAACGGCTGTGCAATTAGGCTGCGAAAGGGAGAGCTCGTCGCAAAGGCTGAACTGGTTCTGGACAGGCGGGCCGCCTATCGCTCCGGACCTGAGTTTGCCAAAGGGGCAAGTGAGGAAATCTGGCACAGCGGCTGCTATGAGAACGACGAGGCCCCAACCACTCCGGATCTTTTCCCCTAGAAATAGGCGTAAAAGGGTTGGGGTTAGGGGGTGGGGAAGCTGGGTTGTGGTGTTTCTTGTGGGTCATTGCTGCTCCTGGGAATCTTGAGGGTCTCCCATCCATTGAGCAGGCCCAACCTCAGCCAGGGGCTGCCAACTGGCGGGATGCAAAATCTTATTCTTCCCTGCAAATGTACTTCTCGTCTTTTCCGTTTGCATTTTAGCTGCTGGTTGGATTTGCATATCCAAGCGGTTTTGTGAACCTCTTTGGGAAGAGCATAACAAAGGAATGCACATATTTTTTTTTTTTTAAAGAAGGACTAAGAAATAAAACGGCCCATCTCGTTATTGGCACTTTAAACTGCCCAACCACGTTGCTTGGTGCTGGAAGACTTTCTTGATGTACAATTTAAGAAAGTAAACGGGGAGTTCCCTGCATGAAGACCTAATTGAAATTGGATGAAATGAACCTTCCAGCGCTTCCCCCCCCCTCCTTTCTTGGGGAATCCCATCTGGAGCCGATTTATGCTTGCTAGCTCTCCAGTTGTGGCATTTACGCCAGGAGCAACTCCGTGCGGCCGGATGTGGCTTTGAATCCTTCCATGAGGCAGGCATCTGCTTGGAGAGCGGTGGGTGGCTTCCGAATTCTGCTGACTCTGGAGCTCCGCGCTTGGTCGAAGGCTGGCGGGGGCTTCTTCCACCAGAGGACCCCTTGCCTTCATGAAGCTCAGCCACCTCTCTCGCCTCTTGGCCAAGCGTAGAGGCCGCGTCATCTCGGCTGGGCCTTTCCTTGTGCCTCTTAGACGGGCCTGGTGCCGGGCCATTCGCCACGGGGGCCTGAAGGAACCAGATTCCAAGCAGATCCCCATCAAATGAACAGGTCCCAGAGGCACGGGAGAAGCTGCTTCAAGTGGACCGTTGGCACCACGTCCGGGACATGCCAGGCGATCCAAAACCCGTTTGCAACCCTTGCGTTTTATTTCAAGGCGGCTTCTTCGCCTTGAGGAAGGAAATCTTTGCCACAGATGTAGGAGCGAAGGGTGCCAGCATCTTTCTCCGCTGTCAGCGAAAACTCTCTCTCTCTCTCTCTCTCTCTCTCTCTCTCTCTCTCTCTCTCTCTCTCTCTCTCCCCCTCTCCCTCCCCTCCCCTCTCTCTCTCTCCCTCTCTCTCTCTCTTTCGTTCTCTCCAGTCCTGTCCCAGCGCTCACATTAAAGGCCGTCTGTCCGTGGGGCGAGCAGCCAAAGCCACGGCCTGCGCATTCCTCTTGGGTTTCTTCGAGCTAAGCGTGGAGGTGTGAGTTGCCATTAAGTCTGGGGCCGAGACAGAGCCCACCCCGCCTGCCAGGCTCAACGCTCCCCGCCCGGGAGCTGCTGGTTTCTGATCTCCACATTCCACAGGCCTGAGATCCCCCTGGTAACGTCCACCTTTCCCCTTTGGAGGCAGTTTGGCCAGCAGCTCACCAAACAGAATGGAAAGCACACACACACCAGCCTGGTAATGCCACGGCACCGGCAGACTAAAAACAAATGGCCGTCCGGGGGCTTAGACTGGGTTCGCTGCCCAAAGAAGCCATGACTTCTCTCACCAAGGCTGCGGAAACACACACTGCCAAGATGTAAACAGGGCCCACCTTCCGGAAATGAAGAGGCGGCCTCGGCTGGAATTGAGCCCCCCCCCCCCGTTTGCTCACTGGGGAGGGCTGTGAAAGACCCCATCCAGAAGCCCCGTTTGGGCAGAGGGGGCCTTGGACGGTTTCTCTGGCCAAGCTTCGGACCGCTTCGCCCGGGGAGGCATTGGCACACGAGCCAGGATTTAATAGATCGGCTCTTCCCATTAAGATTAAAGCATTTTGCACGGAGCTCTTCAGGAACCATTTAATTTTCTCTTTTAATCAGAGCTCGGGGGGCGGGGGGGACGACTGAAGTGCCTGGTCTGTAAGCTCAGCTGGAAGAAGAGGCGGAACGGCAGCAGAGCTGTGGGGAAACGGGCAGCTCTTCCGCCGGCTAGCAACACAACATAACGCACGGGACGCAAGGGCAACGGGCCCACAGTCGAACCCGCAGCGCCACAGTTTCCCTGGGAACGGCTGGTGGGTTTTCTGAAGGTGCAGCGTTTTGGCAGGTCTGTTCTTCGTCCAACCAGCCCTCTTCTCCTCTCCAGCAAAGCTGGGAGAAGGAGGCCTTGCTCGTGTTGTTGAAGGGGAGGGTCCTGGTGCTGTGGGATGCTTCTTTGTTTACGTTTCTCTCTCTCTCTCTCTCTCTCCTCCTCTTCAACAGAGGTGGATTGCCAGACTTGATTGGCATAGATGTGGTAGAACAACATGCTTTTGCCTCTTCAACAAGTTCGAGTCTGTGTCTCTCTCTCTCTCTCTTTCTCACTCACTCTCTCACTCACTCATGTGTTGTGAAGATGTTTCAGGTGCCCCCATCGATTTGTGGAAACATCATGTCACCTTGGGGCCTCTTCTCTTCCGGCCACCTTCAAAAGGCTTAAAGGATGTAAAACAAAAGTTCCCCAAACGTCCCGGCTTTGCGGACGAACCTGGCGGGAGGAGTGGGAGAGGGGATGGTTCCAGGCGAGCGGTGGGCAAGCGTGCACGCAGCTCCATTTGCACGAGTTGCGGGCCCCTTGTGCGAGTAGAGCACTTGTGCACGCGCCTGCCCACTGCTCATGCGAGTGGGGATACACATGCTCACTCCCCCACCACTTCCGTGGCCCGGTGCCGAACGGCTGAAGGCCCAGTAGTGGGCCCCGGGGGGGGGGGGGGTTGGGAACCCCTGATCTAAAGCCATGGGGTTTTTTGGGGGTGGGTGGGTGTAGAAAAACATGGGACATTTTGTTTAAATCCTTGTCATCCTCTGCAGCGCTCTGGTGGCACTCGGGATCCAGCTGTTATCCTATCCCAGTTATTTCCTGAAGCTCCCGGCCGGCACCCACCTGTTTGTGTGGTGGGTTTGCCCCCATTCAGTAGCGTTTTGCTGGCTGTGGGGAAGGGGGTCTCTCTCTAAGCTTGATTTTGTTTTCAAGCCGTCCCTGTACTCTGCCACTGAATAACAAGCGCTTGGCTCATTGATCGGTGTGCTATTCTGAACACCATTTGGATTTTGCAGTAACAATTGTAGTTATTTTAGGTATTTAAAGCGGCTTCGTTTTTTTTCCAGACACGACATATGCTGCCTTTCCAAAGGCAGCTTTCCCAGGGTGGGGTTCAACGGACTATAATCCCCCTTTCCCCAAACTCTGAATGTTGCCTAAACTCCAGGAGTGCCAGATAAAGGAATGGCTGGGCTGTGCCCCCCCCCCGCCCCCGGGATTGAAAAGCCCTCTGTGGGGATGGGGCTGCCATGAGGAATTGGAAGGAAGCCGACGCCCTGTTGGAGCACGTGGGGCAGGCCGGGGT
Organism: Thermophis baileyi; assembly: GCA_003457575.1. Taxonomy (NCBI): domain Eukaryota; kingdom Metazoa; phylum Chordata; class Lepidosauria; order Squamata; family Dipsadidae; genus Thermophis; species Thermophis baileyi. Next base: position 680,134 of record QLTV01001823.1, read on the forward strand.
TGCTCAGGCAGGCAGGCAGGCAGGCAGGCGGTCTTGGGCAAGCAGAGAAGCGGAGGAGGCCCATTGCCGCATAGGCAGACAAGCGGTGGCAGCCCCACGTGTCTCCGGTCTGTGACTTGACAAGCGGGGCCACCGCCCTGTTGCACTCCGGGCTCCCCCTCCTGTCATCTCGGCTGGTGGGGCTGGTGACAGAAGAGGGCTGGGGCTTCCCTCCGAAGCGATGAGCAGAGCTGGGTGTGACGCTGCTGCGTAGGCCCTCCTGACAACGCCCCCCACCCAACGCTTCCTCCTTCCCGCTTCCTCCTTCCTGTTTCTCACCTCCAGCGTTTGAACCCGCTAGCCCCCCCCCGGGGTGGGAGGGGTTCCTGTTGGGAGGGGGCTGTCCGGGATAGGCAGGGGTCCCCGCTGAGCAAATAGCGGGCCTTCTTTGGCAGGGGAATCGCTGGATCCAGGAAGGAGAGCTTGCCAAGGGAGGGGTGCCAGCCACCTTGGTGGCCCAGTGCTGTTGCCAAACAGCCCCTCCCTCCTCTGCCCCGGGGCGCCCTCCCCTCCCCCACTTCCCCAAAGTAGCGCTCCCCAGTGCTGTCCAGCCTCTCTCTGGGAGAGCCTCTGCCAGTGTGGGGTTTCCTCCCCGTTTAGAACAGGGGTCTCCAACCTTGGCAACTTTATGACTTGTGGACTTCAACCCCCAGAATTCCTCAGCCAGCATGCGCTGCCTGAGGAATTCTGGGAGCTGAAGTCCACAAGTCGTAAAGTTGCCAAGGTTGGAGACCCCTGGTTTAGAAGAAGATGGGGTGTTGGCACCCAGGGGGCTTCTGGGGATTCACAAAGCCTGTTGCCAGCTTCGGGGGTGGGGGAGGGAAGGAGGAAGGAATCCCCCCCCCTCCACCCCAGTTGAGACAGCCTAATTTGGGGGCTCTCTTTGAAAAGTCCCCTTGTGGCCCGGAAAGGGCACATTGCAAGGCTTGAGTGGCTCTCCTGTCTCATTCGTGAAATATTTTTGGGCTCCTACAGAGGCAGCTTCTGGGCGCTGGGAGGGGCCCCAGGAGGAGGCTGCGCTGCCGATGGGATCTCTCTGGCCCAGCCCAGCGATTCCCAGGCACTGGGAAAGGCGGCATGGGAACCAGCCGGGCTCTTATCCCGCGGCTGCCCGGGGGCAGAGAAAGAGGGCGTGGGTCACGCCGGGGTTCAAACGTTTCGGAGGGAGGCCTTTTCGTACAAGAGAAGCCCGGTAGCCCGTGACTCAGCCCTTTAATGGCTTCCTTGCAGACTGTTTACTCTTCTGGGACGGCTTTGGCTCTGGCCTCGCACATCCGGCCTGGCTGCCGCTGGGCTGGGGAGTGTGTGGGGGGGGAGTGGGGGGGGGAGTTACGTCTGAGCCAAGACTAGCTGGAACCGCCATCTGCCACGCAAGGGAGCGAACGCAAGGGAGCGAACGCAAGGGAGCGAACGGTGGGGCTGCCTTGCTCAGCCTGGATGGGGAAGGTGAGCCCCTCTCGCCACCACCCCTCCGCCTGCAGGGGGAAATTTCTTTTTTCTTTTTTAAATGCAGCGGCCTCTCCTGAGTCGGCCCCAAGGAGAAGCTAATGGATCTGCGGGCGGCGGTTTCTTGGCTTGGGCAGAAGGAGATGTCTGGTGGGGGGGGGATGCTGCTGCTGGGTCAGCATCTCTTGGGCATCTTGAGAGCCGCGCCGGGCGGGATTGCCGCCAAGCCCAGCATCCCTTACGGGCCGGGCCGCTGGAATGCGCCGCAGTCGAGGAGCACTTAGAGAAAGGGGGGAGCTGGGAGCCCCGGTGTTCCTCCCCCCCCACACTTGATATCGGTTCCAAGGCTTTGGGATGGTGGGGAAGGAGAGGCTCAGGAGGGCTACCCTTTGCAAAAGCGCATTGGGGAAATTCACGCCCGTGGGGATTCATTGTTGAGGGAGAAGCAGTCAAAGTTAAGAGATACGTTTCCTTTTTCTTTTCTTTTTTTCTTTTCCTTTTAATAACCTGATGGGGAGCCCTGATTTCCCATTAGCAAAATGCAATGTTTGGCTCTTGTTCAAAGCCAGCCGGGCTCTGTCAGAAAGATATAAGTAAGACGGCCTGCCCATCGATACCTGTGAAGGTGGATGGTAAAACACCCCCCCCTCCCTCCTAAAGAGGCCTCCATTTTCCTTGCAAGCATCCTTAAGCGAGGGGAACTGGGATGATTGCGGCTTCTTCCCTCCGGCAGCCAGTGAGTTAACTGGGGCTGGACCCAGAATGGCTAAACCTTGTGAGGTTTACCAAGCATCCTTGCCAGCTAGCTCCTTCTTGGGATGCGGTTCGAACAGCTGGGGAGGCTGGACTCGGGCAGTGGCTGGGTCCGTTCCGTCCATCCCTGAGCCGCTTGCTCCTGATCTCGAAGGGCAGGAGAAGACTGGAGAAGGCATCATGGCTGCGTGTCCGGCCACATGCACGCCGAGTCACTGGACTTGGAAGTCTCAAATCGCTCAGGCTAAAAACAAATTGCAAGGCCAGTAGTTTTTTAGTCGGCCTATAAACAGCCGGTGGTGAAGAGCAAAGCTAGAAATACTTTTTCCTGGACCACATTCTGCTCAAGCGAGCAGGTGCTTATTAAGGATAGGAGAAAATGTAAAAATGGACCCGGCCAGCTTGTTTTGCAAAATGGCACTTGGCGTGAGCTCCACCAGCACATTCGGAGGCACCTGGGAAGGATTTTGGGGGGTGCAAAACAAGACAGCCGCCACTATCGTCCTTCCTTTCTCCTTGGCGTGATTCCAAATGCAGCTAAACCTGTCGAGGCTTCGAGACAACCCTGAGCAGAGACTTGGCTGAGGAAGTCTACAGCAGCAGGCTTCCTGGAGGCATCGCGGCCAGCGACGGTTTTTAGGCAGGGTTTAAAACTATGAAGGGGGTTGGAATAATCCCCCTGACATGTCTTGGGGTTGACATGGTTCGATGGAACGAAAGCAGGGGTTGACAGGCTGTGTAGCCCAGGGGTGTTAAACTCGATTTCATTGAGGGCCGCATCAGGGTTGTGTTTGACCTCCGGGGGGGGCAGGGGGGGCATGGCCAGTTTGACGTCAGTCGTGTCGGGAGCGCCTGTGGTGGTTTGAGGGCTCTGCCAGTGAAAACGGGCTCCTGAGCTCTGTTTTCGGCTGCGACGGTGTCCTGCAACCCTCTGCCAGTGAAAACGGAGGCGGCCCTCCCAAGCTCCATTTTTGCTGGCAGAGGCACCGCGGGCCGGTCCTTTGCTGTTTCCAGGGTGGCCCCGTGGGCCAGATCTAAGCACCCCGCGGGCCGGATCCGGCCCCCAGGCGTTGAGTTTGACACCCCTGGTCTAGCCAAACTCCATTTGGCATGTTGGCTTTAATTTGAAGGCGAAATATGAACTCTGCTGAGAGTATTCCTATCCACGAAGGAAAATCGGACCCTTTGCATCTGAAATCAAATTTCAGAATTGGGGATCAAGCTCCCCACCCCCACCCCCCAAAAAAGATGTGTTTGAGTTTTGAGTGAGTTAAAGAAGGACACCGAACCAGAAAAACCTAAATAGCAGTTGATGTATTTGGGTATTTGTGAGCGCCAGAAAACCACCTCCGTTCAGGCCCCACTGAAGGAAGTGCGGAAGGCCACGTCTCCTCATCTCGCTCGTTGCTTCTCTTTCAGATGGGAAGAGGAAGTGGCCAAGAGGATGCGGCTGCAGTCGATGGTAGAGACGCTGCAGGAGGTACAGCTTTTTCCCGTCGAGGCATTGGCGGGTAACACGTTGGTTTAGCTGATCGCCAGGACTGGCACCCCCTGGATGTTTGCTCTCTGGAGCTGAAGCCTGTTCCCTCTGCCAATAAGAAGGTCAACAGAGCCCCCCCTGAATAGGGAGCCCTGTGGGTCTGCTAGGCCTCGGTTGGGGCATCAGGGAGCAGATCAGCTGCAGCCATCCTGAGGAGCCTTCCTGGCTGTGACCGGGACCTGGCAGCCATTCCTCTTCCACAGACGTCTCCACACGTGGCAACTTTCAAAGACTTCAGTTCCAGAATTCCTGAGCCAGCCATGCTGGGAGTTTAAATCCTCAAGCCTTAAAGTTGCCAAGTGAGGAGACCCCCCCCCCGCTCTTCCTCACTGAAAGGAGAGCCCCCAGGCCGCCTCCTGGAGCTGGCAGAGGGCTGGGTGGAAAAACGGGGGGGGGGGGCATTGCTGCCCTAGACTCGGCCTTGTCCCTCCTGTCTGCAGTAAGGAATCCCAGAGGGAGTAGGGAAAACCGGGGCTGACCCATTGCAGATTGAAAGCAGGTCTGTTGCCAGCAACGATGGGCAGGAAGGTGGGCTGCCCTCCTGAATATAAGGGAGAAATCCATGGGGCCTGGCACACCCCAGAATTGGGACCAGGTGGTGAATGGGTGGAGAGAAACTTGCGCTCTGCCTCAAGTAAGCCTGGGGGTTCAGTGGGGCCAAGAGTAGTCTTCAGTGTGACTGCGTGGGTCTCATTCCTGCGTTTGCATCTTCCATGGGGGGGGGTGTCTCTCCTTCCTCCCTTTAGGAGGCGCAGGAAGCTGAAGCTCTCCAGGAGGAGCTGAATGAGAAAATCGAGAGGCTCAAAGCCGAACTGGTGGTCTTCAAGGGTCTGATGAGCGACGTAAGTACCCCAGGCGGCCGTGTCGGTCGAAGCCGAGCAGTCATTCTCGCGACGCCGCCACTAAAGGAAGAGAAAGGGACAAGTTGGCTGAGGGCTGCTTGTAGTTAGATCACCCGCCTGGTATGACCCAATGCATCGCACCGGCCCACTCGCCCTCCTCGTCCTGCTTCCCCTCCGATTGGTGTCGATGCATTAACTTGCTGCTCCCCCCTCCTACAGCACCCCGATGTCTCAAACCCCCCCCCAAGCGGCTGGCCAGGCAGTGCTGGGCCCGAGTGGTGGCCTCTCAAAGAGCCCCCCTGCCCCCGCATGGCACTCCGAGGGCAGGGGTTGCCCCTCACAAGGCTGATGTGCTCCCCTCCCTTGCACTCAGGTTGACCGCCTGCTTCTCATGCTGCCCCTGCAGGGACGAATCGGGGGGGGGGGGAGTCCAGATTACAGAGACGACGTTCCCCTTTCTCGTGTGTTCCAAGGGGTTCCAAGCGTGTTGGAAGTTTCTTTTGGGCGTGTTGTGTATATTTCCCCTTCACTTTAGGGGGAGCCGTGTTTGGGGACTGGGAAGCCCTTCTCGTTTTTAGCTGAGTGTGCTCAAAATAATAATAATAATAATAATAATAATAATAATAATAATAAATAATAATAATCATAATCATAATGAGAACGCAGGCTTAGAAAAGTACCTTGGATGGTTTCAAGCATTGATTGTTTCCATTTTTGGAAAAAAAAACCTGGTTACTTAGTCTGTCTTCTGGCGATGTTTTTGAAAACCAGATACACAACAGGCGAGATATCAAAGGTGTGACCCTTACTTGCCCAAAGCAGAATGGCAGATTTCCTTCTTTGTGTGCTGCACACAGATTTGGGTCTCTCGCTGAAATGGGTCCCCCTCCCCCCCTTCCTTCGTTGGCTTTGATTCCAAGACTCTTTGGTCTCAGAGAGTGAAGGAGAAGAGCCATCTTGGGGACAGGTTGCTAACATTGTCTGTGGAGATACTCAAATCATCCAGGTCATGGTTGTCCCAAACTTTTCTTGGTTGTTGTTGTTGTTTTTGTCCTTGAAAACGTCTCGCTCCTCACCCAAGACCCTTCCTCAGTTCTGACTGAACTGAGTGAACTCACGAGTCAGAACTGAAGAAGCTTCTTGGGTGAGGAGCGAAACGTTTTCAAGGACAAAGAAAAAAACAACCACCAAGGAAGTTGTCCGGTTGCCTTTTGGAAAAGCACCTTTTGGGTTGAGATAGCTAGGTAAAGGGGAGGGCTCCTCCTTTCCCAGCAGATTGGTGAGTTTCCTCGGTGGACTTTGTGTATCAGATAGTCCCTGTATCCCATGGAGAGGTCTCTCCCCCACCCCACCCCCCGGGAAAGTCCCCAGCAGCTCCCTGAGATGCTTGCTCCCTTCGAGGGGAACGTTCGGTCCGCATCCGTGATGCGCCTTCCCTGTGGTGCTCGGGAAAGAGGCCATGTTTGCCTGAAGGCCGGCCTGATCTGCGGAGGGCGATCCTTCCGAGTGTCTTTGAACTCTTCCGAGGTTTGTAATTCCCCCCCTGCTGTCCTTCCCGCAGCCCATGACCGACCTGGACTCAAAGATCCAAGAGAAAGCCATGAAAGTGGACATGGACATCTGCCGGCGTATTGATATCACAGCCAAGCTGTGCGATGTAGCACAGCAGCGCAACTCGGAAGACGTTTCCAAGATATTCCAGGTGATTCAGCTGGAGAAGATGGCTGTGTTGTTGTTAGGGAGGAGGAGGAGGGGAGAAGCAGGAGTGGAGCCGGGGAGGCAACTGATGACCTCCCTGGACCCACTCTCCCCTCCTTCCCTCCTGAGGGTTCAGAAGACCCTCCCAGGTGCCAAGGAGGAGTCATGTAGCTGTCAGGAGGCCCCACTTGGAGGGACCCACCCGTTTTTCTAGGTCTCTGGCTAGTGGACGTGGGATGAAGCCAGCCAAGCACTTGGCTGCCTTCAGGGAAAGCCTGCGAGCCAGGAGTGGCTGCCCCAAGCCACTCGTTGGCTCCAAGGCTGAGTCCCACCACCACCAGCCCCCCCCGATGGCCCCTGACTTCCAGGCGGGGCACCCTGAGGCCCTCGGGCAGTCCCAAAATGGCACTCAGGCCCCCTCGCTTGGTGTTTGACGGTCGTGAATGAGTCTCCTTTTCGTTCTCTGGTGTCTGGCACTAACCGCCCGTGGTGTGTGTGTGTGTGTGTGTGTGTGTGTTTCCAGTCTCTTTCCTCTGTCTTCCATTCTGCGTACCCCCTTTTCCTGGCCTGATTTAGCGCTGCCGGTTGATGGACACGACCTTAGGGTGGGCTTCTCCCTGAGGCCGAGAAGACCCTTCCTGCCAGATCCTCTCGCTCTGCAGCTTCCCACTCTGAGCACCTTCAGCTGCTTCAGCGTCCGTCCCCCCTTTGGGCTTGCGCATGGCTGGCCGAGTTGCCGAGGCCGCCCGTGGCTTGCTTCTGCTGCGCGCCTCCTCCCCCCCCCCCGATTTCCTTTTGGCCTGTGACTTTAACACCTCTCGTGTGGCTTGTGTGCACCAGTCCCAGGGGGAGCCCGGGGAGTTTTCTTCCCTTGCAGAGCGCTCATCGTGTCTTCCCTGCTCCTCTCGCGGCGCAGCAGCTCAGCCTGGCCTTGTAGTGACGGCCCTTCTCTCCGATTAAGGTGGCCTCCAAGAAGAAGGAGCGCCAGTTCACATCGGAAGAAGATGTGGCCGAGCAGGACACGGACAATGCCCGCTTCTCGGAGGAGGACGTCAGCTGCTCTCTGAACATCACCGACGAAATGAAGAGGATGTTCAATCACTTGTGAGTACCTGAGCCCACCTGAGCAGTGGGCTCTGCCCAGGCTCTTCCGCTTAGGCCAGGGATCGACAACCTTAAACACTCAAAGAGCCATTTGGACCCGTTTCCCACAAAAAAGAAAACACCGGGAGCCACAAAACCCTTTTGACATCTAAAATGAAGATAACACTGCATATATGGATTTTTTTACCTTTATGCCATGTATAAAAACTATAGTGTGTTGCATTTATGAAACCAATGAACTGCTACAGAGAAAACACATTTTTATTTCTGCATGCAACAAAAACATTTTGAACTCCCCAAAAAAAAAGGATGGGTCGAAAAGCTCAATGTATCACGTGCTGGCGAGTGTCGCACATTGGCGGTTGGGATGCATATTTTGAGCGACGGAGCTGCAGCAGAGGGATGAAAGAGCCACATGCGGCTCCAGAGCCGCAGGTTGCAGACCCCTGGCTTAGGCTTTGCTTTCAGGGTGTGGTTTCCAGAAGCAGGGGTCTCCGGCCCGATAAACTTGGGGCTGTGCATTTTTCAGGAAGCCTGGCCCCAAAGCCCCAGGCTGGCTCTGAGCCAGGAGAGGCCATCTTGTCACACCAGCCCGGAAGTGAGCTCTCCCCCTGTTTCTCTTCCCTAAGTAAAAGAGTGCTGAATTTTCAAGGCCAGCTTAGCTTTGGGGGGGGGGGAGATTTGGCTTTTCTGTAAGTGGGCGGGACTTGAAAAGCTTTGAGCACCCGGGCGCAGTTGGGAAAACTCTCCCAGGCATGACCTGACACTCTGGTGTCCTAAGGTTAGGGCTGACCTCAACTTCCTGCCTTCTGTCTGGGCTGCTGGGAAGGCAGTGAGCTCAGGAGGCAGGCATCTCTCCCAGAGAGAGTGAGGAGGGGGAGTGCAGCCCTCTGTCTCAGGAGGGCTTCAGCATGGGAAGGAGGGAGGGAGGGGAGGGAAGGAAGGAAGGAAGGAAGGAAGGAAGGAAGGAAGGAAGGAAGGAAGGAAGGAAGGAAGGAAGGAAGGAAGGAAGGAAAGGAAAAAGGGCTAAAGTAGCAAACCCAGACAAAGCACTGTTCCTTTGGGCTGTCGGTGGGGGGCGGGCAGGATGCCCTTTGATTCGGGCACTGCAGCTGGAGCCGAGAAGGCAGGACTGTTGGTGAGCACAGAGCGCCCCCTGGAGGGCTACGTTCTTGAAGCAGGGCCGGCCTGTTGAGCGACGGAAGGAAAGACGGGAGGGAGGGAGGGAGGGAGGCCGGAAAGAGCTTGGACCAAGAAGCCCGTCTCCGCTAGTGCTAGCAAGTCCCGGTAAACCGAGTTGTAACGTCGGGACGCATCTTCAAGCAGGCGGGAGACCTTCGATTTTGATGACGACTGCGACAGCTTGACTTGGGAGGAAAACGAAGACACCCTGCTCCTGTGGGAAGACTTTACCAACTGCAACCCGACCGTGGAGCTCCAAGGAGAGGTGAGTGGTGCCCCAGCTCACCTGCCCCCTCCTCCCCCCCCCCGCATCTGCCATCCAAGCACTGGACTTGACTGAACTGCTTTTTATTCAGGGCCCACTTTCCATAGAAGAACTGGAGTTTAATCAGGCCACAAAACGGAAGCAGTATGCTCCATCCCATAATTGGGTAGACCAGGTTGCCCTGATAAAAAACAACAACACTTAATCTTTCCCCTGATATAGACGACAAAGGCAGGAGAGCCTGTGGCTTAGAGGTTAATACATCTACCTAATATGCACGTAGCCCGGGTTCGAATCCCAGAGGGGTATGGCTAGCTGACGAGAGCTAAATAGCTTGAAATAGATCTATACTAGTCTCCCTTTGTTTTTTTATGTCGGTAAAACATAAATTTAACACAGGAGTCACATGTTTAGCTATTAACCTCACTTCCCCAGCAGACCCGATGCCTGTTTTAATTTGAGCTCTGCTTCCTTACCTGACCGTTGAGTCCTAAGTCAGAGCCAAGGCAAACTCACAGTGGCTCCGCAACCTTTCAGATTGAAGCTTTGGGCTTAATTGGGCATTTCGAGAGGCCGGCTAGGAAAGAGTCCCATTTGCTGGACCTGAAGGCAACGATGTTGAGAGGGAGGGTGGCCTCAGAAGGGCCGGCGGCTCCCTTCCGAAAGGCTTTCGTTCAGGCTCGGAGCCCAAGAAAGCGGCAGAGGGGAGCGGGTGGGGAAGCCCGCCCAGAAGCCCCCTTGGGAGACCCCCGGTGAGTGGCCTCGCTCACCTGCCTCCCGCCTAAGGCTGCCCCTTGGTGTGTCTTTCAGCAAGAGGAGAACCTGGGAAACTTGATCCATGAGACGGAATCTTTCTTCAAAACCCGAGACAAGGAATATCAAGAAACGATAGGGCAGATCGAGGTAAAAGGTCAAACGATGGAACTGGCCCCGCCTGCGGGCGGCAGGGAAGGAAAGGCAGCAGCTCTCCACCCACCCACCCACCCACCCGGGCCTTCTCTGCTGCAGGGTGGGAATGAAACCAAGGAGTGTCCCTCAGAGCGGCGTGGGGTGTCACACTCCTTAGAGAGACACAAACAGGCGAAAGAGGCGAAGCTAGTGAGCTGTCTTCCAAGTCCACTAGGATTGCCGGGGCCCAAGGGCTGTTCGGCAGATGCCCTTACGGAGGGGCAGGGGGTCCCGGTTAAGCCCCTTCCCTTCTGTTCCCCCTCCACAGCTGGAACTGGCCACCGCCAAAAGCGACATGAACCGCCACCTTCACGAGTACATGGAGATGTGCAGCATGAAGCGGGGCCTCGACGTCCAGATGGAGACCTGCCGGCGGCTAATCAAAGGCTCCGCGGAAAGGTGGGGCAGGAGGAGGGGGGCACCGCCCTGCTTCCACCAAGAACCGCCCCCCCCCCCCGCGGGTGTGGGAGGCAGCAGGAAGAGGCTGGTCTTGAGTGTCCTGCACCAGTTCTTTTGGTGGGGACGAGTCGAGGTTCAGATCCGATCCTGCCTTTTGTCTTTCCTGCCTCCTCCAGAAATTCCCCGTCGCCCAGCTCGGTCGCCAGCAGCGACTCGGGAAACACGGACGAGATTCAAGACGACTTTGACAGAGAAGCAGACGTGGAGCCCATGGTCAGCTGATGAACACCCAGAGCGAGGGGCGCAGGGGTTGGGGGGGGGGGGTTGGGGGGGGGGGGGGAACAGAAGAAGGTCCAGGGAAGAACAGAAAACTTTGGGGGGGGGGAGAAAACCCTGGACAGAAGTTGAAACCTTGCAGCATGGGTGAGACAGGACTTCAGCGTCCTCGGCCGGCGTTCCCGGAGGCTCGCCTCCCGCGTCATCTCAGGATTGGTGCTGTAAAAAACTTTTGTACTGTTCCGTCAACGACAAATGTGACAAAAACAAAAAAAACTGCAGTTCTACCTGTGCCTTCGCCCCAGGCTGTGGGCCCAACCGAGCTCGTCCTGCGGCACGTCCCAGCTGCTTCGGACGGAAGGCAAGCTCCTGGGGATGGGCGCCTCTGGCGTGGGGGTGGGGTGGGGGGAACCTCAGAGGCTCCAGGCCCGACGTGCTTCTTTTGCTGCCCAGGGTGGCCAACCCAGAGAGCCTGGGAGGGTAAAGCCAGGGCAGGGCAAGGCCAGAAGGACCCCAGAGTGGGAAGGTCGCAGTTTTTAACTACTATGCAAAAAAAAACAAAAACAAAAAAAAGCAAAAGTGCTTTGCTTGCCTTATTTCCGTGGCACGTTTGGGCCTCTGCTGGGCTCGGGTTCCTCTCCCGAGCGCTCGGCGGTTTGGCACCCCTGACCCGGTCTGGGGGCTTGTCCGGTTCTGCTTTGTGAAGGTCTTGTCTGCCGCCTTGGCATGGCTGGAGGGCTGTGTCTTTTTTTCCCCCCTGCTGCTTCCCCGAGTGCTGGGCGTGTGTTCCGGGGCTTCAAGAGACGAGGAGGGGAAGCCATGGGTGGGTGCGCGCAGGCTGGGGAGCCCCCAAATCGGGGGTGTGGCAGCTGCCTGGCACCTGAGATGCCCTCGTGTGTTCCCTTCCCCCTCCCCCCTTTCTTTCACTCTCCCTTGCTGACGTTTGGTGGCGGCACTGTTGGTATCGGACCGGCTGCTTGGCTTCTGTGGGCGGCTGGCTTTTGGTGTGAATGGTGGCGGGACGAGGGTCAGTTAGGGAGACCCCCATCCACACCCATGGCCAGCTGGCAGCCCTCCTCCAGCTGAGCCCACTCCTCTTGTTCTGTGCTGAACACCCCCCCCCCAGGGGGAGGGGTGTGGTTTCTGGCCTGTGCAAACAGCTGCTGTGTCGACAGACAGACAGACAGACAGACAGACAACCCTTCGGTGATGGGCTGCTTAAGGGCACTCCCCCCCCAACCCCAGTGAGTTCCTGAAACGTTTTTGGTGGTGGTGGGGGGGGGGGCGTTGATTCTTCTTCCAAAGTGCTTTTTAAACCCTTCGCTATTTTTCCCCCTAGCCAAAGTCGCATCCTTTTCTTTCCTTAAAAGCCAACCTCCCCACTACTATTACTATACATGTATTTTTTTATTTTTATTTTTTTGCAAGGGTTGATACTGTACTCGGTACTTTCATAAAAAGCCTGCCTTGAGGTCACCAAGCCGGTGTGTCATTTGGGCTGCTTTAATTGGCAGCTTTGTGAAAGACAGGAGAACCCTACGAGGCCTCTCCCAGCCAGACGCCTCAGCTTTTGCCCTCGAACATCTGTCGGATTTCACAGTTGTTTAGCTGCCCGGCGGAGGAGAATTCGCTCTTCCATCAACTGACCGCTTGCGGATCCCCCCCCCCCGTTTCCTTGTTGCTCGATCGTGCCTGTTATTGTTTTACTTCTGAACGCACAAGCCTGGTTTGGTGTATAAGCTTTTAAATGGATAGCATGTGAATAAAGGGGTCGGAGGAGGTGGGCACGGCCCTCGCTGGGTGGGGGGGGTACCTGGGCGAGGAAGGGACTGTCCCTTGGCGTAGGGGACACAAGGGCAGTTCATTCTAGCTGGAACAAGGTGGCCCCTGCATCACTATACACAGGTGGAGGGTGTCCCCCCAAAAAGTTAAGATGGCGGCTGCACAATCCAATCCCCACCCCCTCTTTTACCCGCATGGGGTGGAGAACCTGTCCAGCCTCCATCTTGGCTCTTTTTGAACCCCTGTGAATGGCCTGGGCACTCGTCACAGAGAAGAAGTTGTGGGTTTTTTTGTTTGTAGGTGTCAAAGGGAAATGGGGGAAAAAATTGCCTAAGAATAAAGTTAGGACGATACGGGATGGTAATGGTAAAGGCAGCGATCACCAATATTATATGCAGGCTGTAATTAAGGTTTTGTTTTGTTTTCACTGCCTGGAAACTGGGGAGGCTGCCCCAAGCGAGACGTAATTGTGGTCAGTTAATGTCCAACATGGCTTCCCTCGGGGAGCGTTGGCGTTGACGGTGCTGACACAGTGGGCAGGCAGGGAAGTGCGTTAAGGGTCTCTGGCGATTTTGGAAAAGGGGGGGAAATAATGTTGGTGGGGCTGCAGGACATACTTTCAATTCCTTCCTTTCTCTCTCCCCTCCCAGTAAGGCTGTAAATACTTTCTTTTGTATTCATAAGGCCGTGTCCCAGCGACACTTTTTAAAGACTAACCAATCTCGTTTCCTCCTGGGTTTTTAAAGGCAGGTGGGGGGAAGGGGGGG
>QLTV01001823.1:696284-716895 GCA_003457575.1 Thermophis baileyi
TGTTCCCTGTCATTGCTGTATTAATATTATTGACTTTAATAATAATAATAATAACAGTAATAATAAAAATAATAATAACTAATAATTTTAATAGAAATAGTAATAAAGACAAATAATACTAATACTATTACTACTAATACTAATAGTAATAATAGCAGTAATAATAATAATAATAATTATTATTTGCATTTTCTTCCTTTCACCCTTTCTTTATTTGCAGTTTTCCTTATCTTCCTGCTAAGCCTAAGGGAATCAGCTATTAGCAAACTTTAGGGTTTCAACCATTACAACTGCCCTATAAATAAAATATACCGGTAAATAAACACAAATATTCAGGTCTGTGTACACACACACACACACACACACACACACACACACACACACACACACTATACAGCTAGTCCTCGACTTATGACCACAAAATTCCCATTTGTAAGCGAGGCAGTTAAGTGAGTTTTGCCCTGTTTTACGACCTTTCGCGCCACAGTTGTGAAGTGAATCTGGCTTCCCCGTTGACTTTGCTTGTCAGAAGGTCACAAAAGAGGATCCCATGTCCCTGGGACGTTGCAACCGTCATAAATATGAGTCAGTTGCCAAGCCTCTGAATTTTGATCTCGTGACCACGGGGAGGCTGCAACGGTCGTAAGTATGAAAAGCAGTCCTACGTCACTTTTTTCAGTGCCGTTGTAACTTGAAACGGTCCCTAAATGAACTACCTTGAGGACTACCTATGCATAGACATATTGGGGAGCGGGATAAAACTCTTTTGCTTGGGTTGGCCAGAAAACCTTCGAGATCCCTTTCCCCCAGTGTCAAGTTTAAATCCTTTGGGGTGGGGGGAGGAAACACTAACCTTTTTTCTTTTTCGTTTGTTTTAATTTTGCTTCCAGCCTGGGGCTTTAAAAAAGGGACAGGTTAGTCATGGTGATGAAATATTCTTGCTCAGTCGTAGGCTAGTGGAAATTTTTTTCTTTCTCTCTGTCTTTTTGCTTGGTGAGTAGAAATAGATCTGGCAGGGCTGGAAGATCAAACTTTCAATTTAAAAACAATTGCCTTTGCTGTCAGTATTGGCTTTTTTAGGGCTACTTGCAATGCAGGAAGAATTGCGACTTAAAATACCTCAGGAAAGCAATAAAATGCAGAAGCCAAATAAAACTATAAAAATAAAAAATATAAAATGTATAAAAAATAAAAAGCCAAATTAAAAAAAAAAACAATTGCTACCAACCTGCCTTCCATTGAGGACCTGTATACTGCACAAGTCAAAAAGAGGACTCTGAAAATATCTACAGACCCCTCGCATCCTGCACATAAATTGTTTCAACTCCTACCCTCAAAGGGCATTGCACACCAGAACAACTAGACACAAGGACAATTTCCCCCCGCATGCCATCACTCTGCTAAACAACTAATTCCCACAACACTGTCAAACTATTCACTAAGACTGTATTACTATTATTCTTCTCATCCTTCCTATTACCTATCTCCTCCCACTTATGACTATAACCTTGTTGCTTGTATCTTATGATTTATATTGTTTTATTTAGTTTCCTAGTATGATTTTGATTGCTTATTTAGTATCCTGTGACTATCACTAAGTGTTGTATCTTATGAGTCTTGATGAATGTATTTTTATGTACACTGAGACACACATTCCTTGTGTGTCCAATCACACTTGGCCAATAAAGAATTTTATTCTCTATTCTATTCTCCAAACTGCTAAAACAACGGTGACAAGTTATGCAGGTAGTCCTCCGCTTACGGCCATTTGTTTAGTGACCGAAGTTACAGCGTCACTAAAAAAAAGTGACATAATGACCAATTTTTGCACTTAATGACCATCGCAGCGTCTCCATGGTCATGTGATTGAAATTAGGGCCCTTGTCAACTGGCACGTATTTATGACAGTTGCGCTGTTCTGGGATTATGTGATCACGCTTTGTAACCTTCCCAATCAGTTTCAAGCAACGTGGGAAGTCGCATTCTTTTAATGACCCCGTGACTCACTTAACAACTGCAGTAATTCCCTTAACAACCGTGGCAAAAAAAAAAAAAAGAAGATAGTAAAATCAGGCATGGCTCCCTTCACCACCACCTCCTCGCTTAGCGATGGAAATTCTGATCCCAATTGTGGTCGTAGGTTGAGGACTACCTGTAAATTCCTAAGTGATTTGGTTAAGGAAAGCCCCAATCAAATTGAAAGCGTTAAATTTGGGGCCCAGAAGTTTCAGTCTTCTGTCCCCCATTTCAGGTTTACCTCTGAATGTGCTCTCTTTATCTACACCCTTTCCTTTCTGGCCTTTATCAGAATTAGCAGGGCTTTGGCCTTATCAGCATTGGTTGAGATAAAGCCAAGCTTGGGAGCAAGGGAACTTAACAGCTGTCCCTTTTTTTTGCTCAGACCTTTTGCTTTCAACTTGTGCCCTGGGCCTTCAAAATCAAGGTTATGCCTGCTGAGGCAGAAAAGATCAAACTTTGCACCGAGTTACAAAAGTCCAGCTCCTCAAGCATGCATTTTGCTGATCACAGATTCCTACTTGGAATGTGGAAAGCAAGAAAGAGTTGGGAGAGGAAAGGTTTTAAAAGAACAATGCCTTCTCAGAAAGTGGTCTTTCGGGGTAAACACTCTCCATGAGGTTCATAGTGTGTCTCTGCTTTTAAAAAAATACACTCACTTCGAGTGAGCATTAGGCTCGGATTGGGGAAACTGACTGGTTCACGTCAAACTTACAAAGGGATTTTCAGTAAATTACTGTTTTGTGCAGTCTTGAGTCCCAAGGGGAGAAACCACATTTTAAACTTCGGTTAACCTCATTTTATTCACAACATTTAAACTCCATTTCAGATGGAAAATAAGTTGCTGGCGCAGCCTGTAAATACCAGTAGCATGCCCCTGTCTTCGGACTGACAATGTAAAAAGTATGACATGTGAGGAAAAGGAAATGGGGAGGGAAGAGGAATTGGGACAAGGAATAGATAGTAGGTGTGGTTATTTATAGCTTAGGAAGGCGATGAAGCCTCAACAGGAGCAAACAACTTATATACTATTACCTGCAAAGCTGTATCAATGCCCGTGAGGGAATCTTTATATTATACTTTATTCCTATACCTGTTGTTAAAAAAGCTGTGTTGCAAAATATATAACAGAAAGCCTCTTCACAGCAGCATTTTGCACTCCCTAAAACAAATAATGCAAGGTTCAAGTTTTAAACTTCCCTCTCCTTTTTTAGTCCTGGTTTAATGCTTACTTGGGTGTTTATTAATGTACTTGTTCGTCTGCATTTCTTTCTTCCCTCTTTCTCCTAGACTTTCAAAGCAATATACGTGGCTTTCCCCATTCATTCGCCTTCCTCTTTTAACAGTGCAGCCCTCTTTGGAACTGAAGAAACAAAGCGTTAGTACATCAGGCCTACAGATTTCTCAGGGATCCCTTGTGATTCACATAAAGCGAAATAACCTGGTGGTTGTTGTTTTTTGCTTTCCCCATCCCCCAGCCTGCGGTGGCAGCACCGTGCCTCAGTCAAGGTGGTCAATGAACCTGTTTTGGCCTTCAAACCTGGGAGCCCTGAGCGAGCCGCCCTCCGGCAGGTAACAAAGACAAAGAGAGGAGTCCTCATTGTGGCATAGGAGCCAGAGCAGGGGTGTCAAACTCGATTTCATTGAGTGCCGCATCAGGGTTGTGTTTGACCTCGGGGCGTGGGGGTGGGGCAGGGGTGTGTGTGGCCAGCTGGATGTCACTCGTGTCGGGGCGCCTGTGGTGTCCCGAGTGCTCTGCCAGCGAAAACGGGCTCCGTTTCTGGCTGCGGCGGCCTCCTGCAACCTCCTGCCAGCGAAAACGGAGCTCGGCAGGGCCACATACGGTCCTCCCAAGCTCCGTTTCCACTGGCAGAGGCACCGTGGGCCGGTCCTTCACTCTTTCCAGGGCAGCCCCATGGGCCGGATCTAAGCACCCCGCGGGCCGGATCCGGCCCCCGGGCCTCGAGTTTGACACCCCTGAGCTAGAGCATCCAGTCAAGTGCAGCGACACGCATGGAACACAAGACTGCTTGATTTCCAAGCTCTTGTTGCCGCCTTTAATTCCAGGGCCTGCTTGCTCAGGTATAGAAGCAAAGCTGCACTTCGATTCGCACTCATTACAAAAAGCAGGGACTGCACGTGTGGCTGCAGTTTAGTGGCCCTGCCTTGCCAGTAATGGGCAGATAAAGATTCCAAGATTGAGGGTTTGGAGAAAATCAGATTTGGGGGTGAGATTTGAAGCGAGGAAGAAAGATGTACTCTTTTCAGGCGCAAAGGATTGCCAGGAAGGTTGGAAGGACAGCAAGCTTTTGGTTGCGGAGAACAGCAACACAAATACAAGTAGTCCTCGACTTACGACCACAATTGAGCCCAAAATTTCTGTTGTTAAGTGAGTTTTGCCCCATTTTTACGACCTTCCTTGCCACAGTTGTTAAGTGAATCCCTGCAACTGATAAGTTAGTAACACAGTTGTTAAGTGAATCTGGCTTCCTTACTGACTTTGCTTGTCAGAAGGTCACAAAAGGGGATCACCCCAGGACACTGCAACCGTTGTAAATATGAATCACAGTTACCAACCGTCTGAATTTTGATCACATGACCCTGGGGATGCTGCAATTGTAACTTTGAAAAATGGGCATACGTCACATTTTTCAATGCCGTTGTAGCTTTGTTGTTGTTGTTAGTTGCGAAGTCGTGTCCGACCCATCGCGACCCCATGGACAACGTTCCTCCAGGCCTTCCTGTCCTCTACCATCCCCCGGAGTCCATTTAAGCTCACGCCGACTGCTTCAGTGACTCCATCCAGCCACCTCGTTCTCTGTCGTCCCCTTCTTCTTTTGCCCTCAGTCTTTCCCAGCATTAGGCTCTTCTCTAGTGAAGAGCTTTGAAAGGTCACTAAATGAACTGTTGTAAATTGAGGACTACCTGTATCCCATTTGGGGAATGAAGAGAAGGGGGCACAAGGAGGTCTCCAGAATAGGCAAGGTGTGAGCAGCGCAAGGATCAGAGAAATAAATTTGTTGTGATCTGGGGAGCAGAACAAATGAGATGACAGCTAACCTGTTTACAAAGTTGTTACTTCCTTCTATAGGCTTTAAATGACTTGAGGGGCAAGACTGAAGATATTCCGTGTGTCGTTGGGGGCGAGAAAGTGTGGACAGCCGACATGAGATATCAAGTGTCGGTGAGTTCCACCAGTAAGGGCCTGCTTCATTTGGTACTCTGACATAACAGCTGTTAGCATCAAGGCAATCTGAGAGCTCGACGGGGAAGAGGGAATGGAGCTGTCAGAGAGAGAGAGAGAGAGAGAGAGAGAGAGAGAGAGAGAGAGAGAGAGGGGGGGGGGGGGGGGGGGGCCGGGCCCGCCCGCGGGGGGGGGGGGGGGGGGGGGGGGGGGGGGGAGGGGGGGGGGGAGGGGGGGGGGGGGGGAGGGGGGGGGGGGGGGGGGGGGGGGGGGGGCGGAGCCTGGGCTATCCATCCAGGTCTGGAGGTGGCTGATGAGGAAGAGGAGGAACAGCTGGGCCCAGTGCCTGATGCATGGATGCGCAGAAGACAGAGGAGGGGAGAGCAGTGGAAATCTATGGGCCGGTCCTTGGGACAGAAGAGCCACCGCTGCTAGCGAAGCCCCACCCTAGCTCTGGGGATAAAAGGCAGGGGGCGGAGATGAATAGATGTGGCAGACAACTCTTCATCTTCCGGATGGAGCGACTTGTTAGCCTGCACTTCCAAATCCTGTCTGAAAATGTATCAGAATTCTTCTTGGAATCTGCAGTGCCTTCTGAGCGTGTGTGTGTGTGTGTGTGTGTGTGTGTGTGTGTGTGTGTGTGTGTGTGTGTCTGCTGCTGGGAGAAAGGGAGGGTACTCCACATGACTTAGAGACTTCCTAGCCTGCTGTGAGAGAGCGGCTGCTGGAGCTCCTAATAAAGGGAACGTTTCGTTAACTACAAAAGGCTTGTCGTGTTTGGGAGCCGGGTCAGAACAAGCTGTGATAAAATTTCCCCCGTCTTTCCCAAAACAGCAGACTCTAGTTTTACTTGTAAAAAGAGCATGATTCATCAATGTTTGACCAAAGGCCTAAAAGTCTCTTGTTTGGTGATAATGGTCAGTACAGGTGGTCATAAGTATTTTACTCCCTGTATTTCTTTTGGGGAATCAATCTATCACGGTTGGAACGCTTACTTTAAAATAATCAGATGCATTTCTGTTTAAAACGAGCACAGGCGGTTTTCGATTCTACTCGGAGGATTGCTGGTCAAAATTGTCAACGTTTTTCTTCCTTCCTCTTTTTTTTCAGCCCTTTAAACATTTACACCGAGTGGCCAAATACTGCTACGCTGATAAGGTGAGCAAAGCATCCTGCAGTATGACTTTTTTGGGGGGAATTTTCACAGGTAGGAATCGTTTCAGATTGAGGCTGTGCTTGTAAAAGCACATTTTATAATAATCTGGTAAGCTCCCGAGAGCCGTCCTCAAAGGAGGGGGGTGTCCGTTGTTTGTCTGAGCGACTCACTGTTCTGTCCCTGAATCCAGGCATTGAGCCTCACTCTGTTTCCGCCTTTGAGATGAATGTCTTCGCTCTTACCTGAGGCAGCAGAATTTAACCCTCCTTTGGGAAGTTTCCTGACCAAATTACTCTTCTGTGCCAGCAATTAGGAGCTGTGCCCACAACCCACCCTATAGATAAAGGAGTGCCGGTGAAGGCAGGGTTATACAAAAAATAACAAACTCAAACCTGATTAACAGAAGTTTTTGGTCACCTTTGACCATCCTTTGTGAATAATTGGGTTATTTGAAATAAGACAGGAAATGTTTAGCCCTCGATGGAGTCATTAAGGATTAACCTGTTTTTTAAAGCCAACCACGATACTGGCCATCATGTGGCAGTGAGTCCCGCAATTTCCATGGTGGTTGCAGCATAAAAAAAAAAAAACAACACCTTGTGGAAGTGTGTGTCTCTGAGTCTTCTATGCTGTGCTTCATTCCACAAACTTCTATCATTCACACACACACCCTTTCCAGTCAGTTCATAAATATGGCGGAAGGCTTGCAGGGAAGGACCTCAATCGCTTCTTGTGTTTCGTGGAAACGAATCGCTTTAATTTTCTTGCCCATCTAGGACTTGTTGAATAAGGCCATTATCTCTGCTTTGGGTGCCCGGAAGGAATGGGATCTCCGGCCCATCCAGGACCGCGCGGAGGTCTTCTTCAAAGCAGCCGACATCCTGAGTGGGCCCAGAAGGGCAGAGATCTTAGCCAAGACCATGGTCGGACAGGTAAGTAGGTGCGTGGCTGGCTCGGGTCACACCCGGGGTCACAGCCCTGCTGAGGGAAGGAAACCAGCACATGGAGGAGGGGGCCCAGGTGAAATTAAGAAATACACGGCGATTGTATTAGAAGCTCCTTTGGGTGGGATTTGACTTAGCGGCCGTCGGTTGCTAACCCTGGGGTGTCGCTAGTTTTTGTCCAAAGTCATCTCTGTCCCCCTCCCCCAAAAAACCTCTGCAGTCTTGCCCTGACTCGCTTCGTTTCCCCCCCCCCCTCTTTATCTCCAGGCTAAAACGGTCATCCAAGCAGAAATCGACGCAGCCGCAGAGCTGGCGGACTTTTTCCGCTTCAACGCTAAATACGCCCTGGAGTTGGAGGGGGAGCAGCCCATCAGCGCCCCGCCCAGCACCAACAGCCTGGTGTACCGGGGGCTGGAGGTAGGGTCAACATTCTGTCCTGATTTTGCAGGATCTGGGGCAAACCGAGCTCCGTCTTTTGCCTTCACCCGATGGTGGGGGGGTGGGGGGGGGTGGGATTGTGCAGGCAGCTCCAGAGAATTAGCGTTCATCGGTCTGTCTGTCTGTCTTCCCTTCTCCACTGAGCTGCTGAGGGCTGTCCAGTCCCCTTCCCCAAGCAGGGAGAGAGAACGCCTGCCTGCATGGCTGCGTTTGAAGCATTTGCACCCCCCCTCCTCATTTTAAATTTTAACCCTAACCCTAACCCCAAGCCACTGTGCTTCTACACAGACTGTAAAAATGGTTATTTAGGAATCCCTCACATAGCAGAAGTCATTTTTGTTTCTCCTGATAGGGGAGAAGCTGGAAGTTAAAGCAAGCATGAGGTACCCCCACCCCCTTAACAGACAGCAAAATAGAAATTATCTATTTCCCACCATCCCCACCCTTCCTACTTTTTCCTTTCCACACACCTTTTCCAGCACGAGGACTAGAATCTTGAAACGGGGAAGCCATGCTTAAAAGGTCACGTCCCTCAGACCCTAGCCGCAGTCGGTCAGAGGTTGGGGCTTGCGAGGTGCATCTCTTATCCTGCCCCTTCCTTCTGAAGCCGTGCGAGGGTCACCCTTCCCCTTCCCTCCCCTCTTTCGCAGGGCTTTGTGGCTGCAATCTCCCCCTTCAACTTCACCGCCATCGGAGGGAACCTGGCAGGAGCCCCAGCAGTGATGGTGAGTTCTGCCGGATCCATTCTGCGCCTTCAATTGCAGCCTTTGAAAACGGGCGGCGCCCCCCACCCCCCCAGTCTCTTTCCTGCTTCTGGGGTGCCCAGAGACACAGAATATTCTCTGCTTCTTCCTCACCAGCTGATGTGTTTTTGAGGATCCAAAAATTCCTTCACACCCTTGAGGACTAGATCCTTCTTGGGGCTGTATCCCAAAGAAGCTGAAGAAGGCTCTTTTTTTTCCTCCCCCCCCCCCCCGCCAGGGCAACGTGGTCCTTTGGAAACCCAGCGACTCGGCCATGCTGTCCAGTTATGGCGTCTACCAGATCCTCCTGGAAGCCGGGCTGCCTCCCGGTGTCATCCAGTTTGTCCCAGCAGAGGGCGCCACATTCGGGGACACCGTGACCGGCTCAGAGCACTTGGCTGGCATCAACTTCACCGGCAGCGTCCCGTAAGCATGGGTTGCCCAGGGTAGGGTGGGAAGGATGGCTCTGAGGCC
The DNA here is from genome assembly GCA_003457575.1 of Thermophis baileyi. Lineage (NCBI taxonomy): Eukaryota > Metazoa > Chordata > Lepidosauria > Squamata > Dipsadidae > Thermophis > Thermophis baileyi. Next base: position 705,240 of record QLTV01001823.1, read on the forward strand.
CCCTCCTCAATTCAACTCTTAAGGAAGCCCTGTGTACCCTCTCTAACCTTGCCCCCCCCCCTCTTACAAATACTGGGCCTTTTTAAAACGTGTCATCTCTTGCAGCTTTCCTAACCCCCTCTCAGTGGGACCGAAAGCTGAATCGGCCGGCGTCTTTATCGACAATGCCACTTGAGCCCTCTCAATGTGGCTTGGATGCTGGGCTCCCAACCTCCACCCATATCACTCAAAACAGCTAAAAACCCGGCCTAGAGTTAAAAAGGAGAGGGCCAGGCACTCTTGACTTCAACCCCAACACTTCTCAATCCTTTTTGTTCCCCCCCCCCCCAAAAAAAAGGTCCAATCGAGATAAGACTTAAACAGAACAAATAAATATTTTGAGAAAGCTTTCTAAGTCAACGCAGATTGTTTGTTATTATGCTTTCACTGCCCATCCCTTGTTTCAGAAGCCCGTCAGGTCCCGGGGATTGCAATCCAGAAAGAAAATAGTTCAGCTTTCTTGGCTGTTCTCCCCCCACCCCTTCTCTTCCCTTTCTTGATTTCAAGTGTGACCAACGTCTTGCTTTTCAAAACAATAAAAATGCTAATAGCTTCACCCCAGGAGTTCCACACTCTGCCTTTTAATTTATGAGCCTTCCCTCACTCGCTTAAGGAGCAGGGAGCAGCCGAGCATGGCTTTTTTCTCTTCGCATAGTGCCCGGCAGGTTTTAATAGTCACACCATCTTTCAGAGAGACGGAGATTGCAAACATTGGAGGGGGGGGGTAGGCCCTTCTCGCTCCCCCACCCCAAGACAGCCTCTGCTGACACCGTTTTTGAGAAATGCTAAATAGCTGGCCCTCTCCTTGCAAAGGATTTTGTCTCCTGGGTTTTTTGTTTTTTTTAAAGTTTCGGGTTTCAGCGGTTGTGGCATAGGGGGACAAGAAGGGCTAAGAGAACAAGAGGTGCTTCACGCTAACCCCAGTCGGCCTTGGCGTGCCTGTGGAGGGAGGGGGCGGCTGAGAGGGAGCCCAACAGGGTGTGAGTTTGAAAAGACGGGTCCCTGCCCTTGCGTGCCTCCAGACCTTGTCACTGGCTGAGTGCCAGGAGAAGAGAGGAGAAAAGTGAACAATTAGATCTTTTCTCTTCTTCTTTTTTTTTTTTTTAAGGACTTTTAAGCGTCTCTGGAAACAGGTCTCTGAAAACCTCGACCAGTATCGCACCTTCCCTCGGCTGGCTGGGGGTAAGAACTGGGAATGTATTTGGGTTTATTTCTTCCCTCCCCCCACCCCCAGAAGGCCAAAAACAAACCATCAACCCAGATAGTGTGAAGAGCTCCTCTTGATCGTGAATCCAAAGAACTTTGGGTAGCTTTCTAATCCGTTGCGCTGACGGTCTCCTGCGTATATTGCCGGCTAACTCTTTTAAAACCAAACTGCCAGCGACACCCCAGATGCTAAGTTGCTGACAAGCAGACAGCCCTCAATCTCTCTAAAGCGCCGGCATCTGCCAGCATGGTGGGATTTGCCCCGCTGCCAATCTCACAGGAACTAGCCATGCACCCAGCCTGTTGAATTTCTCCCAGAATTCCCAATGTGTTAATGGAGGAAGAGCTTTTCCCTCTCTCCCCCCCCCACCCCCAAATATTTTGCAGGTTGCTTTTAGCAATTCCACACAGGCAGGGGTTTCCTTGATAGTTTTTGCAACAACTTAAAGTGAAGGAGAGTTTTCAATTGTGAGAGGGTCAAGTCCTCCCCCACTCTGTGAGGGGCGATGCCTAGAATTGGACCCTCCTCAATCACTCCTGTCAAATGTCTCCCTTTCTCAGAATGCGGAGGGAAGAATTTCCACTTTGTCCATGCCTCGGCTGATGTGCCCAGCGTGGTGAGCGGGACGGTCCGCTCGGCCTTTGAGTACGGCGGCCAGAAGTGCTCAGCCTGTTCCCGCCTCTACGTGCCGGACTCTCTGTGGCCTCACATCAAAGCCGGGCTGCTGGAGGAGCATCAGAAGATCAAAGTGGGAGATGTGAGTTGTGGATTGGCAGTCGGGATGCTTCACCGCCTGCCTGGTGCCCCAAAAGTAGTTTCTCAATGGGGTGCTTCCTCTCCCCCCCTCCCCCCAGGCCCACATTTAATTTCAACAGGAGCTCTTGTGTTGGGGTGACTTAAGAATTAACTTTCAGGGCATGGCTAAAGAAGGATGGCCTTTTAGTCTAAGGCAGGGGTGTCAAATTGGATTTCATTGAGGGTCACATCAGGGTTGTGTTTGGCCTCAGGGGGCGTGGCCAGGGTGGGCGTGGCCAGCTCGACATCACTCGTGTCGGCGGTGCCTGTGGTGGCCCGAGCGTTCTGCCAGCAAAAATGGGCTCCCGAGCTCCATTTTCGGCTGCAACGGCCTCCTGCAACCCTCTGCCATGGCCCTCCCGAACTCCGTTTTCACTGGCAGAGTCAGCGCGGGCCAGTTCTTCCCTGTTTCCAGGGTGGCCCCGCAAGCCAGATCTAAGCACCCTGTGTTCTGGATCTGGCCGGCAGGCCTTCAGTTTGACACCCCTGGTCTAAGAGAGAAAGGTACAACATGAAAGGAAGGAGGGAGATGGAGGGAGGAGAAAAAAAGTAAGCTCAGGGGTCCTTTTTATTTTTCTAACAACACCGGAGAGAGTTTTGAAATTTTGGAGAATGCTAGTCATTAATCGTTAGTTAATGGAGAACTTTACAGGCTGAAAATCTGAGATCTTCCCATCTCCAGAACCAACGGAGAACCTCTGCAGTCTGAACTCGTGCGGACTGGAATGGATTCATTTCTCTAGATAATAGGCAGCTCGCTGGAGCCACGTTCAAGTTTCTCCCAAATCCCTTATATTTTCTTTGTCGGGCTTTTTCTGCAGCCAGCTGAAGATTTTGGAACATTCTTCTCCGCCGTGATTGATAGCAAGGTCAGATTGCATTATTGCTTGTGTGTCTAAACCAGCTTTCATTTTTCCGCAGGCAGAATGTTTATGCTTCAACATTTGCACGTGCCAACAAGCACCTAGAATAGGCCTCTGTGTGTGTGTGTAACTTACACTCTTAGACTGTAGTTTCAATATTGAGATAGTACATACTTTGTCATCATTTCACAAACTCCTTTCAAGGTTTAATGGTCAAGAGATGTCCTGAGATGTTTGCCTTACGTGTTCTTGTTCTGAGATGTTTGCCCGCTTATTGTGCTAGGCACGTCTAGAACTTAGTTCTTTGTCACACAGACATAACCAGAGCTGCCTTGGGGTTTTGCCTGTGCTGACGTCACTTGCTTGGAGGGGGCCGGGGGGCGGTTACAGGAGCTCCAAGATGCCGAAATGGCCTCAGGGCGAGGAGTGGCTGGGAGGGGAGCCGCAAGGCAGGGCCGGACGTGGTGATTCAGCCGGTTCGCCGAACTGCACACAAAGTTAACAACCGGTTTGACTGAACCGGTGCGAACCGTCTGAATCCCGCTACTGGTAACTCTGCTGTTTCTGCTGCTGTGTCTTTCAGGCATTCGCACGCATCAAGAAATGGCTCAGGCATGCCGAATCCTCACCCAACCTGAACATCCTGGCCGGAGGCGGCTGCGACGATGCAGTGGGCTATTTTATCCAGCCGTGCATTGTTGAGACAAAAGACCCCAAGGATCCCATCATGCAAGAGGCGAGTCTTTGCGATGGGGAGCGGGCACCAAGAGGTGATCCTTCCTTGGGAAAATGCTAAATACCTCCCGCAGTCTTCCTCCATGCACCTTTCTGCAAGAGTTTAAAATATCTCTGATCGTTGCAAAAACACCATTTAATTAAGAACTTGGCAGACACTCTAGGACTCCGAACATGCACTGGGAAATGTAGTTCAGGTATCTCCACAGCAGTACTTGGCCCCTCACTTCAGACAAATTAATTTTCCTATGAAAGTGTCCCCAAAGTTTTACAGAAATGTAGACAATGATTTTCCCAGATGCACCAGTCTTTAATTTCGGTTTGTTTTCTTCTTTTCCCCACGGGCAGGAAATCTTTGGGCCAGTTCTGTCAGTGTACGTCTATCCAGAGAAACAGTACAAAGATATTCTCCACCTGATTGACAGCACTTCTCCGTATGGCCTCACAGGAGCGGTGTTTGCCCAGGATAAGTAAGAACTGGGGTGTCTTCGGTGGATGTCCTGGGGGTCGCCCTCTACTTGGATCGAATGTTACTGTCCTGGGGAATTGAGAAATAATGGTCAGTTTTAAGAAGGAGGTAGGCCCAGACCCAAATACTCTTAATCTTCTCCCAGCTCAATTGCAGCGGGCCAGAAGAGCCCCCCAATCCTCAATTTTGTCATTGCCACAATATCCCAGCCTTAATGAAACCCCTTTGATCAGGAGCAGTATATCTTAGGATTCTGGGAAAGGGGCTAAAATCCTTATGCCCTCTTGCTGGAAGTTCTGAACTCTTTCCCCTCCCAACATCTTTGCTCAGGGCCGTCATTGATGAAGCCACTAAACTCCTAAGGAACGCGGCCGGGAATTTCTACATCAATGACAAGTCCACCGGTGCGGTGGTGGCCCAGCAGCCGTTTGGGGGCTCTCGCGCCTCAGGTACGTGGGGATCAGATTGGGGGTAGAGGGGGGTGCTTCTCACCTGGCCTGGTCCCGAGAACATTTTGCACCACTTTCTGATCATGCACTGTTCAAGTTGGCGCTGTTATCACCATTATCATCCCTGTCATTATTGTTGTGTGTCTCCCCATTCCTGCCAATGGCTCCCAAGCCTGAAGTACAGACAAAACAACACACTTATTAACCACTACACCCAATTGTGGTTTGTTGACACAAGGGAGCTTTTGTGGCATGCCGCAACCTTCTTTGCCTATCGTCCAAATTGTGTGAGTTGCGAAACAAGCCCAGCAACCAGGTTCTCGCAACCACATAACGACCCGGCAAGATGTGGGAAGCGAGCCTATGGTTTTCATGGGACAATGAGGTCTAGCCACTTGGCATGTTTGATCGCAGAGGATGCAAATGCATTCCTTTCTTCTTTTGGACGTAGGAACCAATGACAAGCCGGGCAGCGCTCATTACATCCTGCGGTGGACGTCTCCCCAGGCGATCAAGGAGACCCACGAGCCGTTGGGGGACTGGAAGTACCCTTACATGCAGTGACGTGGCTTATGGGGCCTTTGCAGACTTGAACGGCGACCGTTGGTGCGATGGGCTATGTTTCTCTTCAGCGGCCTTCCTTGCCGATCTCTCCTAAGGCACAAATTACAAGGAGTGAATTGATTTCCTTCTCTATCACTTTGGACATCTTTGGAGAATTAAAAAAATGATAATATCCTACTGAAAATCAAAATTTATCCTTCCACTTCAGCGCTGCCGTGTTTGTTAATTTCTCCAGAGAGGCTTTGCTGCTGAACCCTCTTAAATGTGCATTCTTCAACTTTTGTATCTGTTTCTGATAAATTTTTGCCGCCTCCACTGGAGGAGGGGAGAAGGTGACTTGTGCTAAGAGCAGCCTGGTGAATCTCTTTCGTTAAAGAAATAGAGGAACAGCCAGGAAGAAGGCACAGCCGGAGAAACCGTGAGCATCGATCAGCATGTAGGAAAAGCGAAATTAAACTCCTATAAACTTCCTTCTTGCGCATCCTAAGGAACGTGGGCTGAGATTTTGGCTGAAAAGTTTCGCTTGTGTGTTGACAGTCACCCTCCAGATGGGACGCTAGTTCTTTTAAAAAGATCTATTTTTGTAAAATTTTGAACACTCAAATCGGGGACAAGAAATGCTTTAAAAGAGGGACTTTTGGTAGCTTGCCAACTAAGCCAGGCTAATTCTCTGCAAAAGCTCTAAAATCGAGGGACGGAAAAATAAAAATTGAATGTATGAAACTGATTGATTGCGGAAAGACTGACGAACAGCTAATTTGCAGTACCTTAAAGGGCATAAAGCTTATAAAAAAAATCTCCACAACTGTGTTTGTGCATCAAGGTTACATAATTTGCTTATCCCTATTTTGCTGACTAACATTTTTAGCTCTTGTAGCTTTGGAAAATTGATTTATATAACGAATCGCCTAAGCAGATGTAAACCATCTTGGTTCTACTCCATTAATTCTTAACTCCAATCTTACTCATCGTTTTTGTTCCTAGATAATTGTTTTGATTCCTGGTCCAGATATTCAGACTCATGTTGTCATAATTTCCTGCCAAGCCAAATTTACATTTCCAGTTTTCTTGGCTTACGCACATCGCATTTCCATCGCTCAAAGCAGATTGTCCCTGTACGGATAGAAATGCTCCAAAATCTGCTCTTAATTTTTCTTGCACACAAAAAACCCCTGCTTTCCTTCCTTGCTTTGTCTTTACTAAAGTGTGATTAACACTCCAAGAACTTCAACAGCTGATGATTGTTACTGCAGAAAGGTCTCAACACTGGATGTGCTTCCAAAACAGAAAGAAAAATGCCCAACTAGGTAGCTAAATAAATACCTCCCAATTTCATGATGGCTAGACATCTTTTCCCGACAGGGAAAAACCCCTCCGACGCGGGAAACTACCAAGTCTGAGGTCACTTCTTGAAAAATATGAAAGTAAATAGGAAAGCAGTGAGGAAGTGAGGAAGGATTAGAAAAAAGAAAAAGAAGCATTGACTTCCGACTCTCTCTGTTGCAGTAAAATAAGGCATTTAACATCAAATCACAACTTTTTGGTTTTTTTTCATAATCATAAAAACTAGCCATTTCTATAAGAATCTATCTGTCTAATCGGTAAAACCCAAAATCAAAATTTCATTCTTTTTTTCCCACTTTAAGCACAAAGCTCAGAAGCGGTCTCCATGTGGAAACAAAAGCACTTACAGTGTATTCTTTAATCAAAATAGTCCATTTTGCCATTTCAGCCAACTCTTATCAACTTCTGCAACCATTCCTCCATGGTAGGAATCGAAGTGTCCTTCCATTTTTTGGGGCATACAGTAGTCTTGCTGCCGTCAACATATATAGTGTCAAAAGTTCTAAATTTTGGAGTATGATTCATATTTTAATACAGAAATTTTTTTGAAAATGAAGATAAAGGAGCTTGAACGATAGGAGCAGGCCAGTTGCAATCAGCCTCGCAATTCCTGGCTTGGTGGTGCACGGAGAACCAATATCTGTATGGTCATCAGAGTTTAAACAGCTTTCCCTAAGTGAACTGGGTTGATCAAGCATTGATAATGTGTCAGGTGAAGACTTATTAATAAAGTTTTCTGCAAAAAAAAAAAAGAACAGTCTGGAGTGCGTTTTTCCAGTTAAGGAGGTGGCTGGATTTTCTCCAAGCGTAAGGTGGACAGGAATGAAATGTTATTTATTGGAAACGGATCAGAGCCATCTTGGGTCTTTTAAACAACCAGGTACATTCAGCTCGTAGCATCTCGAGACTGGTGAACGTCTAATTCGGGACTGGAAAAAAAACCTCCGATATTCAGGAAGTCAAGACAAAAATACCCATCACTGCAGCATGGAAGCTTTTAAACCGGCAGTCCGCCAAAGGCAGCACAGAGAGGCTAAATGGTTTGGGGGGGGAAATGGGGGGGCAACCTTCCCTCTTTGCACCAATCTCAAACTGGCCTGGTGGTGTATCTGACGCAGCCCAGTGCAGGAAGTACCCAGCTGGATGCAAAGAGGCTGCTAAAGATGCAAACTTGAGGCCGCTAAACCGTCATTTGGCTGGGAAAAAAAACCCCAACGCTTTGCATAGAGAAACGAATCAGAGCTGGGAGATGAAATCCTTGTGGTTTATTGACTTGTTTCTCAGCCCGGTGATTTTATTTATTTATTTTAATTGCTTGAGATGGTGCGATCCCCGTTTGCAGGGGTTCAGGTTAAAAAAAAACACCCCAGTCTTAGTCCAGCAGCCCATTTGTGAGGGTGGGGACAGCCAGGTGAGTCTCCACGTTGACAATTGACCCGTTTGTAGGCTCAGCTAATTTTGGGGGAATTTAAGGAAACCCCAGGAGTCCGGTGCCAATTCTTCCCGTGTTGTCGCCAACAAAATCACACGGAGGTGGATCCATACACATTCCTACAAGCCGCCTTCATTTTCGCCACCCGGATTACAGCAGATCCCTGGCCTCTTGGGCAGGAGGCTGGCAAATTTCGGACAGCGTGACTGTCCTAAGCTCAAGGTTATTTCAAACCAGCTTTGGATTCAGAACAATCACTTTTAAGATGCAGAGTTGTAGCCGCAGAAATTCTGCAGAGCCCGACAGCTGTTTGGCCCTCGAGGGCTCCGGAGCACCTAAAAGAGAGATGGAAATGTATGCAAAAGAGCCGGCTTTGGCCACTTATGCAAAGGGGCAGGTGAAAGACGCCTCAACCGAAGCGCAGGAGAGCCTTTTCATAGCCATCGGTTGCCTGGGGAAGGCCATGGCGCTCGCAACGGGCGCCGTTTTCTGCCTTTCTGTCGCCATGGCCAGCACACCTCCTTTCCACCTGGCAGGAGATTATATCCTGGGGGGTCTTTTCTCCCTGCACGCAGAAGTGGAGGGCATCTCTCCTCCACGGCACCCCCGGGTGCCTGTCTGTAAACAGTAAGTAGCAGAGGGAAGAAACGTTGAGGATAGTGATCTACACAAGACTGCAGAAGTGGCCCTCTGCAAAGCAGGGTCTCCGTTCAACTGGGGCACTGGCCATGCCCAAATCTTGCCATTCCCCGGGCAGTGGGCCGGCCTTGTCCGGATGGAAAGGCGCCATTCTGCATCATTAAAAATACAGAATGAGATGGGCCTGGGACTGATTCATGCCTACAGCTTGTGTTAGGAAGGAGACAAACGGTGCCACAAGCTTGCTAAGGGTTTACTCGGCCTCAAGTTTTCTCATCTGTGTTATGGGGATAATTTAAATGCGTTGTTTTTCTGCTCCTGCCACTGTCAGGGATCCTTCCAAAGGGAATCTGTCCCATGTTTTAATCTCTCCCTCGGGGGTCTCCATGGGGGGAGGGTGTCCCTTCCCTATGAGCGATTGGGGCTGCAATGAATTTGCAACTCCTTCCAGGAATCTTCTAGGCTCCTTTCGAACGAGTCGCCCCATAACAACTTCTCGTGGCTTCCATGGTTTTAGGGCACCCCTCTTCTCATGTTACGCAGCGATATAAAAATATAGTTTTTGGTGCCGTCATCTTGGAAACGGGGGAAAGGATGTATGTATGTATGTATGTATGTATATGAACAACGTGTTGTCTGGGTACAATTAGTTTTGAGTAGCGATACAACATTCATAATGATAATCATAATATACATATCCATATTAATCACAGAGTAATAGTACAATTAGCTTATCCATCTTAGAAAATTTTCAGTATATAATTACTTATCCTTTTAATATTTTCAGTTTCTAACCTCTGTTTCTGTTAGTTAGCCACTGTTAAAACAAGTCCCATGTTAAGAAGTATTCTGTTTCTTCCTTTTATTTTATTTTAAGTGTTAATCTATCCATCTCAGCACATTCTAATATTTTTTTTATAACACTTGCCTCTGCAGGGATCTCTTCATTTTTCCATTGCTGTGCAAACACAATTCTTGCTGCCATTAACACATGTAAAATTAAATATGTATTCCCTTTATTATACTGTCCCAGGGCTGATTTTAGAGTGGACTGGGATGGGATGATGGGCCAGAAAGCCTTTTGGGGTGACACCCACCTTCCCTTTTTTCTGCCTCTCCCACCTTTCACAGGTACCCGCTGAGGAGGGCCAGCTATAGCTACTTCCAAGCCATGAGGTTTGCGGTGGAGGAGATCAATAACTCCACCAGCCTCTTGCCCGGGGTCCTGCTGGGCTACGAAATGATGGACATCTGCTACCTCACCAACACCATCCACCCCATCCTGCATTTCCTCGCTGACAACCGCTCGACAATCCAAATCGGCAGGAATTACACTTCGTACCGCCCCAGGGTCGTCGCCGTCATCGGTCCTGATTCATCCCCGGCGGCCATCACGGCGGCTTATATTCTGAGTCACTTTCTTATCCCGCAGGTGAGCGCGTGGTTCTCTCTGGGAAAAGCAGGAGAGAGGCCTGCCAGGTGTTTTTAACAGGATAAAATAATCACTGTGTCATATTAATCCCCAAATGAAAATTGGAAGCACAATATGGCACAAATTAAGTGGCTTAAGCTAACAGGCTAATAACATAAAAGCTGGAAAGGGAAGGAAAGGAAGGAAGGAAGGAAGGAGCAGAGGAGGAAAGGGGAAGGAAGGAAAGAAGAAGCAGGTGGAAGGAGAAGCAGGGGAGGAGAGGGAATGAAAGGAAGGGGAAACAGGAGGAAAGGAGAAGGAAGGAAGGAGAAGCGGGAGGAGAGGGGAAGGAAGGAAGGAAAAAACAGGTGAGAGGGAGTAAGGAAGGAAAAGCGGGAGCAGACGAAGGAAAGAAGGCCATTCATTACAGTTATTAACATTTACATGAGGAGGGGGAGAGGGATAAATGGAAGGAAGGAAAGGGAAGGATAAGGATGGATGGAAGGAAGCAAGGATAAAGGGAGAGAAGGAAAGAAGGGGGAGAGGGGAAGGAAAGAAAGGAGAAGGAAAGGAGAGGGATAGATACCCACCTGTGTTTTTGCCTGATGGTTAGCAAGCTTAGAATAGACCCATCAGCAATTAATAAAAGATTTCCTGCTTAACCTGGAATTAAGCTTCCTCTCCTTCGCTCCAGATCACCTACAGCGCAACCACGGAAGCTCTCAGCAACCCCCGCATATTCCCCGTCGCTTTCCGCACCATCCCGAGTGCCGAGCAACAGATTGCGGTCGTGCTGCGGCTGCTGCGTCACTTCGGGTGGAACTGGTTCATCGTCCTGGCTAGCGATGACGAGTACGGCCACCAGAACCTCCAGCTGCTGCGGTTCCAAGCCCCCCGAGCCTGCGTCGCCCTCCAGGAGACCCTTCCGGTTCAGCGAAGGGTTCCCCCGGCTCGGAGCGGCCCCGTCCAGGAGAGGATCAGGGGCACGGTGGCCAGGATCCACAGAAGCACGGCCAAGGTGGTGGTAGTCCTCAGCCTGGAGCTTCCTCTCCTGGCCTTCTTTGAAGAAGCCCTGTGCCAGAATCTCACCAGCCGGGTGTGGATCGCTGCTGAAGCCTGGGCCACTGACCTGTCCATCCACGGCCTCCGCAACATTTCCAGCCTGGGAAGCGTATTTGGGGTGGCTGTGCAGGACGTCCCTGTCCCAGGGTTGGACGACTTCCGAGTCAGGGGGTCCTCTGGGGCGAGCGGAGACCCCCGAAGGCCGGTCTCTGGCAGCACGTGCAACCAGGAGTGCCACGAATGTCTCCCCACCCTCCGGCTCTACGATGAGAGCCTCCGGCAAATGGGGAACCGCGTGGATTTCAACGTGTACTCGGCTGTCTACGTTGTCGCTCACGCCTTGCACCGCCTGCTGAGTTGCACCCACACCGGGTGCCAAAAGAAGGCCGTTTATCCCTGGCAGGTAAGTTGCATCTGGGGTGAAAATATCTCTCTCTCTCTCTCTCGATAGAGATAGATGATATATCATCTATCATCTATCATCTCTATATCTATATCATCTATCTATCATCTATCATTATCTATCTATCTCTATATCATTATCTATATATCATCTATCTGTCTCTATATCTATCTATCTATCTATCTATCTCTATCTATCTATCTATCTATCTATCTATCTATCTATCTATCTATCTATCTATCTA
>QLTV01001823.1:846524-870233 GCA_003457575.1 Thermophis baileyi
GGCCTCCCGCTGCCCAAACAGACGGCGGCGCCCGGCCCCCCGGCCGCCCCTCGCCCCGAAGTTCAACAACTCGGTGGCGGCGGCGGAGGGGAAGGGGGAGAGGTGGAGACCCCGAGGCCGAGGCCGAGGAGGAGGAGGAGGAAGAGGAAGGGGGGGCTCGGCTGCCCCAACGCCGGACCTCGAGGCTCCCCGCCCCCGCCCCCCGATGGGCCCGGAGAGACCGTAGCGCGGGATTCGCCTCGCTTTCCGACCGGCCGCAAATCCAGAGTACAAAAGTCATCGCGGGTCGTTGGCGGAAGCCTTTCCCAGGGGGTCGTTTCGAGCCGACCCGTCCGGGAGGCTTTCAGCCGCTCAAGCAGGGCTGGCTCGACGGCCGAGCCGGGACGGAGGGTCGGTCGCAGAGAGAGAGAGACAGAGAGAGAGAGAGAGAGAGAGAGAGAGAGAGAGAAAGAGAGAGAGAGAGAGAGAGAAAGAAAAAGAGAGAAAGAGAGAGAGAGAGAGAGAGAGAGAGAGAGAGAGAGAGAGAGAGAGAGAGAGGAGCGCGGCGCGGCGCGGGGCTTTCGTGGCAATCCCCTTTCCCGACCCGGCAGGACGGAGCGGGGCCGCTTCTTGGCGAGGGTCCCGGCGGCAGAGAAGCCCCACGCCCGCCCTGCCGCGGCTGCCGGGGAAGGGCCGGCCGATGTCGGGCGCCGCAGCTCAGCGTTGCTCCCGAACCCCGCCGCGGCCAGGGAGAAACCTTCCCTTGCCGACCCGCAAAATCCCTTTCGCGACCCTGCCCCCGGCTCCGGACGGGACCCTCCCCGGGTATCCCGAAAGGGGATTTTTTTTTCACCCACGCCGGCCGGCCGGCGGAACAAAAAGGCAGGCCGGCCAAACGCGAAATCGCGGCGACGCCTTTCTCTCTCTTCGCCCGCCTCCCCCCACCCTCCAAAACGAAATATGGAAGGTGCGTTTTTAAAAAGGCGGAAAAAAGAGAGAAACGTGTTTTTTTTTCTTAAAAAGGAGCTTTCCCCTTTGAGAGAAGCGAAAAACAAAAAGAAAAGAGAGAGAGAAAGAGAGAAAGAAAGAGAGAGAGAGAGAGAGAGAGAGAAGGAAAGAAAGAGAGAAAGAAAGAGAAAGAGAGAGAAGGGGGCTGCGGTTCCATTCGATTGCAAGACGACCCCCTAAATTCGTCTGACCTCCCCCCCCCCATGCAGGCAGAATCTGTTGTTTGTTTTTTGTTCTTAAAAAGAGAGTTTAACGGGGGTCTCTCTCCTGGATTCCTCCCCTCCCCCTCCCCCGAACGATATTCGCGAATAATTGAATCTGATGTTCCCCCCTCCCTCCCCGCATCCGTCAGCTGTCACGGGAGGTTTCTGGGGACCGTTTAAAAGGAGAGAAACAGGCAGCGGAATTCATCTCTTTAACAGGGCCATTTAGGCGCGCGCGCGGCGGCTCTCAAAGCAAGTGATCCGTAGTGACTCCGCTTCCCAGCCGAGCCCCGGCAGCCCTGCTCTCCCTTTCAACTTTTTAAAAAAGGAAAAAAAACAAAAAAACAAAAAAAGTCCGAATCCCCCTCCACCTCTGAACCCCCCCCCCAATTTGAACACACACACACACACACACACACCCCGCTCCCAATTCGGATGCCAAAGGTAACAACGCATCAACACCTCGGTGCCCCCCCCCTTCGCCGGAATCCTTTTATAAACACCCCTTTTAATTTTTTATTAGCGGCCTCCGAGATTTGTCTTTAAAGATCAGTCAAGCTTCCAAAAAAAAAAAAAAAGGACAGAGATTTCCCTCTGGGGGACAATTTGCGTCTCTCCCAATTTTATCTGTAATTCTCGGGGTGAATTTGCGCAGAAGGGAAAGCCCCTTTCCCCTGGGAAATAGGGAGGAAGGGGAGGCAGGGTTAAAGGAGTTTTCCACTTTTCCCTGCCTCCTCTTCCTCCCTATTTCCCAGCCTTCTTTCCTTTCCCTTTCGCTTCTTGTTTGATTTTGAAAATAAAATAAACGACTTACATGGGATTTATTTCTCTAGCATCGTGTCAAATGTACTTCCGATCTCTGCCTTCTGAATCGTTTTATGATTTATTGTTTGGGTGCTTTTTAAAAAGAAAACCAAGGCGGATGTCCATGGAAGAATCATGCCGTTGTGTATTTGTTAATATCTAAAACTTATCTAGAGTGTGCTCTCTCTCTCTCTCTCTCTCACCCACATTCAAGACTTTAAGAGTTTATTATAAATATTTAATTTTGTTGGTTCTCCATTATTATGAATTCAAACATGGTTTTTAAAGTGTGAAATAGATTTTTTTTTAAAACACCCCCCCCCCCAGTTTGTAGGTTTTCTGGCCTCGAACTGGGAAAGGAAATGTAAAAATTTCTAAAATCCCAAATGTTTCAAGAACTTATACAGTGCCCCACTGAAGAAGTATGTTTAATAACTCTGCATCTCAAGCGCCAATGCAAAATAAATCATAAAATAAGTATTATTATTTTTTTTAAAATGTATTAATTTCTGCTAAGGGTTTTTTTTCCCTGTTTAACCGGAAAATATACTAACCCTGATGGTCTTCCAGAATATGAAACAGGTAGAGAAAGAGGTAAATTGGTCTTAAATATACTGTACTTTTTTTTAAAAAAAAATCTGATTTCTTAGAGCTTTAAAATATTGGGGAAAAAGGCCTTGTATAGATACTACCCAAGATTTTGTATAGTTCCAATTTTGTTAATATTTAGTTAATTCCTTAAAGGTGTCAGAAAAAACGACATCCAAGATTTCATTACTTTCTCAAAGGTCTTATTCTAGCTTAAATGTCACCTGTCTGAGAATGTCTTTATAGATTAAAGCAAACAACTCATTTCCTCAAAAAAAAAGGGGGCTAATATGTAACATTTTTCAAACTGCACATCCAAATTGAAACCAAACACACCCCTATGCATAACTGAAATACACATAATGATTCTTGTTTATTGTTTTACACAGATTTCTCTTTCGTGAAATTGTAAGTTGCTTGGGGCAGACAATTCTTATTGGATTTAAATGAAGAATCCTGTTGAACTAGCCACCAGGTTGAATTAACACTTGGAAACAGGTACACTTATTTTTGTTTAAGTGCTACAACAAAACAACAATTTCAACATCGCTACAAAGGCATAAAGCATTGGTTATTTGTGTGAAAACTGCCTCTTCCCGAACCACAGAAAACTAGCCTCTCAGGGAATCCAGTAAAGTAGAAATCTAGATAACTCAAGAGTTCCATGTGCAGAATTTAATGTAGCAAACTGAATAGAATACAAAACAACAGGGTTGGAAGGGACCTTGGAGGTCTTCTAGTCCAACCCCCTGCTCAGGCAGGAAACCCTAGACCAGTTCAGACAAAACAGCTGTTTGTCTTGAGGCATCCATTGCCAAATCAGCAGGGGCGGGGAGGGGGGGGGGCTACAGTTTGTAAAAGTGCACATTTCTTTAGAAGGAAAGTCTTGAAAGTATCCAGGAAACTGATAGTTATAGAATTTCTCTACCGATCATTGGGAAGAAAACAAATCAATAGAGTGAAAGTAGAGTGGCATATATAGAAAGCCATCACAAGTAGGAAACCTGATGCGAATTCCATTCATAACGGTGCAGGGAGATTGAAAGGGGAATCTCTAAACTTTTTTTTTTTTTAAAGAGATTGGGGGGGGGCTTGTTTGTTTCTTTTTAAGCAACGCCTACCTTTGTCACCCAAAATGCCATCGATACTATGCTTGGCCTTCTTCTCACAGTCTTCCTCCTTCTTCTCGTGATCTTCCTCTTCCTCTTTCTTCCCGAACTTGATTCGGAGCACACGGCTAATCGAACTCACTAAACCTCAGACAGTCAAAGACAGAAGAAGAACATATAAGCTGCTTTGGAAGGGAAGGGAAGAGGGGGGGGGACTCAGAAGAGGCCCACCCCAAAACAAAACAAAACAAAACAAAAACCCAGCGGCCTGGAATCGGAGAAAAGTTAGGCCAAACCACGGCAAGATTCCGGCTTGATCTAGATTTGAGATGGTCACAGCATCTAGTGGGTGCTGGTTTGCCCGTTACACCAGAAACATTAACATGGTTGACCAATCTGGGGTTGTTGGGCTGTCAGCTTGTGGGACAAGGTCTGTCCTCTGAGGAACTCTGGGAGTTGAAGTCCCCAAGTCTTAAAGTTGCCAAGGTTGGAGACCCCTGCTGAAGATCTGAACCATGGCCAACCCATTGGTTCCTTTCTACTCCTGGTTGCCTCCTTTCCTGTCCAGAGGCCACCTCCAAGACCCTGTGAAAGCAGGACATCTCAATCCATTGGGCTGAAGGCCACCTTCTCTTGTCTATTCAGAAGCCCATCATTCTCAGCCAGCATGCTGACTGAAAACAATTCCATGCCAAAAAAAAAAAAAAAGAACCAGGATGCATTGTTTAATTCATCCATAGCATTTCCTAAAATGATCGTGTCTGGAAGCTGAGAAGATGTTCCCACAAGCAAGTTTAGGAGAATCACTATGTTTCCTTCTGGTTTGGAGGCTTTTCTATCGATGCAGAGGACTTCAAGGGGGCCACCAAACTCTAAGCTGTCATTTTAGTTACACCCAAAGAAACAGACAATGTCAGAATATAGAATTTACTGAATACTGTATATCATCCATGCCTCTTTGGATACCCATTCACACTTAAGAGTTACAGAGAACTTCCTGGTCAAACTTTTGGCCAAATGTTGAAGTCAGAATCCCTGAAGGGAGGTTGGCAACCAATGGAAACATATTTTGACTTCTCTGTTTTGTAATATATATATAGTTAAAAAAAACAACAACAACCCCGAGTTGCACCATGAAATTGTAAGGCACCCAGAGTCACGCTGCAGTCACACAACTCCAGATCCTTCAGCCATACATGCACACACAAGAAAAATGGTGCTCCAGACACAAACAACTCGAAGGACGAGCCAGAAATAAAATTGGATAGGTAAACAAACCCACTGGAACTCACCAGGCCTAAGTGCTGCAGCTACCCATTTAATTGTGATGGATTAATACGTCCACACTTCTGTAAACGCTATCTGTCTAATAAAACAGCAGCCCTTACACACTGCTATTTAATCCCCTGCCGCTTTTAAGGCTAATTCCTTCTGAGTAAACACGGTGCTTTCTTGGACATTACAATATTATCTGTTCCTGTGTCAAGAGGCTCAAGGAGAGCTTATTTGTTTATTTATTTCGCACAATTAATATTCTAGCTGCAATGCTAACGAAGGAATAGATGACAGCAAACAGGAGCCTGGTTTGAATGCACTGCAGGCACATGTATACACCCCACCGCAGCCAAACCTCTCCAAAGTGAATCTTTTTCAACAGGCTGCTTGCTACAGGATCTCTGATTCCCCTGCCTGCAAGTGATTATTTTCAGGATAAAAAAGCAGAACCATGAAACAAACGGGGGGGGGGGGGGAACCCAGAAGGGCTATCACCAGTTCTCCCTCCAACATTTTGAAGTAACAAAAAGAAAAAAAAAAAAACAAAAAAAAAAAAAAAAAAAAAAAAAAAAAAAAAGGAGGAGGAAAAAAAAAAAAAAGAAAGGATAAAAAAACATAAAAAAAAAAAAAAAAAAAAAAAAGAGAGAGAGAGAGAGAGAGAGATCAGCTCCGCTGTGTAAAGGCTTGGAGCATCTCAGAAACCCTTCCTGCCTTTACAAACCTCGTCCTAATAAATACATCAGTGGGATGGAGACCACAAGTGGCTTTGAAATGGTTGCACTCATATTTTGGTTGTCAGTTAAGATTACTGTTGTTTATTTTATTTTTTTTACGTTCTGGCTCCTGTCGACAGCTTTCTTTCGAGAAGGTAGATAACTCTGCATGGATGACCGAACACATATATTAATAATCAAATGAGGTTTCTTTCCTATTTCTTAAGGGTCTGGGAAGCTAGCTATCAATCTTTAATTGTAAAAAACAAAAAAAACACCACACACGTGTGAATATGCACATTGTAAAGAGACTTGTTCAGCAGACCTTCCTGCAAGGAAATTATCTTGAACATCATATTGGTGATGTTTATTTGCATCAGACTAAGACCGGACTTTAGGCCAGTTCGCCAGCCAAACCATTTCTGCAGGGTCCTAGAAATTTCCTGGGCCTATTTCTCATGCCATGCCTGCTTTCTTTAAATGGTCTCCTTTTTTCCCCCCCTTTATTTCCTTTTCTTACGAGGAGAACAAATTAAAAATGTTAAAAGGAAGTTTTTGTTTCCTGCAAGGGCATCTTCAAATGGCCGTGATTAAAAATTCTGACTTGCAAGCAGGCAGGGGGAAAAAACAATCTTGCAATTTTGATATACTGCACTGAAGTTCAGGCTAAAGGGTTGGCCACTGATCTCCATTTAAAATGTCAACCATAACCAACTTTGGCCTTCTTCAATAAAGAAGAAGCCATAAAGAAATGGCTTCTAGATTCAGCTTCTTCAGATGTTAAGAGTCATGTCTGAATGTTGCCTATGCCATGTCTACCAAGAATGGTCCTAGTTTGGTCCAGGGATGTGAACCTCACCAGAAAATCTATGGCTAAAGGAAAATGTTTCCTCCCACCCTGAAATGGTACATCCCAAATTCTGATGATTAAAGAAAGAAAGAAAGTTTCTGAAAATCCAAGAGGTCTTCTGTAGAGTGGCTAGGAAGATATCTGGTTAGGACTTTGCTCCATCTTCAATTAACCCAATATTCTGAGTCTACACAGTGCTGAGCCCAAAATTAAATATATGGTTTGGGCTGGTACAAAAATTGAAATTCCAGATGTGCAAGCCCAGTTCTTGTGGCTTGTTTAGACTTGGCCTAAAGTCACGAAGTTGGGTTAATGGAGTGAAGTCCAGTTACAAGGTTTCCTCCTTAAGCTGAAGGATGTTTGCCACTGTGGAGCTGGGCCAGAAAATACAGAATTTAAAAGTTCTGATTAACTCTGTGGTCTGGCTTCCTTCTCACCTGAAGGGACCGTGGTCCTGTCACAGTGGCCATCTTTGAGTAGCCGGTCTCGGATCTCCCAGCTAAACATGCCAGGATTCTCCCGCTTGTATTCTTCAATTTTTTTCTCCACGTCTGGAGTGGCAACCTGCTTTTGGGGTCAAGAGGAAGGAAGGAAGGAAGGAAGGAAGGAAGGGAGGGAGGAAGGAAGGAAGGAAAGAAGGAAGGAAGGAAGGAAGGAAGGAAGGAATGGAATACCCCCTCCAACCCCCAAAGTATATATAACCATTTTGAACAAATTCTTAGCAGGATGCTTGTCAACTTGCAGACTGCTACAAAATCTCCAGATTTTTATTTTTTTTTACACTTTCCCAAGACAAACAGGCTTGTGGCGTGCCATCTCTGGGGAACGAGATAGTAGCTGTTCTCCTAAATGCTTAGTATTTGGAAACAAATATCCCTGCTCTCTCACGGAACAATAGAACGGAAGAGGGGGGGGGGGGGAGGAAAGAAAGATGGAGGGAGGGAGAGAGAGAGAGAAAGAGAGAGAAAGAGAGAGAAAGAGAGAGAAAGAGAAAGAGAGAGGAAGGAAGGAAGGAAGGAAGGAAGGAAGGAAGGAAGGAAGGAAGGAAGGAAGGAAGGAAGGAAGGAAGGAAGGGAGAACAAAAATGCACTTTTAAATTCAAGTTCTACAGGCTACCAATGGACTGCCAAGCTGGTTTGTCCATTCCACCACGCTCAACCTAGAAGGCCATCTTCTCAAGAAGGTTGGATCACCTTCTACTTCTTCAGAAAGGCCAGAAGGCTTTTCCTCTTCAAGGGAGAGACCAGATTGTTCGGAGGTCCATTCAAGAGTCAATCTGAGGAAAGCGGCTAAACCCAGCAACGTATGGGATGGAAGCAGGAAGCTGTTCCATCATCTAAGCAGATCTTACTCCAAGGGCCACCCTGACATTTCCCCTCCTCTCCCTGCCAATCAAAGGCAAGGAAGTGGCTCAAAACCCAGGATGGCCTCTCCTCACCTGGTCAGCTCCTGGGGTCCCTGCCCCCCTCCTGCTGGGCTTCCTACTCCCTCCCTCACTCACCCTGGGCTTGCTGCCACCGATGGCTCCCGGCCGGATGGATCCTGTTTCTTGGTACCGGCAAAGGATCTTGGAGACGCAGCCGTGGGAGACCCGCAGCTGGCGAGAGATGACACAGGGCCGGATGCCATGGTGCGCCATCTCTACAATCTTATGACGGATGTGGTTGGGCAAGGGGCGCCCATTGATGAAGACGCCTCCAAGCTGGTTGACTCGCCCTTGGCCCAGCGGGGTTGAGACTGCAGGGGGGAGGGAAAGGGGAAAGGGGTCAAGGTGTAACCTGCCCAGTCAACAAGGGCTGCCCCTTCTTAGCCCTAGACTACCCAGCATCAACCACCCCCCCCCCCCGTGCAAAATCCCGTTCAGAATCACGGAAGTTGGTAAGGATAGGTTGCTTCTCCAGTTGGAGATGGCTGTGTAGCTCAGCTTCTGGCCTGAGAATTGGGGAGGGGTCCAGTCAAGACCCCAGAGAGACCCCCACATCGGGGAAGTCTCTTTCTGACTTCCGATGGCAGCTCAATCACCTTGCTGCAAAGCTGATGATGAAGAACACCGGAGCAAGACCCCCTCTCCTCTTTCCTGGGGAGCAGCCAACATTTGCTTCCCCCTGCCCTTTTTTACGGGGGGGGGAGGGGGAGGTCAGCTCTTCCAGGTGGAAAGCTGCAAAGGGGGGGGTGTCTCCTCTCCCCTCTGCTCCTCCTTGGAGGGATTCTCCAGAAAGAAAAAGGGGCGCGAAGCAGCTGCGTCCTCACCAATCCTTGGGAGAGAGGGGGGGGGCAGCTTAAATTTCCAGAACGCCCCCCCCCCCCGTTTGACTACCGACAACACAATTTCTACTAGCTGAGTTTCCCATCCACCCGGTCTCTGCATGCCCCGCACATACTTTGCATTATCTTTTTGGGAGGGCAGAACGGAGTCCAGGCGCCCCCCCCCCCAAGCCCCCAGCAACCAACACTGGTTTTACCAAGAGGATGCAGACCCCCCCTATCTCCCCCTCCCTCCCCCCCTCCCCCTCCCCCTCAAACAAGAAGAAACCCTAGCCCCCAGCAACCAACACTGGTTTTACCAAGAGGATGCAGACCCCCCCTATCTCCCCCTCCCTCCCCCTCTCCCTCTCTCCTTAGAAAAAGAAGAATCCTGCCCTATTTGCAGGAATGGGGATTAGAGACAATTGGGGGATGAGGTGGGGCTATGCAGTTGCAGCCACTAAAAGCCCCCCTGATTAATGGCTTGGGTGGGGGCGATGCCTCCCCTCCTCGGTCCCAGGGGTCTCCTCTTCCTACCAAACACGGAGGCGGGGGTGGGGACGACGACTCCGCACCTCAACTCTCTTGTGTATGCCGTCCCCTTCCAGAGTCTGCTTTTAAGAGTTGGCACTTCGGGTGTGAAGGCTGGCAATTCCGCCTTCTCTTTTTTCCTGTTCTTTCTCCGTAGGTGTCCCACCACAGAGCGGCTTTGGGGCACCCCTCCTGTCTGTCCAAAGTCTCTTTTAGGAGGAGAAATCTCACATCGGCATCCCTTAAAGTCAGCCCCGCGGAGTCTGACAAACGCAGAGCTAGCCATCGGGGCCCAATCCACCAAGGCTGATAGTCCTGGGCGCAGAGAGTGAGTGAGAGAGACACCCAGCCGCTGAATCTACTACAACAGGACAAACCCCCGTTGGAGTAGCCAGCGAGACATCATTTTCTCCTTTTGGTTGATTTGCTAAATTTTGCAAACCCCAAACCGGACGTGAAGGCGTCAATAAACGGAGTGTGGAAACTGTAAACATGGCAAAATAGATTTCCCCTTTCAAAGAAAAAAAAATTGTTTGTTTTGCAACCTGCAATGAAAACGAAAAACCTCTCTTTGGGAAAATTAAAATGCCCAGGTAACATCTAAAAAGAGAAAATTGTGAAAACTTTCTGCCACAACTAGCTTTTCAGCATGCGATCCCTTACAATGATAATAAATCACAATAATAAATAGTAAATAATAACAATAACAATAACAATAATAATAATAATAATAATATCATCATCATCCTAGGTCGTTGGGAAGGACTCAATAGGTGGACAAAATCCAGCCTAAACATCTGGTTGACTGTATCATGAACCTCTGTATCGCCTCACTTTATGCTAGAATGCGGAATGCTGTTACGTCCAAGATGCTGACTCTTTACACTACCTGGTTTAATTGATGTGGGTGTGTAAAACTGCCTTTTCATTAGTCCCTCCACTACCCTAGAGTCACTTTGGTGTCAGTCCTGGGTGTGACACACATTCAACCAAGTGTGGTTTATTTAAGAAACACGGTTAAGTTATCTGGTGTTTTCTTGCCCTCCCTGAGCATCTCCGAAGTGGGCGGACACCTCCCGCTCCGCTTTTCACCTAAATGTAAAGGTTTATTAAAGGTTTTCCTCGGGGGGGGGGTTCCAGCTGTGCACCCAGCGTTTACATCTGGTTGCCGTTTTACTAACACCTGGTTTGCTTTCGGTGGAGAAGTTGGGCATCCTAAAATACAAAATGAAAAAGCTTCCTCCGATCTCCGGACACAATCCCCCCCCCCGCTAAATATTTGAAAGAATCTTCTTGCCACTCTCTTGCCATCTTCCCTCTAGTTGTTTTTCCTACTTTAGGCGCAGGAGAAAACTAGCAAAAGCGCACCATTTTCTTTTGTCAGCCGGCTTGGCAAAGCTGGCTCCGGTTTAAAACAAGATTTCCCTAACCTTAAAACTTAAGATTTTCGTAATGGCCTCACTTTCTTATTTTTTATTTTTTATTTTTAAATTAAAACGGACGGCCACACACCATCAGCGCACAAGTAAAATACATTTAAAAACCGCCGCGGAGCCCAAGTTCCTTTCTGTATTTGCAAAGGAAAGCTAGGGACACTTCCCCCCCCCTTTCGGAGTTAAATTTATCCCGTGTTCCCCCCCCCACACACACACACCAGGGAGACATTTCGATTTCCCTCCCCTTTGAGATATATAAAGTCTGTCCGATTAATCAGGCGGCTTCTGCGCCACGGGACTTAGTGCAAATTCGTTGGTTTTCTCATCCCGGCTGGTCCAGATCCAACCAACCTATCTCACTGGCTGAATAATAATAATAATAATAATAATAATAATAATAATAATAATAATCATAATCATAATCATAATCATAATAATAATAATAATAATAATAACGATAATAATAATGATAATAATGATGATAATAATAATAATAATAACGATAATAATGATGATAATAATAATAATAATAATAATAATAATTATTATTATTATTAAATGACGGTTTGTGTACGTGCGTGCCTGTCCCTCTGCCCCTTTGACGTGGTCCCCTGCAGACGGAAATCGGTTCCAGACCTCGCCTGGCTGTTTAATCAAGAATCACGCGCCACTAATTCGAAGTCACTCGCAGTGATACCTCATTAGCCACGGCTAAGCCTCGAGTGGACCATCAGCCGCCGCTGCCGAAGCGCGGTCATTATTCTCCATCACGATGTACAAATATTTTGGTAATCCTTTGATCCTGCTTTCTTTTCCCGGACTGTTTCCCTTCCATTCGCTACAGAGAAGAGCCACTTCACGCCAATCCTCGCCGCGTGTGTGTTTTCGCGGCCGGCCGTGGCTCCCCTCCTTCCTGCCACCCTTCCCGGCTCCCACTTGAGCACGCTTTAGGGGCACCCAATTTGCTTTAATAAATGCAGAAAGGGACCCCGAGTTTGTTTTAATTCCGCAAGCGGGGCCTCGGCGGAGGAGCAGCCAAGAAACGGTCGGAGGATGGGGAGGGGGAGGAAAGGCAGCGGGGCCGGCAAGGGAAAATCTCCTTCGGATTAATTAATATCCCTCTTTCCAGATCTTTTCGGGGCCGGCGGGAGAGAGGGAAAGCCGGGCGAGAAAACGAACGCATTTTTTGGTTGTTTTTGTTTTGGAAAGCCCACGCGCGCCGCCTTTCCGCCCCGTTCTTGAGCAATCAAAACAGCAATACAAAATAACGATGCCAATAATTATGAATAAACGCTATCGTTGAAAAGAATCGCCCGGTTCGTTTAAGAGGAGATGAACAGCAACCTAACTCTTCTGTGTCCCCCCCCCCCAAAAAACAACAGCAGCAGGGGCAGCAAAGGCAAGATTTTGCGCGTCCCCTCCGTTCTCAACCCTCCCGGCATCTACCAAGTGGCTCCGCTCGTATCGGTGGGCAGGAAAAGGGGCTTTTGGGAGGGTGCCCAAAGGCCAAAGCTGCTGCTCCCCCCCCCGCCCAGCCCTTCTCCAGCCCCCGGTTGGAAAGACCCTTGTTCTCCCCGAAAGGGAGCCCACCGGCTCTCCCCGAAAGCAGCGTCCGTCCCCGGGCTTTCCCGCGGCTTCTTCGGAGTCCGCGGGGAATTCCGAAGGACGAGCTAACTTTTGTTTTTTTGTTTTTTGCAAGTCCGAGGAGTTTTCTCCCCCCCCCAAAAAGGGGGGAAGGATGCGGCGGCCCCCTCCCTCGCCGAAGGGGAAGAGGGCGAAAGCGGCATTTTAGGAGCGGAAAGGCCGGTTGCGGAGGCAGAACGTTGGGAAGGGAAGCGGCGGCGCGTTCTTGCCGAGGAGTCCCGGGGCAGGCAGGCAGGCAGGCAGGCAGGCAGGCGTTTGGCTTCTCCCCCGTCACCCCGGGGGTCCACGTACCTTCCAGGGGGAATCCGGTGCGGGGATAATTCTGCCCGGGCGCCGGGCGCATCATCCTCGGCACGGTCCCGGGCAGGGCGGCCATGCTCCAGTCCAGGTTGCCGGGCTCGGTGGAGGAGAAGAAGCGGCGGCGGCGGCGAAGGCAGCGCCGGAGTCTTGGCCCCTACTCGAGGCGGAGCGACCCTCCCCTCTTCCCTCCGGGGGGCAGAGCCAGCACGGGCGGCAGGCTTTCCTTAAGCGGGGGGGGGGGAGCGCCCCAATTCAGCAGCTGGCACCGGGCGCGCACCCGGGCGGAGAGGGGGGCGCAGACGCCGCCGGTCTCTCTCTCTCTCTGCCCGGCTCGGCTCCCGTTGATTTTGTGCTACTTTGGGGGCGGGAGGCGGGGGGGCTGCTGAAAAAAGCGTGGTCGGAAGGGGAAAAAAACCCCGTCCCCGTCTGCGCCTTCCTCTGCAGGGCTGCCCCAGATCGCGACCTCGCCCAGGAGACTCAGCGGGGTCTCCCCGTTACCCCCGCCGCCGCGCCCGGCTTCTTCGGGCAAAGTTGAGGTGGCGGGAACGGGGAAAAACCCGGGGAACTTTCGGCCAGGCTGGGCGCGAAGGAGTTCTGCGGGGCGTCCGGAGCTTCCCTCTCCTTTCTGCCCCCCCCTTCCCGAGCCTCTTTTTATTCCTGAGCTGAAGGCAGGGAGAGATGGCAGCGAGGAAGCCAATGGGGGAGGGGGCAGGCTAGGAGGGCCCCCCTCCCCGTTTGCGCCTTCCTCTGCAGGGCTGCCCCGAGATCGCGATCTCACCTAGGAGACTCAGCGGGGTCTCCCCGTTATCCCCGCCACCGCGCCTGGCTTCTGGCAAAGTTGAGGTGGTGGGAAGGGGGGGGCGCCCTCCCTCCCTTCCCCCGATGCCTCTTCTCCACCCCGGAGGGTGTCCCCATCATCCGCAGCTCAAAGGTCAGCGGAGGAGGATGGGATCTGCAACGGGACGCCTCCGAGGGTGGGGGGGGGCTGCCCCAGAGTCCTCTTGCTCTGCCCTATGGGGCTTTGGGAGGGTCTGGCTAATTAAAGCCCACCTTGTGACGGGTTCGCCTCCCCCCCCCAGGGAAGCCCCTCGGCCTGGGACCCCAAAGACTCGGTTCAATTGGGGGGGGCTTCTCCCCGCAGGCTCCTTCCTGGTGGCGCAAGACCCCTTCCTCCCCAAAGGGAAGAGGGTCGGGGGCAACTGGGGAGCGATCGGTCGGGGAAGGACGCCCGCGGACGCTTTCCCGAAGTCTCAGCCCGCTCCTGGGCTCATTCTCCTGCAAGGAGGCGCCCCGACCACCGGCTCTGCCCGCCGCCAAGTGGGCGCTCCAGGCAGACCCGGCGCACCCCCCCCCCCCCGCTTTCGCCTTGCGCCCATCCAGCGCAGCCCAAAACTCCGGGGAAGGGGGGGCGAGGTGCGCTCAGATCTCTACCCCCCCCGTCTGCCGAGGGGAGGGGCGGGGGGGGGTCAACCTTCCTGGACGCTCGCCCCCCCCTCGCCCCGACCCTTCTTGATGAGGGGGGGGAGAGGAAACGATAGCACCCCGATGGGGACCCTCTATGCCCGGCCTCCCCCTAAAAACCACAACGGCTTTCCAAGGGCGGAGAAGAGGCTGAAGGATGATGGTGATGATTTTTTTGAAATGTTTCTCAAAACATCGCGTTTTTCCTTGGCTGCTACAGGTTTCAAAATGTGGCGCCCACCGCCTCAAAAATGTTATGCCTTCCTAACAAAACCAGGGTGGGTGGGTGGCTTGTAGCGATTCCCCCCCCCCCCCCCCAAAAAAATATATTTGGAAGAGGACAAGAGGCTCTCCCGGCCTTTAAGGTAGGAAGGAAAGGGAAGCAGGGCAGGTGGGGCCCCCCCCCCCCCGCATAGAGGCAGCAAAAGAGGTTCCAGTGCCTGGCAGCTTTTCCGCCTTTGGGGACGACCCTCGGGCGGCCCCATGTTCCCCAGCCGGGCGTGGCCCAGACTTTGTTCTTGAAAAGCACAGCGTCTCCTGTCCCTGCCAGCTACAGGGATCCCCAGCAAGAATCGCTCCCCCCCCCCCCAATTTTCCAGAATTTGGATTGGCACTCCAGATTCTTTCTCCATAGAAAAGGGCTGAGCTTCTGCCCACCCCACCCCACTCCCTTTCCCATCAGCCCCTACTCCCTTGTTTGAGCAGGAGGATGGGAACTGCTGTCGCAAACCCCCCCTTCCCTACACACACACACACACACACGCGCACGCACACACACACACACACACACACACACACACACACACACACAAACACGACACAAATCCCCCCTTCCAGTGAAACCAAGCACCAGACAATACATCAGATTTGCTGGTAGCTATGTTGAAGGAGGCTCAACACAACGGAAGTGCATTCCTCCCCAAGTCTGACCAAGTCAGGAGTCTATTCTACCTGCAAGAAAAAAAATAGCCATCTATCCAGACCCTATACCCGTGATGGCAAACCTATGGCACGTGTGCCAGAGGTGGCACGCAGAGCCCTCTCTGTGGGCACGAGAGAGTGCCATTGCCCCAGCTCAGCCAGCTGGTCGTCCGGGTTTCCAAGGCGTGCATGCGCGCCAACCACCTGGTCATCGGGTTTCCAGTGCTTTGGTGCGCGAGCCTTCCCGTTTGGGCACTCTGTTTGGGCACTCTTCGCCATCACTGCCCTATATTGTTAAGATGCCATTTGGTGGGATCGGTTAAAGAATGGAAGGTGGGGTAGTCTTTACAGCTGGGCGGGGGTCTCAGGATTTGGCAGCCTTTTCCAAAGGGAAGGTGAGTGAGGGGCCTGGGGCTGCAGGGATGCCCCTCAATTTCCTCTCAATTCCAGAATTGTGGAGGTGGGAAAAAGTGAGGAAGGGGCCCAACCTTGTGAAGGAAGATCTGGGGTACTTCAGAAGGGAACCCTATACCCAGTGGTGAAATCCAATTTTTTTTACTACTGGTTCTGTGGGCGTGGCTTGGTGGGCGTGGTGTGGCTTGGTGGGCGTGGCAGGGGAAGGATACTGCAAAATCCCCATTCCCTCCCCACTCTGGGGCCAGCCAGAGGTGGTATTTGCCGGTTCTCCAAACTACTCAAAATTTCCGCTACCGGTTCTCCAGAACCTGTCAGAACCTGCTGGATTTCACACCTGGAAAACCCCCCCCCCCAAGAGGAGAAGGGGTCTGGATAGGCCTGCGTTTCTATTTTTTCCCCCTTTTCCTTCTAAGTTTAAACAGTGAGAAGCCCACAACTGCAATCTTTTTGCCTATTTCTTTGACGTCACCTACTTGGGCCTGTCTGGATACTTGGAGAACATCAACCATAAGATGGTATCTTCAGCTCTAACAGGTCTCCATTGCCCCTCGCTTAAGTGTGGGGCTGCGTTCATTTCATCCCAGAGCCTACATCAGCGTTCCACTTCTGGCTTCACACCATAAAAACATGAAGTCTCTTAAATGTTGAGTTTGCTCCACTCAAAAAAATCAAAGGAGGAGTCCTCAAACTATGGATCTTTCTTCTGCACAACACAGTTGTCTCTCGCTCGAAGACCAGAAACTAACCAACTCACTTCTGTTGGAAATCTTATTTCATTTCCTCCAGAAAGGGCATGTCAAGGAAAGGGGCGAGCGAGGTGACCGATTTTATATTCAACCATTCCAGGTTCAGTAACCAGGATGGTAGCCAAGGAGGGAACCATCTCCCAGGGGGACCAGTCTCCGATGATGGAAAGCCCTCAACCAGTTGGGTTCAAGAATGTGGAGACTCTGTTTTCCTGCTGGCACAAGTCTTCCGTAAGAGTTGCAAAGGGATGAAAATTTACACCCTCGAACCTTTTGAGCCAAGCATTGTTTTTCATCAAACCCATTAAATAGGGGAGGGGAGAGGAGGGGAACATGGGGCTTGGAGATTCCTTAGGGGTGCAGTTGAGTGTCCTCAGAGGCTCAGCAGAACCCTTCTCTAGAACAGGGGTCTCCAAACCTTGGCAACTTTAAGACTTGTGGACTTCAACTCCCAGAGTTCAGCAAAGCTGGCTGAGGAATTCTGGGAGTTGAAGTCCACAAGTCTTAAAGTTGCCAAGGTTGGAGACCCCTGCTCTAGAAGATCAGCCATGTGTGGCTCCAAAGCTTGTTCCTTTTTTGGGGTAGAAAGACCTACTTATGGTGATCTCCTTCCCTTGTTTCCATGGTTTCCTCACCCGTTCATTTCTATGGGAACCAGAGATGAAACCCCACCCCTACCAACCTCTATGAGATGTCCTCTTAGGTTTTTGGCTCACCTGGGAGGAAAGAGGACATCCTTCCCGTGGCTTCCTTGACAACAGATGGAGTTGAGACGGTTTCTCCTCATCACCACCAAAGACCCTTTTGAGAAGAAGAGGTTCTCAGCACCCTCCATCTTGGACGTTGGCCAGATAGACATGGTGAAGGTTGGAAGCTTCAAGACATGGAAGGTCCCGGTTGGTCTTCCTCCGGACAGGGAAGATGGGTGCTCTTTTCCCCCAACACTGAACCCAAAATTGTCTAAGTCCTCTCAGATCTATCCGATGGTCTGCTGACATGGGTCTCATCAGCAAGAAATGGAGTTTTAATGGTTAAGCATCCTTTCTACTTTGAACCTTCTACCATCAATGAGCTGCGGTGGCACAGTGGTTAGAGTGCAGTCCTGCAGGCTACTTCTGCTGAGTGCTGGCTGCCTGCAATTTGGCAGTTTGAATCTCACCAGGCTCAAGGTGGACTCAGCCTTCCATCCTTCCGAGGTCAGTAAAATGAGGACCCAAATTGTTTGGGGGCAAGAGGCTGACTCTGTAAACCGCTTAGAGAGGGCTGGGAAGCACTGTGAAGTGGTATGTACCAGTAAGTCTAAGTGCTATTGCTATCTCCTTCCTTCCTTCCTTCCTTCCTTCCTTCCTTCCTTCCTTCCTTCCTTCCTTCCTTGTGGTTAGCATGCAGTCTTGCAAGCTCTGTCCACTGCCAGCAGTTCGATCCTGACTGACTCAGCCTTCCATCCTTCCAAAGTCAGTAAAATGAGGACCCAGATTGTTGGGGGCAAGAGGCTGACTCTGTAAACCGCTTAGAGAGAGCTGTAAAGCACTGTAAAGCGGTATATAAGTCTAAGGGCTATTGCTATCAACCCACTTCTGCTTTAAAGAATCACCAGGGGTGTCCTCTGTGAACTGGAACCTGTCCTTTTGCAATTGGGGACCCCAGTGGCAGTGATGGGATGCCCCCAAACAGTGGCCACCCCATGGATAGGGGGGAAAAGCCCAACACAAAAAGTCTTCAGACGTTTCCTCCGAATATGGAGGGCTTTATGGAAACATTTCCGGTGTTCCGTGTTGAGTACAAGACGTCCTCGGCTTACGAACATTCGGTGAGCAACTGGTCGAACTTACAATGAATGGAACTGAAAAAAAGTGACTTATGACCGGTCCTCGTACGGTACTTACGACTGTCACAGCATCCCTGGGGTCACCTGATTGCAACTTGCTAGTATTTATGGTGGTTGTCGTGTCTGCCATTTGTAACCTTGCCAGCCAGCTTCTGGCAAGCATGCAATGAAGAAGGGTGGGTTTTCTCAATGACGACACGATTCACTTACCGACCTTGGCAAAGAAAGAGGTAAAATTGACCTAACAACCATACTGCTTAGTAAAGGAAGCTTTGTTCCCAATTGTGGTCATAAGTCAAGGACTATCTGGAATTCCGACTCAGCTCAGACGGCTGGCCACAGATAGTCTTTTTTTTTTTTTTTAAAGAATTTGCACCCTAACCTGGGATTTCACAGGGACTTTGATTGATGGCTGGAGAATCACATGACCCCTTCTGGAGTGGACAATTGCAGTACTACCCTCCAGCCAGGGGTAGTGCTAAAGTGCCAGCTTGTATTGGTTTTCCTCTTCATCCTTGTCCTCTGTGGTGCCCTCTAGGCATGCTGGACTACAACTCCCATCCTTCCCAGCGGCACATTTCTCTTCCGCTGGGTGGTTCATCTGAAAAAGAGGAGGAAAATAAAGACAAACCATTATCCAGTATTTTATGGCAGTGCACTAACCAAAGACACACACACACAAAACAGATTTGGATACTCACAGGTATATTGAAAACCTGATTTCCAAGGACTTTTGTAGTCTACATTAATGCGTTTTATTAGATAAAAATAGGCCCTTTTTCTGGTTACAGAGGAATTTCCCCCCTCAATTTAAATATCAAGGCTTTATTTCTCTTTTTAGATTTTATTCACCTGGACACAGTTCTCAGTTTTATTTTATTTTAGGGTTTTTGGGGGGTTTTTTTTGGCCTTTCATTCTTTCATTGTGGGAAATGAAATTAATTCTCTTTCGGGGAGTTCAGGGAGATCAAAAAACCTGCACAAAAGCATTTTTTTTTGCCTGCACCTCGTCTGCTCCATCACTGTCTCATTATATCCTTCACTGTCTTGTGTCTTCCGAGGACACCCCCCTGCCCCCCCTTCATTTTAGACTAGAGACTGCTTTCATCTTTGCTAAATAGCAAAGAGATGGGAAAGGAAAAAGATGACCCTAATACATTTTGGGGGTGTATTTTAAGAAGGGCCTTCCCCATTAGGGACTAGAATCATGAGAGGGCACTTTAAAAGCTGGCGTAGAAACCAACGGAGCCAGGACAATGTTGATTTTTCTTTCCTCGGGGGTGGGGTGGGGTGGGGGTGCTTAGCGTAGCCAAAGACACAAGGCGGTACAAATAAGCAGTTTAGAACTATTTTATGCCACTGAAAAATTACAGTAAAGGTAGTCCTCGTTTAGCGACTTACCTCATGCCACAACTGTTTATAGTTACGACGGGGACGCAAAAGGATGACCCATCCTCGTATCAACGACCTTAAGAAGTCTGTAAAACAAAGGAAAGCAAGTCATAGGCACAGTTGCAGTTCCATTTAGCAAACGATTCACTTAATGACCAAATTCTCAGTCCCCAACAGTGGTCGCTAAACAAGGAATACCTGTAGTTTTCTTTTTTTCCTTTCTAATCTAGAGTTTGTTTAGATGCATTCAAATATTCCAGTGATCTATTCTTGTTTCCTGTTTACCTGTTTTATTTTCCTATGTACACTGAGAGCTTCTGCACCGGAGACAAATTCCTTGTGTGTCCAATCACTCTTGGCCAATAAAGAATTCTATTCTATTCTATTCTATTCTATTCTATTCTATTCTATTCTATTCTATTCTATTCTATTCTTCATTCCATTCCATTCCATTCCATTCCATTCTTTCTCTTCTCTTCTCTTCTCTTCTCTTCTCTTCTCTTCTCTTCTCTTCTCTTCTCTTCTCTTCTCTTCTCTTCTCTTCTCTCCTCTTCTCTCCTCTCCTCTCCTCTTCTCTCCTCTCTCCTACTCTTCTTCTCTTCTCTTCTCTTCTCTTCTCTCCTCTCCTCTCCTCTCCTCTCCTCTCCTCTCCTCTCCTCTCCTCTCCTCTCCTCTCCTCTCCTCTCCTCTCCTCTCCTCTCCTCTCTCCTAATTTAGAATTGAAACAGAAGTAGAAAACCCAGCTGTTTTTTTCAAATCCAGATGTCCCCCCCCCAAAAAAATTGGAAAACTGAGCATCTGCAAATAATGGGCTCTTAACGTCTCTTCCAACCTGGGAAACAATATCAGCTTTTCACAAAAGACATTGAAGTTTTGGTTAGCTGTAATGCCTGAGTGCAGCTGTTTTCCAAGCCGTCCTACCTGAAAGGGTTGTCGCGTGGCCACTACCAAGCCCCTTCCCTCCCTCCCTCCCTGGCAACCATCTGGCATTCATGGTCCAAGGCACTTTTCACCAAGTGCAAGGCTGCGAAGTTAAAATTGTTCTCATGGTAAGAACAGTTTGCAGAGCAATTGAATTCCGAAGTTCCGAAATTCTCCAAGCAGAGGATAAGCCAAGATAACAGCCTCATCTGTGCCTGACATTTATTTTATTTTAGCCGAGGCCTTCCAGATGTTTCTTGAACTACGACTCCCAGCGTCCTTCAGGGTTTAGAAGGCCGGCTGGGGTTGGTGGCCCGACACATCTGGCTGCATGGCAGGTTGCTCACATCTGCCCAAGTCTCCAGAATGAATTCAAGCAGCAGGAAGCAAAGTTTTCGTCACTCCCCCCCCCCATTTCTCTCCTGGGAATCTCTTTCCTGTAAATTAACTCACCCAAATCCTCTCTCTAACAGAGATTTAGCCCAAAACCTTCTGTTTTGCACATACACAAACTCTATCCTTCTGAATAATGTTCCTAAAATTTGTTTCTAATGCTTATTAGCCCCACTGCCAGCAAACTTTTCTGATCTCCCTTGATTCCTTGCTCAATGTTTTCCTTCTTTCTTTTTCTCTCTTTTTTCTTTTTCTTTCTTTCTCTCTCTCTTCTGACTTCCTGCCTTTTCTATCTATCTTTCTTTCTTTCTTTCTTTCTTTCTTTCTTTCCTTCCTTCCTTCCTTCCTTCCTTCCTTTTCCCCCCAAGAAATAATGCATGCATTGCCAATTGAAACTTAACTCTCTTGCTGCAATATCAATTTATTATATGAAATGTCAAATGTCCCTCCTTAAACATGGTATCAGAACAAGCAGGAGACCCTATACTATTCCAGACAAGTGGCTGTCCAGTCTCTTCTTAAAAGCCTCCAGTGATGAAGCGCCCATGATTTCTGAATGGCAAGTTGTTCCACTGGTTAATTGTCCTCACTGTTAGGAAGTTTCTCCTTAATTCCAGGTTGCTTCTTTCCTTGATTACTTTCCACCCATTGTTTCTTGTTCTGCCTTGAGGTGCTTTGGAGAATAAGTTCACCCCCTCTTGTGACAGCGTCTCAAATATTGGAAGACTACTATCATAGCACCCCTAATCCTTCTTTTCATTAAAGTAGACCTACCCCATTCCTACAACCGTTCTTCGTATGTTGTCATCTCTAGCCCCTTAATCATCTTTGTTGCTCTTCTCTGCACTCTTTCCAGAGTCTCAACATCTTTTTAATATCGTACATTTGGGTGTGCTGCCACCAAAGGGGAAACAGAGGCAAAGCCCCTACTGGTTTTCTCCTCCATCCCTGGCTGAGAGTGAGGGGAAAGCCCCTCCCCACCCTGTCTTGAAAGTACCCCATAGGGAAAACTTCAAATTTCTGGGCCCACTTCCTTGCTTCTGGCAATCTAATTGAGAAATCCAAGGGGTTTCCTATTTAATTCTTTTCCCAAAGACACTAATTAGGAAGGGCTGGCCCAAGTCCCCATTTGCTGTTCATCCTGGATTAGGACTTTCCCCCTACCCTGCCTTTAAGGCACACCTATCGACTCCTCTACTTTGAACCCCCAGCTGTTTGAATCTCCCCTGAATAACAATAGAAGGGTGACTGACTTCCGAGGGATTCTGCCTGCCCCACCATTTCCAGCCCAGCCCTCCCTTTGAAGACCAGCAGAGAGGGGGGAAAAAGGGGGGATAAACCAGAAACTTTCATTTGCAGGAACAAGGAGGGTTTTAATCAATGCCTGAAAATCTGGTCCCTTTATGTCCAGGGATAATTAAATTTGAAACCGCCAGATTATCCGGATTTTTCTGGGCGCTGTAATTTGGAAATGACTGTCCTTGGATAATATTTCTGCTGAATCTTCTTTCGTTTCTCCTGTCCTTGTTCCGCAGGCCCCAAAGTGGCAAAGTGGCAAAATAAGGAATGGTTTCAAATCAGCTTGCTGATTTGGGGATACCTAGGTTCTCAGTTGCTTAAAAAGTTCACTTTTCTTAATTCACAAATGATGAATTCGTAAGATTTCTAATCAGAGAAAGCTTAAATTCTTCCCATTCTGTTCATGAAGAAATTTGCGCACTTGGGTTACTTCTTGCACAAGTAAGTAAACTAAATTCATCTCCATCAGTCAACATTCTAAAGGAAATAATAAAGAAGAGACTGGACAGCCATTTCTCTCTAATGGTCTAGGGCCGTGATGGCAAACCTATGGCACGCGTGCCACAGGTGGCACACGGAGCCATATCTGAGGGCACGCGAGGCGTTGCCCTATGTCAGCTCCTGCGCGCATGTGCGTGCTGGCCAGCTGATTTTTGGCGTTCCGGAGGGCGGGGGGGAGGTCGTTTTCGCCCTCCCCAGGCTTCAGGAAAGCCTCCAGAGCCTGTGGATGGTGAAGAACGGCCCCAACGGCCCAACCGAAAGTTCGGAAACAAACCTCCAGTTGGGCCGTTGGGCCATTTTTTCACCCTCCCCAGGCTTCAGGAAAGCCTCCTGAAGCCTGGGGAGGCTTTCCTGGAGCCTGGGGAGGGCGAAATCGACCTCCACCCCCCGCCCTCCGGAAGGCCGAAAATCAGCTGGAATCCATTTTTTGCCATCCACAGGCTCTGGAGGCTTCAGTGAGCCCTGCGCACATGCGCAAGGGGAGGGCAGCGCGGGGGGGGTGTTTGTGCGCGCATGTGCGGGGGGGAGGGCATTGCATTATGGGTGTGGGCACGCGCGCGAGGGAGCAAAAAAAGGTTCGCCATCACTGGTCTAGGGTCTCCTGCTTGAGCAGGGGGTTGGATTAGAAGACCTCCAAGGTCCCTTCCAACTCTGTTATTCTGTTGATCATTCTCAGCATGGAAAAAGTTAAACCACCATCAGCCAGCCAGGAAAAACGAATCTGTATTATGATTGAATACAGGAAGATCTGAATTTTGAAGCACACCTAAAACTCTCCAACCTACAAGGCTGGATGACAGTTGGGCACTTCGCTTGCAATTTGATATTTTCATTTTAAATGTCATACATTTCATTCGTGGTAAATAAAAACACGACTGCCAGGGCAAGGTCCTGTACAAAGGATGCCAAAGCTCATTTTCACCCAGCTCTTGCAAATGGGCATCACGAAAGAAAAAGAAAAAGATAGAAATGTATAAATTCCTTCAAAAGGCAGGTAGGAAAAAATTAAAGGTTTGTAATGTTTATGGAGATTCTCAAGTCATCCAGGACATGGTTGTCCCAAAGGTGCTTTTTCAGGAGGCAGAAAAGGTGCTTTTTCTTCAAAAAAAAAAAAAAAAGTTCCTGTAAGTTGTCAAATTTAGATAT
>QLTV01001823.1:897449-912348 GCA_003457575.1 Thermophis baileyi
CTTCCTTCCTTCCTTCCTTCCTTCCTTCCTTCCTTCCTTCCTTCCTCCCTCCCTCCCTCCCTCCCTCCCTCCCTCCCTCCTTTCCCTCACTTCATATTAGTTCATATTCGTTTTTTCTTCTCTTTTTTTAAAAAAAATCTTATTATACGAAACCCCCCACTTTGCTCCTATTCTGTGGCATTCATTTTTCCACTCAATGAAGCATTGATGAGTGGAGGGGGGGACGCTGAGTTTTTATGTCTTTATAAGCTACCAAAGGCACCGTCAATCTGCGCTCAGCAAATTTTATTGGTCATAAATTCAAACGCAGAAGCTTTTTATTGTCCTGGATGCAGACAGGTAGCTGACCTTTTTAAACTACCTTTAAAATATTGTGTTCCTTACCAGTTTGCGGGATCTGTTAGCCATCCTTCCTCTTCTCTAAATATGGGGAATGATATAAATGTGTCTTTTCTTCTAAGGTGAAATTGCAAGGAATGGAATCTCCCTGATACCAATTCACAGAAATAACTCGAAATAGTTCAGAAGAAGACTTGTGAATTGAAATAAATAAATACACCCTCCCCCCTAAATACACAACTCAAATCTGAAGCCAATTGGTTTTCTTTTTGCTGTCTTGTTTTCAAAATTTTGAATAATAATAACAACAACAACAACCACCACCACCAGATATCACGGTTGTTGAGGGCCGAAGAGTACAGTTTATTGAAATCGCTGTACCAGGAGATGCCAGAGTCGAAGAAAAAGAACTGGAAAAAATTACGAAATATCGCGACCTGGCCATCGAAACTACACGGCTATGGATGAAACATGTAACAGTGATACCCATTGTCATCGGGGCACTTGGTACCATGTCCAAGAATTTCACAAAACACATCAAGAAATTGCAGCTTCCTGCAATAACACCAGCGGGACTGCAAAAAACTGCGCTACTTGGAACATCATATATTTTAAGAAGAAGCTTGGTTGATACCTAGGATGCTGGCAGCAACCCGTATCAATCATTAGTGCCAGTCAGTGGTATTTGTGATACATTTTTAAATGTTCAGTTGACTGAGTTTCATGTTTAATGAATAAAAGAGATAATGATAATAATAATCATCATCATCCTCAACTGGTCGTTGTATAAAAAATATGACTTACCTATATCTCCCCCCCCTTCGCTAACTCCCATTGCCTACACACACACACACACACACACACACACACGAGCAGTCAGGTTCAGAAAGGATATTTTTGTAATGGCCAGTCCAAGCTCAGGACGATATGCAGCTGGTATGTTGTGTGACCTTGAAGCAGAGTCTCGAAGAGATACAGCATTCACTTTTGTTTTCCCCCTCATAATAATAATAATAATAATAATAATAGCCTTTATTGTCATTGTACATCATGTATACAACGAAATTTACTGAATTTTTTGGACAGCAGTTAAAAAAAAAAGGAGACAAAAACTCCTTGGACTTGAGCGATAAATCTCTTGTTTTAATTGGAAATCTGGATGGGCTAATTTAGGAATAGAATCTCATCATTTCTCTATTGACTTCTTAAATTTAAGCTTCAAAAACATTACAATTATCATTGATTTTTTTTTAAAAGTAGGATGTTATTTAAACACCCGGCAGCATTTCACTAGTAGAGCGAAGCTGCTAATTTTTTATAATAAAACTGTCTTCTTTAGGATATTCCACGCAGAAGGAATTGCTCTCCGGAATCACATATCCTTAAGGTCACCCAGTCGCTCAAAGGAAACTTCCCGTGTTTTTTGGCTAATTTCTCGGCCGGCACCCTTGGCATCACCATCGGGGCATGAGACAGATGCGAACAGGAGGGGGCGCTCCAGGCCTAGATAAAAAATGGACTGCAGTGTTTCTCCCCCCCCCCCCCAAAAAAAAAAAACAAATCTAAGGAAAATAAAAGTTCAGCATAAAAAGCCAGCATGAACTAAAAAGGATGTTTTTCATAGTTCGGTGTCCAGCGCCTTGCTTGAGCCCGCTCTTTCAGGGACAGTCTACCTGTGAATAATTCTTGCTGGGGAGGGCGAACCGAGGTTTGCTTTGCTTCATATATGGGAGATGCAACCACCGTAGGACTGAGTTGGCAGGGGGTACCCCGATTCCTTGTCTCTTAACACACGGCCTGCATTCACTGGCTGTGGTGTGGCCTGGCATGGCAAGCGGATGGCAGCAGCCAGAAATCACACAGACAATACCAGCTGGATCTTGCCCCTTCCCCCCCCCCAAATTCTTATTTTTAATCCAACTGGTTCTACAGCAGGCCTGGGAAGGGAAGCTTGGCTCCCTGGTGCCACCCTGGAAGCTCTGAACCTCCGTTGGCTGCAGCAGCAGATGGCCTGGTGCGTGCCCACCGCTGACGCTGGCACCGGCTGGCAGTTTCCAGCCACACTGGCACAACATGAATAGATTTCTAATTAGTCATTGGAGGAGAAAAGGGAGGGCAAGACGGAAGAGGCAGAGGAGAAACTACCACCACCTGAGTACCACTTTATAAGGCCTTGGTCAGACCACACCTGGAATATTTGCATCCAGTTTTGGTCACCCCACTATAAAAAAGATGTTGAGACTCTGGAAAGAGTGCAGAGAAGAGCAACCAGGATGATGAGGGGACTGGAGGATATAAACAACGTGTGAAAGATTTCAAGTTGCCACAACGGTTGCAAGAATCCGGTATGCCTAGTCTAGAGAAAAGAAGGAGTAGGGAGGATGACATGATAGCAGTGTTCCAATATCTGAGGGGCTGCCACAAAGAAGAGGGGGGTCTACCTATTCTCCAAAGCATCCAGAAGGCAGGACAAGAAGCAATGGATGGAAACTAATCAGGGAGAGAAGCAATCTAGAACTGAAGAGAAATTTCCTGGCAGGGAGAACAATCAATCAGTGGAATAACTTGCCTCCAGGAGTTGTGAATGCTCCAACACTGGAGGTTTTTTAGAAAAGACTGGACAGCCACTTGTCTGGAATGCGTATAGGGTCCCAGGGGGATAGCAATAGCACTTGGACTTATATACCACTTCACAGTGCTTTACAGCCCTCTCTAAGCGGTTTACAGAGTCAGCCTCTTGCCCCCCAACAATTTGGGTCCTCATTTTACCCACCTCGGAAGGATGGAAGGCTGAGTCAACCTGGAGCCTGGTGAGATTTGAACTGCCAAATTGCAGGCAGCCGGCAGTCAGCAGAAGGAGCCTGCAGTACTGCACTCTAACCACTGCACCACCGTGGCTCATATGTGGCTCATGGACCAGACCTCCAAGCTTCCTTCCAGCTCTCTTATTCTGAGCTACCCAAACCAGCAACAAAAGATGTGGCAGCTTGCAGGGCACCTCGGGCAAGGGGGCAAGAAAATTGTGCAGGGAGACCAGGGGTGAAATGCTACCGGTTCGGCCCGGTCCGGGCGTACCAGTAGTGGCGGCCGCCGGTGGTTCGGAGAACCAGTAGCGGCAGCAGCACAAGGCTCCGCCCACCCGCTCGGACACCGCCATTTTCCTGTTTTTAACCCTCTGCTCATGCGCAGAGGGTGAAAAAGCACGCGCGATGGGTGAGCACACACTTCCGAACCGGTAGGGAAGGTAAGTAGATTTCACCGCTGACAAAGACCCTCTTCCTTGTGGTCGAACTTCACTGGGACAGGATGGTCCCACGTATTAAGTTCTGGAAATTCAAAGCGATGTTTCCACTGATAGCCAAATCTGGCCCTCGGTTCTGCCCGGGTTTACCTTCCCAATAAACAACCGAGTTGGAAGATCATTCAAAAGCAGCTTATTAGGGAACCCTGATAAAGTGGGATACCCCAAGACCCATCCTACATTCCTTTTCATAGTTAACACAACAAAGAAAAATGCAAGAGGAAAGTTGACTGGACGGGGTAAAAAGTAACCTCCCCTTTGCATAGGAAATCAGTTACATGCAGTGAAACATGTTACATATTTGCATCCCATAATATCACACATGTTCATTACAAGGAGGCCTGATGTCAGAAGCGGTGGAAATTGTAAAGAAAAAGGTTGTTTAGAGTTCATGAAAGAGATAAACCAGACCCCAATCTGTAGTAACAAAGTTTTTTCATATTTCCAGCCAGTTTATGTAGGAATGTTAAAAGCTATCAATCCATCCATACCATGAGAGGATAAAAGCTATTCCTGCATTCCAGTCTGTAACGAGCCTGAACATCCTTTTAAAAGAGAAAATAAATCAAATTAAAATACAAAGCCACTATGTTAGTTAACAAGTTACACAATCCATGTCATGTGCTGTTCACCACCAATGCAGTTCAAAGGAGAGTTGATCCAATATCCTCCCGCTCCAGAATGCCCAATTTGCAAGCAGAATGCCCCCCCCAAAAGCCCCCACCCTCCCTAATACGTAACCAGCTAGATGCCTGCTGCATTGCAATCCTTATTTCCAACTTCCTTCCCAGGCCTGTTACTCCCAAGAATTGAATCAGAATAGAGCCGGAAGGGACCTTGGAGGTCTTCTAGTCCAACCCCCCTGCTCAAGCAGGAGACCCTCGACCATTTCAGACAGGTGGCTGTCCAGTCTCTTCTTTAAAAACCCCAGTGATGGAGCATCCACAACTTCCGGTGGCAAGCTGTTCCACTGGTTAATTGTCCTCCCTGTTAGGAAGTTTCTCCTCAATTCCAGGTTGCTTCTCTCCTGGATTAGTTTCCATCCATTGAATCCATTGCAAAAAAACACAACCCGTGCTTTGCTTTCCATGCTATTTTATTTTTCTCAGCAACAGCCTGCTCCTCCTTGGCTACCTGGATGGACCCTCCCCGAACTAAAGCCTCCACTCCCACTTTGCTAACTTTATTTAGATTTCATCCAAAGTAAAGTCAGGCAGACCCCCTTTCCTTTCCTGCTTTCCTTTCCCTTCCTTTTCTTCTTCTATCTTCCTTTCCTTCTTCTATCTTCCTTTCCCTTCCTTTCATTCTTCTATCTTCCTTTCCTTCTTTTATCTTCTTTCTTTCCTTTCCTTTCCTTTCCCTTCCTTTCCTTCTTCTATCTTCTTTCTTTCCTTTGCTTTGCTTTCCTTTCCTTCTTGCCTTTCCTTTCCTTTCCATTCCTTCTTTCCTTTCCTTTTCCTTCCTTTCCTTTCTTTCTTCTATCTTTCCTTCTTTCGTTTCCTTTCCTTTCCCTTTCTTCTTTCCTTTCCTTTTCCTTCCTTTCCTTTCATTCTTCTATCTTCCTTTCCTTCTTTTATCTTCCTTTCCTTTCCCTTCCTTTCCTTCTTCTATCTTCGTTTCCTTTCCTTTTTCCTTTCCTTTCCTTCTTCTATCTTCCTTCTTTCCTTTCCTTTCCTTCTTCTATCTTCCTTTCCTTTCCTTCTTCTATCTTCTTTCTTTCCTTTCCTTTTCTTTCCTTTCCTTTCCTTTCCTTTCCTTCTTTCCTTTCCATTCCTTCTTTCCTTTCCTTTTCCTTCCTTTCCTTTCATTCTTCTATCTTCCTTTCCTTCTTCTATCTTCACTTCCTTTCCTTCTTCTATCTTCCTCCTTTCCTTTCCTTTCCTTTCCTTTCCTTTCCTTTCCTTTCCTTTCCTTCTTTCCTTTCCTTTTCCTTCCTTTCCTTTCTCCTTTCTTTTTTTCCTTTCTATGAAAACGTGAAGCAGAGGTGGGGATCTCATTCCCCCCCCCCTGCAGAAAGTTGAGAAGGAAAGTATCTGTATCTGAGCGAATTACCTTCGGCTCCAAGTCTGCCTGGTTCTTAACTTGGCAGGGATTTCGGCCAGTAGTGGGTTTCAATTACCTTTGCTACCGGTTCGGGAACGGGAGCGTGCGCGCAACGCTTCTGCGCATGCGCAGAGCATTTTTGATGATGTCCGGGCGGGTGGTCAGAGCCTCTCGCTGCCGCCGCTATTGGTTCGCCCAAACCGGTGCGAACCGGTAGCAACCCATCACTGATTTCGGCGCTGGCTTTTCTGGCTGCCACCGAACTTTGTTTCGAACCAGGCAGGGCTAATCCCAGCTCTCTATCTTTTTAATCATCTCCCCACCAAAAGTGACAGGCCACTCAAAAGCCTCGTGGTTGTCGAGGTGTTTTGTCCACGATAGCCGAAAGGGCCTCTCGGCCACCCAAGCGGGAAAAACCCGGTTTGACAGGTGAGACGAAATGACAGATATCTAACCGCTTGGAGACTATTTTAACACCTGCCGCGAGAAGTCAATGATCTTTTGCATTTGGGGAGGGGGGTTTTAACAAACGTGGAGACCCAGATCTACTTTTTCTCTGCCGTGAGCCGAGGACTACAAGACCCTTCCCAAAATGAGTCATATATGGAAGGAATCTGTGAAAAAGTCTCTTTGTTGTGGCCTGTCGACCACTGGCCCCTCCAACAGCCGAATCAGAGGAAGAGGAGGCAGCATGGGAGGCAGGGTCAGCATCAAGGCAACCTGAGAGCTCCGAGGGGGAAGAGGGAATGGAGCTGTCAGAGGGAGAGACAGAGGTGGAGCCTGGGCCATCCGTCAGCCATCAGATGGAGAGTCAACAGCCGCCAGGTCTGGAGGGGGCTAATGAGGAAGAGGAGGAACAGCTGGGTCCAGTGCCTGACGCATGGATGCGCAGAAGGCAGAGGAGAGGAGAGCAGTGGAAATCTGTATTCATCTCCCTGCTGGACAGACTTGGTAGCCTGCATTGAGAGAAGAAACTTTTTGCCGGGGCTGCCAGCGCTCCTAATAAAGGAATCTTTGAGTTAACTTTAGAGCAGGGGTGAAATTCAGCAGGTTCGAACAGGTTCTATAGAACCGGTGGTGGCGATTATGCGCAGTTCAGAGAACCGGTAAATCGCACCACTGACTGGCCCCACCCCGCCCCTCCCACTCCCTCCTTCTCTCCTCCTTCTCGGGCTCATACACACAGAGCAAACATGAGAAGGAGGAGAGAAGCAGCCAGGTTGCACGCTAGAAGACTTGACCGAACTTTTCTGTCGGTTCTGTGGGCGTGGCTTGATGAGCGTGGCTTGGCCACACCCACCAAGCCACGCCCACAGAACCGGTAGGGAAAAAATTTGAATGTCACCTCTGCTTTAGAGGGTTTGTCGTGTATGGCGAGCTGGGTCAGAACACTTTTTGCAAAAGTCTTGCAAACTGCTGGGGTCGTTTGCAAGCTGAGAGATTAATTAAAACGCAAACGGTCCTACCTGGCCAATTTATTTATTGTTCCAACGTGGTCAGAAGAGCTGAAGGGAGATTAAAGCAGGGCTGTTCTGGCTTAAATAGTCTCTGATGGATTAGTTCCCCCAACGACAGCATTCACATGGTATAAGAATCCGCATTTAACGTCTTTGGTTAGCAAGGCCTGCAAAGGAAGCTCTCGGGGCGTGGTACAACTTGGAAGAATTGATCAATAGAGGTAGTCCTCAGCTTACAACAGTTCGCTTAGTGACCGTTCAAAGTTACCACGGCGCTGAAAAATAGGACTTAGGACCGTTTTTCACAGTTATGACCTTTGCAGCATCCCCACGGACACGTGATCAAAATTCAGAGGCTTGGCAACAGACTCATATTTATGACGGTTGCAGTGTTCCGGGGTCACGTGATCCCCTTTTGCGACCTTCTGACAAGCAAAGTCCATGGGGAAGCCAGGTTCGCTTAACACCTGGGTTACTAACTTATCCACTGCAGTGATTCACTTAACAACCGTGGCAAGAAAATTTGTAAAATGGGGAGAAACTCACTTCACAAATGTCTCGCTTAATGTTGGGCTCAATTGTTTACTTGGTCGTAAGACGAGGACCACCTGTGTCAAGAAAGTAATTGCCAATAACAACAACAACAACAACAATCAAAGTACAGAAGGTTTTGCCTGCTG
Organism: Thermophis baileyi; assembly: GCA_003457575.1. NCBI lineage: Eukaryota > Metazoa > Chordata > Lepidosauria > Squamata > Dipsadidae > Thermophis > Thermophis baileyi. Next base: position 905,270 of record QLTV01001823.1, read on the forward strand.
AATACAACCCCACAGCAGAAGGAAATAGTTTTAGCTTTATGCACAAATAAAGCCTATCATGGCACTATGGGGCTCCCTGGTGGAGACTATTCCATAATAAGGGGCCACACCCGAGAAGGCCCTGCCTTGCATCTCTGTATGCAGCTCAACTTATGATCTCAATTGGGACAGAATTTCCATCGCTAAGCAAGTTGGTGGTTAAGGAAGCCATACTCGATTTTGCAATTTTTTTTTGCCAAGGTTGTTAAGTGAATCACTGCAGTCGTTAAGTGAATCACACTCCCTCTGGCTGTGCTTATCCGGCTGGGAAAGTCACAAAAACGATCACATGACCCCACAGACGCTGGTTGGCCAAGTGCGTGAATTTGATCATGTGAGTGCAGGGATGCTACAACGGTCGTAAGTGTGAGGACCATAAGTGTAAGTCACTTTTTTTCAGCGTCGTGAAATTTCGCTCGCTAAATGGATGGTTGTAAGCTTGCCTTCAGAACGGAAGTTGCCTTCGGAAGTTGTGGGAGCTTCATCACTGGAGGCTTTCAAGAAGAGACTGGGCTGCCATCTGTCAGAAATGGTGTAGAGTCTCCTGCTTGGGCGGGGGGTTGGACTAGATGACCTACAAGGTCCCTTCCAACTCTGTTTAATCTGTTAAGTCAAGGTCTACCTGTATTAAATGGTTGGGTCCAGATCAGTAGTGGGTTCTAAATCCCGTCGCTACCGGTTTGCATGCACACATGCGCGCGCAGAAGCATCCTGGGCAGGTGGGTGGAGCCTCCCGCCGCCACCGCTGCTACCGGTTCGCCAAACCGGGCCGAACCGGGAGCAACAACCCACCGCTGATCCAGATAGATTTCCAACAATTCCATCAAGAACGATGGTCTTCTGTGCTAAAGGATGATCACAACTTCATTTTTCTTGGCTAGGGATTGGGAAGAGTGTCTCTGCAAAAGTTGGTGCGCGTTTTGTGTATTTGTGTGCTCGTGCATGCATGCCTGCTAAAAACAAACCAACCCCTTATTCTTTTCTAAGCAAAATATAAAGAGGAAAACAGCCATATCTTGTTGCCTGGGTAATAGACGAGGAGAAAAACTCACAATTGCAAACCGAAAGAAGGAGAACTGCTAACCCCTAAAATGGATTTGTTGGCAACTGCAACATGGCAGGGCGGAAGAAAAAGAGGGAGGGATGGAAACGCGGGTTAACAGGGGCACCGCTCGAAGACGTAAACCCATGGCAGGAGGAGAAATATTTGCGCTCTGCTTCCCACGAAAACAAACATCTCCAAGGGGTTTACAAAAACATGCTTTGATTCGAGATTCGTGGTTCCCGTGGTTCCCAAAAAAAAAAGACCCCAGACAAAACAGACCCTGACACCACTAAGAACAAAATATAAGCTAAGGTTCTAGTCCTCACATATTCGGATGGACAATAAAATGGGTGGGGCCAAAATGAGTGGGGCCAAAGGATGGGTTGCTCTTCTACTGAAGAAAACATCCTGGGGATTTTTGGGGGTACAAAAATGGGGGTGACGTGAATGAATTAATTAGCATGCCTGGGAGCACAATATTCAATTATTATCATTTTCCATCGCATCGAGAGGAATATAGCTAGTCCTCGACTTACGACCACAACTGAGCCCGACATTTCTGTTCCTAAAGCAAGACATTTGTTAACTGAGCTTTGCCCCCATTTTACAACCTTTCTTGCCGCAGTTGTTAAGTGAATCCCTGCAGCTGTTAAGTTAGTAGCACGGTTGTTAAGTGAATCCGGCTTCCCCACTGACTTTGCTCATCAGAAGGTCACAAAAGGGGGATCACGTGACCCCGGGATGCTGCAACCATCATAAATACGAGCCAGTTGCCAAGCGCCTGAATTTTGATCATGTGGCCGTGGGGATGCCGCAATGGTCGTAGGTGTGAAAAACGGTCATACGTCACTTTTTTTTGCCGTTGGAACTTCGAACGGTCAGTAAATGAATTGTTGTAAGTTGAGGACTAGCTCTAATGTTTGAGCCGGGATGCCCCAAGATTTAACTGACTGGCCAAGTTCAGAGAAAATACTAAGCCAAGATTTTTAACTAGGGTTTGTTGAACAAACCACAGTGTCCATTGCAATGCCATGGAGAATGAAATCTTCAGTGTGTCAAAAGTCAGCTCCGTGGTATGTAACTGACATCAGGAATGTAATTCCAGGCCAGGGTTGACTTTGGAAGAGACCCTGGAGCTGATTTGGGGGGGGGGTTGCAATTCCCACCCACCCTTTACTCTGAGAGGACGGCAGAGAAATTGCATTCCTTGCTCACCACCAATTATTTAAGATTCGGTTCCTAGCACTTTACAATAGCCCTTAGACCAGTGGTTCTCAACCTTCCTAATGCCGCGACCCCCGCCCCGCCGCCGCGACCCCCTCCCCGCACATGCGCGTTGCCAGTCACCAAGATGGCGGGCTAGCGCGCGCTTAGGCGACCCCTGTGAAAGGGTCGTTCGACCCCCGAAGGGGTCGCGACCCACAGGTTGTGAACCGCTGCCTTAGACATATATAACGCTTCACAGTGCTTCACAGCCTCCTCTAAGCGGTTTACAGAGTCAACCTCTTGCCCCAGACAATCTGGGTCCACATTTGACCCACCTCGGAAGGACGGAAGGCTGAGTCAACCTTGAGCCTGGTGAGATTCGAACTGCCAAACTGCTGGCAGCCGGCAGTCAGCAGAAGGAGCCTGCAATACTGTATTCTACCCACTGCGCCACCACAGCTCCTGAGATTCTCTGCATGGGAAATTGTGGTATAGTCCTCTTCCGTCATGGGGGGGGGGTCTCAAAGGGATGGTTGACACAAGAGACCCCAACCTGGGGCAACCAACTGAAATCAAGGGGTGGAGAAGCCGTTGGTCTTCTTCATGGTACATTCAGCACCACGGAGAGCAACTCCGTGGCTGGTCTACAAACTGTTGGATGTATTCCCAAAGGGTCCCCCCCCCCCCGAGAGGCAATTGGACTTTCTGGTTTTTCTTGGAAGACGTTTCACTTCTCATCCAAGGAGCTTCTTCAGCTCTGACTGGATGGTGGGGAAGGGAAGGATTTATACTCCTTGCAGACAGCTGGTCATTTGCATCTTTTTAGAGAGTCATTGAGGCCGCTTGGAGGTTTGTCTGTGTCCTCGGGGTCACCTGAGTGGTGCAAATGGGTGTGGAGCCTTCCAGAAAAGTTAGAGAGTACAGGAACTATTTGAGATGCAGACAACACAGATTCATACCCATCATCCTGCACCTGTCTTCAACAGGGAAGGGACATAGGACAAAAAAATAATAATCCTGCAGCCAAGAAGGCTCCACACCCATTTGCACCACTCGGGTGACCCTGAGGACACAGATAAACCTCAAGTGGCCTCAACGACTCTCTAAAAAGAACGCAAATGACCAGCTGTCTGCAAGGAGTATCAATCCTTCCATTCCCCACTCTCCAGTCAGGGCTGAAGAAGCTTCTTGGATGAGAAGCGAAACGTCTTCAAAAGAAAAAACAAGAAAGTCCAGTTGCCTCTTGAAAAAAAGCACCTTTGGGACAACCAGGACCTGGATGACTTGACAATCTCCATAGAGAGTTGGATGTGTTGAGTTGGGAGGTTGCAATTGAGCTAAAATTGGCCTGCAAAATACTCATGGTTCATTTTCCTCCATAGTAACATCCCCGTGGTGTAGGTTGGACTCGGAGATCTTGATGGGAGTAAAACTCGCCCAGGTGTTTCCGGCAAGAGGTGAGCCTAAACCTACAACGCCTTAGTTTGAATCCAACAGCTCAGTCTTGACACTACAACCCTCCGGGTGTAAGCAAGAACAACTCCCTGCTTTTAGTAAGCAGAGAAATGAATTTCTTAGCCCCGGCGTTTGACCTTCCCCCCCTTTAAAACACGTGAAAAACACACACCTTTCACCGAGCTATCCTGAATCGATCTGAGAAGCAGCCTTATTGAGTTCTTAGCCTTTGGTATTGCATTCCCCCCCCCCCCGCCAAACACGGGTGCCACCTGGGAACACTTAGCGGAGCAAAAAGAGAGGAGAAGGCTGCATATATTAAGGATGGGAATAAATAAATAATTGTACTGGAGAAATCTTGCCGAAGTCTGATCAATGGAGGCGCTGGATTCGTCTGAGTGACCCGCACTGCAAAATTCTCGCAATCTTGAAAACACACCGGAGACGTTCAACAAAAATTGTTTACTGAAAATGAGAGAAATAAAAAGGAGGGTTGCCTCCAATTTGGGGATCACGGTACCTTGGAGAGGCCACACTCTTTAGCCCCCCATTGAAAGAGGCACCCTAAAATCTCAGGGTTTGCACGAGAAATTTTAGAAACAAAGGGAAGGCCGGCAGAGATGACAGCCAACGCTACAGGATGAAGAAAACCATCTAGGAAACTTTTAAGAGTTGGGGGTTCCTGCCGGGTGTTCCCCACCTTTTCACAGATTTGTGTTTGACAAACAAGCTTGTCAAACTTGTCAAAACACACCCCCCGATGTGTTTTCCAGCTTCTTGTAACGCTTGTCGAAAGTTGAGGTCACATCAATGGCTAATTCTCAGAGGTGGGCTTCACATAACAACTGGTTCGCCCAGCACCGGAAATGTGAGTGCACGCGGCATCACAAAACATGGCAATTCGCTCGCGCACGCCATCCACACATGCGTGCGATGTCAAACAACACAGCAATTTGCTCGCACGTGCCATCCACACATGCATGCGGCGTCACAAAACACAGCGATATAGGATGGGATTGTGCCCGGGCGGATGGGCGGGCGGGCCCACCCCACCTGCAGGTCGCTACTACTGGTTCTCCAGAACTGGTCCGAACCGGCTGAATCCCATCACTGCAGTAATTCTCCTTCAGGACCCCGACGGTGCCCTCAACATTTCTGCCATGTGACCTTGTGCGCTGTGTTTGCGGCTTGCCTTCCCATCCCGCTTGTTTTCCTGTCTTGTTTAATTAGAAAATAAACTCCTTAGGTTGGAGAGTTATCTTACCGGAGGCAGCAGGGCTGATGGAAAAATCTCGTCATTAAGCAGAAGTCCTAGGTGGTCTATCTATCATGAAGCCAGGCTGGTTGAGACACCAACGGATCCTGGCAAAGGGTGGGCCACCCCTCCAAGCACTGTGAAAGGAAGACGAGCTGTCAACTCTGAAGAGAACCTGGCTGAAGCCATCTTCTGCTGCTTCATAGTTGCCACAAACTAGTAGAGGGGAGGGGGGACATGGTAACCTAGCTAGCAGTCAAAACAAAAAGCTTTCTCATGGGAACCAAGGTCAAATACACATCTAGCCACTGAAGGAGGGGAAAAGTTACCCAAGGAGCCCGCCAAACATCCCGAGTGGAGAATGTGACCTGTGACAATAGGGGAGGGGATCAATTGCTATTTTATTATGCTATTACTGGGGGGAAACTTTTCAGAGTTGGTTTTCAAATGGCTATGCCGATTTGATGCATCTAATAAACATGTTCTTTGAGGAATCTGCCTGCCTCAGAGTTCTGCTTTCAATGGGTGCATTACTTGGAACACCGACACGAGCCTCTAATGGATGGGCAGAGCCCTCCCCTCCCCCCAAATTCTTGCTCTTCTTCACAGAACTATTTCCTTTTGATCGGGGTGACCGGCCGGATCGGATTGCATATGGAGGTTCCACTTGCAAAAAAAGAAACAGACGGTCCAGACTAAAAGTCTTCTCACGCGATGGCCAATCAAGGGTTCTCGGGAAGCTCAGAAGCATGGATATTGGGGTGGTGGTGGTGGTGGTAGTATCTATTCCATGTATTTATGGATTCTAGAGGTACTCAGAGGTCATCAAGAAGAACTGCTTTCTTGAATCTGTAATCTCAGTTGGTCTAACCCATCTAAATTAATGGCCATCACCACAGCAGGTGGCAGCAAACTGCTCACTGCCCTGAAGCACAAACCAGCCAGTCTTCCGTTAGGGATGTCTCGATATGGATTCTCACATGGATCAGAGGGTTGGCTTAGATGGCCTCAAGGGAGACCCCCCCACTCAAGGTTTCTGAGGCCTTCATTCATTCTTGCCCAATCCTTGGCATCTCCTGATCTTCACATCACAGAGAAATGCTGGAAGCTCCAGCAGAAGCCTTCAACCACATACGTAGAAGCCTGGAGAAGTAGACCCAGAAGGTTAAAGAAGCTTGTTTAGAAAATGCTCTGTCTTACTTTGGCACCAGAACAAACGGCTTGTCTTCTCCTGAAGGTTAAATAAAGGTCCAATCTTCATTCAGTTTGACTGGACTTCAGGGACGCATCCAACTTGGGTTCTTGGCAGCAACACAGAAGTGGTTTGTCGCCGCTTTCTCCTAACAGGACTTTCAAAATATTTCCCACGCTAGTCCTGGGGGCTTCTGCTGGTCGTCTGGCCAAATATTACCCTTTTACCCTGAGCCGCGGTGGCGCAGTGGTTAGAATGCAGTACTGCAGGCTACTTCTGCTGACTGATTGCCGACTGCCTGCAATTTGGCACTTCGAATCTCACCAGGCTCAAGGTTGACTCAGCCTTCCGTCCTTCCGAGGTTGGTAAAATGAGGACCCAGATTGTTGGGGGGCAATAGGCTGACTCTGTAAACCGCTTAGAGAGGGCTCTGTGAAGCACTGTGAAGCGGTATATAAGTCTAAGTGCTATTCCCTCCCTTATCATCAAGTGGTCGAAGCTCTCATATTGTCAAATGGTGCTCCTTATTATTAGCATGAGATCTGCCTGTCCCAAAGGTGCTAGGGTAGTTTCCCTGCTTTCTCCACGCTGTTACGTTCCCTTACAATATAACAACCCGAAGAGCTTTTCAGAGGAAAAGCTTCTGAGATGACTAAGTCAATTTGGCTCGGTGCGCCGGTATTTGAGTGCACACTACAAAACTTATAAATACATTTTATTAGGGTTAGACTCGGACTGTTAAACAGTTCAAGTCGTCTTGTACTGTGCTTGTAAATCCTTCACAGCCCTCAAAGTAGTGATAATGAATGCTTATTTAAATTAAAAGTTCAGTCTTGGCAGAGGGTACTCAAGATAGGTGTCCAACATCATGATGGTGATGATGTTGT
>QLTV01001823.1:912655-925952 GCA_003457575.1 Thermophis baileyi
CTTCCTTCCTTCCTTCCTTCCCTCCCTCTCAGAGGTTAGAATGTGGTATTGCAGGCTAACTCTGCCCACTGCCAGCAGTTCGATCCTGACTGGCTCAAGGTCGACTCAGCCTTCCGTCCTTCCGAGGTGGGTAAAATGAGGACCCAGATTGTTGGGGGCAAGAGGCTGACTCTTTAAACCGCTTAGAGAGGGCTGGGAAGCACTGTGAAGTGGTATATAAGTCTAAGTGCTATTGCTATTTTAGATGTCACCCAAAGCCAGTTACATAGGTCTTCCTGAAGTGGGACCACAAGTATCTCCTTAATTTGCCCCAATATATTTGAATGGTCCTCTTCTCCCGAACTGGAGACATCATAAGCCCACTCCTTCCCCACAGCTCTGTTTTCATTCTCCCACAAGGAGGGGCGGGCTCTCTTCAATTGTCATCTCATGCCAACATAAGGAGGAAACCACAATCGGAGCAGGTGTGAAGCTGCTGAAGAATGGCAAGTGGGTAAGGCAGCACAATACCCCCCCCCTCTTTCCCCCCAAGCCCCTTTATACCCCTCTCCAACCATGATGGATGTGCAGAAGGAAACTCTTCTGTTCTTAGTTTCCAACCCTTCTCGCTGTTAACTGAAAATAACGGGTTTTCTGCTAATTGCTTGGTTGGTAAGGAAGCTAGGTGTGCAGCTGGCACTCCATAAATCAAAGCAGCCTCCAAACGTAAAACTGCTTGCAGAAGGAAATGGTGGGAGGAAAGAGAGGGGGGGAAGAGAAAGAGAGAGAGGGGGAAGAGAAAGATAGAGAGAGAAAGAAAGAGAGGAGAGAGAGAAAGAAAGAGAAAGAGAAAGAGAGAGAGGGAAAGGAAGAGAGGGACAGGGAGAGGGGGAGAGAGAGAGAAAGAGAGAAAGAAAAAAGAGGGAGGGAGAAAGAGGGGAGGGGAGGGGAGAGGAGAGGAGAGGAGAGGAGAGGAGAGGAGAGGAGAGGAGAGAAGAGAAGAGAAGAGAAGAGAAGAGAAGAGAAGAGAAGAGAAGAGAAGAGAAGAGAAGAGAAGAGAAGAGAAGAGAAGAGAAATCAGGTCCAGCTGAGACACGCCAGGTTGTCTGATGGAGACTAGTGACCTCCTGGTGCCACGTGCTTACAGCCACTAACTCCGGCTGCCCATTTTCAGCCACGATCTGCTACTATTAGCAGACGCCCTTCGGAGGGACCCCTCAACCCATAACTCAGGGTTTGGTCAGAGATGGATGTCGGAGAACGGGGGGGGGGGGGCTGCCAAGGGGACTTAGCAGAGAGGATGAAAAGCTGACAGCATTTAATTGGCTTTATGGAGAGAGCGAGATGTTCCTGCAAGCCGTCCGACGGGGACTTCATTTGTAGAGAATGAAATCTTTTGCAACATTGCTGACTTCCTTGAGTTGCTCTGCTGGGAGAGGTGGAGGGAGATGGGGGGGGGGGTTTGATGATCCCCTCAAATGCACAACTCTTAAGATAGCAGTGTTGCACAGGAAGTGAACTAAAAGAGAGCTGTGGGGCCAGCGGGAGAAGACAGACCCATGGGCTGGAGGAATAATGCTGGTGTTATTTTTAGAAGGTTTTAATGAACCTGTTTGCCAGAGGCTAAGGATGAGGATAGGGGAATGGGTTGTTGACGGGGGAAGAGCCAGCTAGTGTGTGATGACCCGGGGCGTGGCACGAAAGCAACACAGCCAGACAACAGGTCTAACTCCCCTTTATTGCTCCAACTTTGCCCCCAAATGTCCCCACGTTTACTACAAGTCCTGGAGCAAAGCTCTAATACGCACCTTCAGCAGCCTCTGGCTGCGAGTAGTCCAGTAAGCCAAGTTAGCCAAACAGTAACCAGAGCAAGAAGTTCAGTGAAGCAGGCAAACCGGGCAAGCCCCACAAGACAGGCAAGCACGGTAATCTCCAGGCGTCGGCAAGTGCACACGAGGCTCCACAGATTCCACGCTTGTTCCCGACAAATGCCCCTCCCACCGGCACCTCCTTACATCTCAGTCCCCAGGTGTGCCTTGTGAAGGGGGGCGGGGCACTCTCCTCCCTCGTAGCCGGCTCAGTCTGCGTCGTTCTCGCCTTCTCTCTTCTCTCCGTGCTCTAGGATCGGGAGGGGGTGGTCCTTGCTCTTCGCCTGAGCTCTGCCTCTCCTCCTCCTCCTTCCTGTCTGCAAGCCTTTCTAATCCTGAAAAGCCTTGCCCGGACTGACTCTGCCCTTCCCCAGTTTCCTCCAAGGCCAACGGAGCCGCCCACTCGATCTCGGGTCGGCTCCTGTTCCAGCTCATCTTCCCCCGCAGATTCAGACTCCGTCGGGGGACATGACACAGGGCTTTGCAAACCGACCACCGTCATCCAGGATGGATTGGAGCTGCGAAGCCTTTGGCTAAACTCTTTTTGGAAAGGAGGGGGAGAAGAGCAACGGAGGCTTTGGGGAAGGATGGTAACAAACATCCAATGGATGCTGGGCTACCTGATCAAGCTTGATTCTGCATACCCACAAGACTCCTCAAAGGCTTTCAAGAAGAGGCTGGACTGCCATTTGGACTCCCTTGCTCAAGCAGGGGTTGGACTAGATGACTTCCAAGGTCCCTTCCAACTCTGTTAGTCTATGTATTCTAAAAAGCTGGAAGATGGGGGAAAAAACCCTAGGAGAATAGGTCAGCATTTAGAATCAAAATAGAGCTGGAAGGGACCTTGGAGGTCTTCTAGTTCAACCCCCTGCTCAAGCAGGAGACTCTATCCCATTTCAGACAAGTGGCTGTCTAGTCTTTTCTTAAAAACCTCCAGTGATGGAGCACCCACAACTTCTGGAGGCTGGCTGTTCCACTGGTTAACTGTCCTCACTGTTAGGAAGTTTCTGCTTAATTCCAGGTTGCTTCTCTCCTTGATTAGTTTCCATCCATTGTTTCTTGTCCTGCCCTCTGGTGCTTTGGAGAATAATTTGTCCCCCTCTTCTTTGGGGCAGCCCCTCAAACACTGAAATACTCCTATCCCGTCACCCCTAATGCTTCTTTTCTTTAGACTAGCCAGACCCAAAACCTGCAGCCGTTCTTCGTATGGTTTAGTCTCCAGGCCTTTAATCATCTTAGTTGCTCTTCTCTGAACATTTTCCAAAGTCTCAACATCTTTTTTGTAATGTAGTGATCAAAACAGGATGCAGTATTCTAGGTGTGGCCTTACTAAGGTTTTATAAAGAGGTACTAATACTTCATGTGATTTTGATTCTATGCCTCTGTTTATACAACCAAGGATTGTGTTAGCTTTTTTGGCTGCCGCCGCACACGGCTGGCTCATGTTTAAGGGATCGTCCACTAGGACGCCAAGGTCCCTCTCACAGTTACTGTTTTTGAGCCACGTCTCACCTAACTTGTACTTGTACCTTTGGTTTTTCCTGCCTAGGTGTAAAACCTTGCTTTTCTCCATTTAAGCAATGGAGTAGAGGAGGAGTAACTCCAATTCTTTCCACCGAGGTAAGACGAGGAACCAAGATTAGGAAGATTAGGAACCTGCGAGGCCCCGAGCATCAATGTGGATGCAAAATCCACATTGTTAAAACAGCTGCTGCCTCTTGTTGTGTGTCAAAAGGAACACCGCACAATGTATTCCCTCTTTCTCTCGCTCGGTCCTGTCTGTGTCACCTGCTTAACAAGCTGTCAGCTTCCTTTTGTGGTTTGGTGCGGAATTGTTTCTGGTGTGTGTCATGTGACCAGAGGAGGTGGCTGTTGCGTTATCCATGCAGAGGGGACCATGGTTAGCGAGGAGGCTTTAGATTTGCAAGTTCAGCCTGACCCCCTTTAGTGGCCTGAAATAATTAGCTGTCATAACACGGGAGACATCCATCACAAGCTCCCTCCCTCTTCCAAATGACTCAGGTGACACATGAAACAGAAATGCATCACCTGTCAGTCCCATGCTATGCTCACGCGTGTTCCAAAGACATGTGGGGTCCTTCCCTAAACAAAGGTTCAGAAGATGGGGGTGTTCTCTGCTTCAGATGCGCTGTTCAGATCCAGCCTTTTCTGCCCTGGAATCGAATCCAGCTCTTTGCTAGCTGAAAACACACTTCTCCCAAGCATGGGAGTGGAGAAACCTTCCTTTTATTGCTGCTCACACTGGATGGAGTGAGCACCTCTTTGGTGATCTGCAGCTGTGGTGGCACAGTGGTTAGAATGCAAGTATCACTGGCTAGTTCTGCAGACTGTCAGCAGTTCGATTCTCACCGGCTGAAGGTGGACTCAGCCTTCCGTCCTTCCGAGGTCGGTAAAATGAGGACCCAGATTGTTGGGGGCAAGAGGCTGATTTTGTAAACCGCTTAGAGCAGGGGTGTCAAACTCGATTTCATGGAGGGCCGCATCAGGGTTGTGTTTGACCTTGGGGGGCCGGGGTGGGCGTGGTCGGGGTGGGCGTGGCTACCTCGACGTCACTCGTGTCGGGGGTGCCTGTGGCGGCCCGAGCGCTCTGCCAACGAAAATGGGCTCCCGAGCTCCGTTTTTGGTTGCGATGGCCTCCTGCAACCCTCTTCCAGCGAAAATGGAGCTCAGGAGGGCCGCCCCTGGCCCTCGCGTGCTCCGTTTTCAGCTACGACAGCGTCCTGCAACCCTCTGCCAGCAAAAACAGAGCTCGGGAGGGCCACCCACGGCCCTCCCGAGCTCCGTTTTTTAGGCACCACGGGCTGGTTCTTTGCTATTTCCAGGGCAGCCCCGCGGGCCAGATCTAAGCACCCTGCGGGCCGGATGCGGCCCCCGGGCCTTGAGTTTGACACCCCTGGCTTAGAGAGTAAAGCATTGTGAAAGCGGTGTATAAATCTAAATGCTGTTGCTACAACACAGCACCTGGAAACCCATTAGCAGGTGGAGAAGTCCAGTTGTCCACCTTCTCCCTGGTTTGTATCTCTGAGGTGGACATCAGTAGGGATGAATGCAAATTCCTGCCAAAAATCTTCAGAAGCCACAATTCCTTCCCGCTCCGTGGGAAACCATCTGCAGATCAGGGTCCTTTCAAGAAGACGGACCGAACTGGTCCCTCATCCCTTCTTGGTTCTTGGTCTCTCGTCCATCCAATGTTTGGAAGTTTTTTGGCTTACATTTCCACCCAAACGCCTGGCCCGGTTCCTTGGCTGTCCTGCTGCCTCTGCCCACACCAGCTACCGCCAGCCGACTGCCACCTGTGTCTTCTCTGTTGCTCAGGGGATAGCATCCCTGCCAATTGGCCTCCCTTTCCAAAATGGGAGATTTGCTGGATTCTTCAGCAGAGGCTGGAATTGGAACCAGAGCAATTTCTCCCAGCTTCTGTGTCTCCTGGCACTGGCACAGAAGCTCGTTATCAGCGGTGACCAGTGCATCGGGTTTAAAAAAAAACTCTTTCCTTCCTTGGAAAAAAAATTAACCAGTTCGGCTTCCTGTTGTATCTAATTTTCTCTTCCCTTTTCAGAAAGTAATGCAAAGAAAAAAAGATTTCCCCCCCACCTCCGTCTCTCCTCAATACCTAAATCGCGAGTTACCTGGTTACAGAAAAACTTTCCAGAGTGAAAGCTGGAACTGTATTGTATTATACAATAAGAAAGGCGATCTTTAAAAGCTTTTCCTCCCGTAAACAAAAAGATAGCACCAGATAAATGGGGTCCACCCAATCCTTATGTCGTCCCAGTTTATTTAACCCCCAACCAGGTATCCACTGCACCTCAAACTACGATTCCCATCCTGGTTGGAGAAGATGCACGTTGTAGCGGCGTGACGGGTTGGAATTAAAAGCTTCTTTTAGAATAGACTCCGGAAGGCAGGAAGTGCAGTATGAACACCTCACACAGAGAAATAATACTTCAAATTATTCTCCAAAGCACCACAAAGCAGGACGAGAAACAATGGTTGGAAACTAATCAAGGAGAGAAGCAACCTGGAATTAAGGAGAAACTTCCTAAGAGTGAGGACAATTAGCCAGTGGAACAGCTGGCCACCAGAAATTATGGGTGCTCTATCACTGGAGGTTTTTAAGAAGAGACTAGTCAGTCACTTATCTGAAATGATCTAGGGCAGTGATGGCAAACCTTTTTTGGTTCGCTTGACAAAAGGGGGCGAGCACGGGGGGGGGGGTCGTCCGCGTGCGTGCCCACACCCATAATTCCATGCCCCCCCTGCACATGTGCGTGTGACCCCCCCGCTCCCGGCACACGATGGCACGCCCGTTTTTCGCTCTCACCAGGCTTCAGAGCCTTTCTAGGAGCCTGGGGAGGGCAAAAACAGCCTTCCCCACCCCCTTGGAGCAGGGGTGGGTTCCTCCCGGTTTGGAACGGTTCTCCCAAACCAGTAGCGGCCCGCTGGTGATGTCACAATGACGTCACCGAACCGGATCAGTCGGTGCCGGTCCGTGGGGGCCGCCATCTTTTTTTGAATTTTTTTTTGAATTTTTGAATTTTATTTTTCCTTCTGAGCATGCACAGAAGCCGACTTCCGGCACTGTGCATGCGGTCGCCATCTTTTTTTCGGCTTTGGGATTTTTTTTGTTTTTTGTTTTGTTACTGCGCATGCGCGTGCGCGCAAAGCATGCACGCGCCCACACGGCATGCCCACGCAGCGTGGGAGGGAGCGAACTGGCAGCGAGGTAAGTTGGAACCCACCCCTGCCCCGGAGGTCCTCCGGAGGCCAGAAACGTTCCATTTGCCGACTTCCAGTTGGACTGGAAGTCCCGTTTTTTGGCTCTCCCCAGGCTTCAGAGCCTTTCTAGGAGCCTGGGGAGGGCGAAAATGGCCTCCCCCCCCCCGGAGGCCCTCCGGAGGCCAGAAATGGCCCGTTTCAAGTTGGCCATCACGCGTGCCGTAGGTTCGCCATCACGGATCTAGGGTCTCCTGCTTCAGCAGGGGGCTGGACTAGATGACCTCCAAAGTCCTATTCTATTCTATTCTATTCTATTCTATTCTATTCTATTCTATTCTATTCTATTCTATTCTATTCTATTCTATTCTATTCTTATTCCTATTCCTATTCCCATTCCATTCCATTCCATTCCATTCCATTCCTATTCCTATCCTATCCTATCCTATCCTATCCTACTCTAAGGAAGGGTGGCCGTCTACATGTGCAAATCAGAGGGGAAACCTTGATGCTTTTTTTGCTAGCATGTTTCTCCAAAGCTTTTTCTGCTTTGCAGATTTTCTTCTGGAGGGGAGACCCCGCTTTGGGGGCTGGTCCAACCCACCGTGCAGACAATGAGCTCTGCAAAAGAGACCAGCACGCTTGTCGTATCCAGCCTGGGGTCTTCCACGCAGGTAAATGTCTGTCTGGAGGCCCTTTCTGGAAGACGTGGCCTTTTGGAAACAGTGTGTAATGAGCTTGTAATGGGAAATAACAACCTCGGTGCTCCTGGGGTGATGCCTTTAATCCAGCGCTGTCCATTTCCAACCCAGGCTGTTCTTGGAAAATTAATCGCCTCCTTTGGGCCTGCAGAAGCAACCACTTTAACAGAGTCCTCCCGTTGTTGCCTCTTCTCCCAAAATTAAACCGAGTTCCTTCCCTGAATGTATCTGATCCCCCGGAATGGATAAATGATGAGTCTTGAAGCTTGCAGGCAATGATCAAGCCTTGGGAATGTAAGCTCCCTTTTGCCAGTTCCTGGGATTCCTGCTCCTGGTTTTCTTACCACCCACTTCCCCAGGTCAGAGAAAGTCCTGGCTGCATTCGCACAACACCCTTCTTTGTTAGTGTCCTTCCTGCTTCCTGTTTAATGGATTCATGCATAATGCATTTCCCGATCATTTGGTGAATTTATCGTCGGCATAACTAGGTTTATTGGAGGCGGCAGCTCATCTGGAAGGCAGCGAGGGCCTCTCTCTTTCTACTTTTGTATTCTTTCATTGTTCAGCTGATTTTTCTGTTTCCCTAATGAATCTGCAAGGATTTCCCCCACTTAGGGGCACTCTGGAGGGGCTTTGTAATGTGTTAACCAACACAGCTACTTCGTGTTTTAATTTGACTTATTTCCCTCTCTCTTGAAATGGTGTTAAGGCTCATAGACTGGAAGGTAGGAAAACTTTTTATCCTATGGCTGTATGGATTGATTGATGCCTTCTAACATTCCTAAACTGAAAAGATAAAGAAGAGAAGGGATGGCTGGCAAAGATCCCCTGATAAGAGAAAATTTGTTATTTGGCGTCTGGTTTGTCTCTTCATGAACTCCAAACAACCTTTTTTCCCCTAAAATTTTACGCTCCTTCTGATGCCAGGCCTCATTTTAATGAACATGTGTGATATTATGGGATGCAAATAGGTAACATGTTCGACTATATGTAACTGACTGACTATGAAAAAGGGGAAGTTACTTTTGTCCTGTCCAATCACTCTTGCGTTTTCTTTGATGTCTTAACTACAGGTAGTCCAACCTTGACGTACGACCACAATTGAGCCCAGAAGTTATGTTGCTAAGTGAGAAATTTGTTAAGTGAGTTTTGTCCCATTTTACGACTTCAAGTGAATCACTGCAGTTGTTAAATTAGTAACACGGTTGTGAAATAAATCTGGCTTTCCCATGGCTTGTCAGGAGGTCGCAAAAGGGGGATCACGTGACCCCTGGACCCTGCAACCGTCATAAATGTGAGTCAGTTGCCAAGCATCTGAATGTAAATCACGTGACTGCGGGGATGCTACAATGGTCGTAAGTGTGAAAAATGGTCATAAATGGTCACTTTTTTCAGTGCCGTTGTAACTTCGAACGGTCAGTAAACGAACTGTTGTTAAGTTGAGGACTATCTGTATAAAAGGGAACGTCAGATGGGTCTTGAGCAGGGGTGGGCTTCAAAAATTTTAGCAAGGGGTTCTCTTCCCGGTTGCTGGGTGGGCGTGGCCTTGTCGGCCTCCTGCACCACGGCGGGGAGGGGGGCGGCATTTTTGACCTCCCCGGACTCCAGAGGCTTTCCTCGAGCCTCCGGGAGGGCAAAAACAGCCTTCCCAGGCTCTGGAGGCACTTCCGGTAGGCCCGTTTTTCGCCCTCCCCGAGCCTCCACACGCACCCTGCACTTACCTGCATCCAAAACGGGCCGCGCGGGGACTCCTGGGAGGGGTGGGGTGGGCGGGGCCAGCCAGGAGTTGGATTTGGAGGTTCTCCGAACTGCACAGAATCTTAGCTAGAGGTTCTCCCGAACCCCTGCGAACCCCCAGCAGCCCACCCCTGGTCTCGAGGTTCCCCCTGTTCACAGGGAGTTCTGATTTTATCAGATAAAATAAGCAATACATAAATCGCTAATCAATTGCTTTTAAATGATCTTCCCACTCGGTTGCTTATTGGGAAAGGTAAACCGAGGCAGAACCGAGGGTCAGATTTGGCTATCGGCACAAAGTGGGATATTTTGTTGGCGTTGGTGTATGGTGACCCCATTCCTCAATGAGATCCTTTGTGTTGGTCTCCTGATGCTTTGTAAAAATAAAGAGAACCCCCCCCACACCTTTCCCCCCCTCAAGATGGAGAGCTGAGAAGATGCAAAGCGAAGGAAACTATTAATCCAAAGAAGAGTGTGAAAAAAAGCGTGCAAAATACAGGCTTTTGCAAGGGGGTCCCCCACAGCTTCCAAAGAGACCTCAGAACTTCCTTTCTGCCCTGGCACCATCGTTCTGTGCTCAGAAAGCTGCAAAGAGGAGGCCTTTTCTGTACCTGGGGATCTGTTCAGACAAACCTTCTGTCAACCCTGAAGTGAACCTGGCTGAGGCCACCTTGGAGGCTTCAAGGTTGCCACACAACAGAGGGAGGGGGGGGAAATAGCTAGATGGGGTTTTGTAGCCAAAACAATAAAGTTTTCCTGTGGGAACCAAGGACATTCTCACAGGTGGCTGGCCAGAGGAGGAGCGAAATAACCAAGCAACCGGCCAGCACCTGGATTGGACAGCGTGACCAGGGACTTGGGGGGAAAGGGGAAACGTTTACTTTTTAGTAAAAGTGAATTAGGTGAAAGCAGCGGGAACTTTCAGAGTCGTCTTTCACCAGTTGTGCCGATAGGATGCATCCAATAAATTGTTCCTTGAGGAATTTGCCTGCCTCGGAGTTCTGTTTTCCATGGGTGCCTTACTTGGAACGCTGACACCTTCCTGGTCTTTGTTGTTTTCACAAAAAAGGAAAATTTAAGCATCTCGGCTCCAGGATATGCCCAGCTTTCTACTGAGAGCTAATTTAAGCTCTTGGCGGTGGTGACTCTCCAAAGCATTATAAAAAGCTCCCATCGTCAGCAGTGGAAGAAGGGTGGCTGGCTGTCCCCTTGTCCTACGGGGGCCCATGGAGAGATGAGTCCCACTGAAGCTTAGAAGTGTGACAATTCGGTGCTCCGAAGATGCATTTTTCTCCCTCCTCATTTGTAGGCCCGAGCGACCGCACAACAGAGCAAAGCATCCAAAGGAAGTGGAAAAGAGAGAGAAGAAGAGAGAAGTCAGGATTTACCACAGAAATGAAGATTTACTGGTTTTATTCTGGGCAGCCCTGAGCTCCACAGGTGGCAGCACCTAACCCAACTTGGTTGATCTGCAGAAAGCAAGCCGGATCAGATGAAGACCGAGAGGTCAGGAAAGCTGCCTGAGGCAAGGTAGATGTTGTGGCCTGTCAGCTGCCGGCCCCTCCAGCAGCCGAATCAGAGGAGGAGGAGGAGGCGTGGGAGTCAGGGTCAGCATCAAGGCAACCTGAGAGCTGCGAGGGGGAAGAGGGAGTGGAGCTGGCAGAGAGAGAGAGAGAGACAGAGGTGGAGCCTGGGCCGGCCGTCAGCTGTCAGATGGAGAGTCAACAGCTCCCAGGTCTGGAGGTGGCTGATGAGGAAGAGGAGGAACAGCTGGGCCCAGTGCCTGATGCATGGATGCGCAGAAGGCAGAGGAGAGGAGAGCAGTGGAAATCTATGGGCCGGTCCTTAGGAAGGAAGAGCCACCGCTGCTAGCGAAGCCCCACCCTAGCTCTGGGGATAAAAGGCAGGAGATGAATAGGTGTGGCAGACAACTATTCATCTTCCGGCCCGCCGGACTTGTTAGCCTGCGGTGAGAGAGAAACTTTTTGCCGAGGCTGCCGGGGCTCCTAATAAAGGAATCATTGATTTAACTTCAGAGGGTTTGTCGTGTTTGGGGAGCTGGGTCAGAACAGTAGATTTGGAAAAACTTAAAAAAAGAGACCTATTGCTCCCATTTGGGGTGTGTGTTTATAGGCTGGGGCAAGAAGAAGTTGGGGTTTTAAGACCCGAGGCATGATAAAGTAAAGCTCAAAGGAATATCCTGCCCAAAGGCGTTACTGGGGAATTTAATGCAACAACACGACAACTAAATTATGTTAGAGTCTGCACTGAATGGCCTTAGGAAGAGCAACGTTTTGCCCTGGAGGGAGCCTGCTGTATATTCTGTTGTTGGAGCAACTATAAATGTCTTAGCTTTAGTAATATCAAGAGTTTCTGCCTCTGTTCATAGACCAAAATCCAGGCACAAGGTTGGCCCCTAATCTGCAAGGCTCTTGGTATGACCCCTGGGCCTTCACCCTGCAGGGCCTGAAATTAAAACTTTCTCTTCCCAGACCTGTGCAAGCCCAAAGCTGAAACATGGAATAGGAACAGGAACAGAACAAGATGGTAAGATAGGATAGGATAGGATAGGATAGGATAGGATAGGATAGGATAGGATAGGATAGGATAGGATAGGATAGGATAGGATAGGATAGGGAATATAGTGAATAGAATAGGAATATAGAATAAGATGGATGGGACAGAATGGGATAGTATAAATACAGAATATAGTGAATAGAATGGAATGGAATAGAATGGATTGAATAAAGAGTAAAATACAGAATAGAATTAGAATGCAGAATAAAATACAGAATAGGGTAGGGTGGGGTGGGGTGGGGTGGAATGGAATGGAATGGAATGGGATAGGATAGGATAGGATAGGATAGGATAGGATAGGATAGGATAGGATAGGATAGGATAGGATAGGATAGGATAGGATAGGATAGGATAGGATAGGATAGGATAAGATAAGATAAGATAAGATAAGATAAGATAAGATAAGATAAGATAAGGGATAGAATAGGATAGGATAGGATAGGATAGGATAGGATAGGATAGGATACGATAGGATAGGATAGGATAGGATAGGATAGGATAGGATAGGATAGAATAGAATAGAATGAAATAAGAATAGGAGATATGCCTTAAAGGGGCAGAGATGCTCACCCTAACCCTTCCCTTCCACCCTCCGTGGATGCGTAAACTCGCCTGGATCCCCCAAAACACCAAGTGCCCCACAACAAGTCCCGGCCCACCTGAACTCAATGTCAGTCAAGAAAGATGCTTCTAAGCCCAGCCCAACTGCACTTCGGATGCGTTTTAAAGGGCCGTCTTGGTCTCACCCTCGGGGGTACAGAGTAGGTGGGAGACGGAGTAAGAGGAAAAACGCCTCTCTTTCCTTAACAGTGAATCAAATGCGGGTCCATGAAGGAGGCCGGCCAGACGCTGGCGCACATTCCTTACGGGAGAAAGTAGGTGTATTTCACCGCTGTGTTTATTCACTCTCCGTCCCAGCCCTGGACAGATTTTAATTAAATAGTCATTCGCTGGGTTGTTACTCTGCCTTGGACCTTTTCCAAGTGACAAGTGTTTGTTGGAAAAGCACCACGAGGGGGTCATTTCCCTCTCCCCCCACCACCCCTCCTCTTCTCCCACCCCACCCCAGCGCTTGTTAAGCTTCGTCTTCTGCAAATACCGCTAATTACGTTTTCTTGGCGGGCGTCCAGCCTTCCAGATAACATCTTTTCATTAACACTGACCTCACCGGGCTCACAGGGTGCCGGTTGCAATTTCCAAAGTCTTGCCTTCATCCCGGAAGACTCTCCATTCTCACGGTTGACATTTATGCCACCGGCTAAGCCGGAAAGCTCGGGGCATATGGGGCTAAATCATCTGGTTGTCTGGAGAGGCCAGGCTGAAAGCGAAGTGCGCAACGGTGCTCTGGCCTGCAGTGAGTGAGAAAAGGCTGGAAACCCTAAAATCCCCCCCTCCCCCCCCGGGGGCCAAGGCTGGAAACCACTTCTGGACTTTGTGCTTGAGGTGGAAAAAAAAACCCCGAAACTTTGATTTTGGGTTTTACAGATCAATAGGTTTGTTGTTATACAAATGGTTAGTTTATATTATTATGTAAAAGTAAAAAAAAAGTTGAGGTTTGATGTAATTATCTTATTCTACTCCACCAAAGGGAGTCGGAAGTCAAGGCCTTTTCTTTCTTTTGTCCCTTTGCCCCACATTTTCCCCTTCCCTCTTTCCTCCCCTCTTTTCCTACTATTTTCTTTTGTATTTTTGTATGAC
>QLTV01001823.1:926182-937201 GCA_003457575.1 Thermophis baileyi
CTACTACAAGGTTACTACAGAGTTACTTTGAGTTTACTACAGAGTTACTAGGAGTAGTAGCGGCACTTGGAAAATGGTTCTGTAAACCCAGATGCAGAAGAGGCACTCCATGTTATGATTAAAAGAAGGGTTAGGGTTATGTCTTGGTGGCATCACAAACATTAACACTGAGCATAAATGCAATGAAAGCGCCGTTAAGTGTATCATGCGGTTGTTAAGTGAGTCCAGCTTCCCCCACTGACTTGGCTTGTTGGAAGCCAGCTGGGAAGGTCGCAAATGGCGATCACATGAACCCAGGATGCTGCAACTGTCACAAATACATGCCAGTTGCCAAGTGCCCGACATTTGATCAGGTGACCGCGAGGATGCTGCAAGAGTCGTAAGTGCGAGGACATAAATCATAAGTCGGTGCCGCTGTAACTTTGATCGGTCACTAAATGAATGGTTGCAAGTCGAAGACTGCCTGCATTCTTAAATATGTATATTTGAAGGGTCCTTGGTGCTCTCTGAGCTTGGTGGTTTTCTTGCAGACGTTTCATTACCTAACTAGGAAACATCATCAGTGCCAAGAGGGAGTGGGGTTTGTGGAGAGAAGGAGAAGGAGAAGGAGGAGGAGGAGGAGGTGTTGGAGGAGGATGAAAAATATGGGGTCCTTGGTGCTCTCTGGGTGGTTTTCTTGCAGGTGTTTCATTACCCAAACTAGGTAACATCATCACCCTACAGTCTTCTTCCTCCTCCTCCTCCTCCCTCCCCCCCACTCCCTCCTAGCACTGATGATGTTACCTAGTGTGGATAATGAAACATCTATAAGAAAACCACCAAGCTCAGAGAGCACCAAGGACCCCACTGTTCTTTTCTTCATCTTCTTCCTCCTCCTCCAACTCCACTCCCTTCTAGCACTGATGGTGTACCCTTGATGGGCAATGAAATGTCTGCAAGAAAACAACCAAGCTCAGAGAGCACAAAGGACCCCTCCTCATACTCCTCTTTCTCCTCCAACTCCAACTACTTCTCCAACTCCTCCTCCTCCTCTTCCTCTTCCTCCAACTCCACTCCCTTCTAGCACTGATGATGTACCCTTGATGGGCAATGAAATGTCTGCAAGAAAACAACCAAGCTCAGAGAGCACCAAGGACCCCACAGTCCTCCTCCTCCTCCTCCCCACAAACCCCTCCCCCTCCTAGCACTGATGATGTTACCTAGCTGGGTAATTACCAAGATACCCTGTTGCTGAGAGCTTCTGCACCAGAGACAAATTCCTTGTGTGTCCAATCACACTTGGCCAATAAAGAATTCTATTCTATTCTATTCTATTCTATTCTATTCTATTCTATTCTATTCTATTCTATTCTATTCTATTCTATTCTATTCTATTCTATTCTATTCTATTCTATTCTATTCTATTCTATGCTATGCTATGCTATGCTATGCTGTTCTGTTCTGTTCTGTTCTGTTCTGTTCTGCATTCTGTTCTGTTCTGTTCTGTTCTGTTCTGTTCTATTTCTATTTCTATTGTCAGAGCACCAAGGACCCGTCATTTCAAACCTGAGCTACAAATATTCTCCTTTAACGATACGCATATTTGCATGTGGAGCTGAGCACACGTATCTGTACTTGCACAGATTAAAAAAAAATGATGAATCTATAAGAAGCCCAGGAATCCCACCACCGTTTATCTTAGGTTCAGTAAATCTGAATTAATTCAACTCTTGCTAAATTACCATTTTTAGCCACGATGCCAACTACTTACGGCTACCCAGCTTCTCATCTCCAAGGCCCAGAAAATCTTTTACTCCAGGCAGAGAAAATGCAGTCCTGAAATCTAATTAGAAGGCTGCAAGAAAGGGGACATACTTTGGTGTGAACCCTAAAAGGGCTCCACCCAATGATGACGGTCATCTAGGTGGGCCCCGTCTCCTGCCGGCGAGACTTCGGCGGCACGGGTAAATGTGGGAACAACCGCTGGCTGCCGAATTCTGGTTAACCAGTGTGGGCAGTTCAGCATCTTGGCTCAGTCTAAGTCTATACACCTCTCTTAAAAACAAACAGATCTTGAAAGGAAATGGCATCCATTTGGAATGGAGGTTCCGGATGAGTAATTGTTGATACTCGGAGGCAAACGCAAGTGAAGACAGTGGGTGTAGAGCTTATTAATGATTATGGCAGGTTATGTGTCTTAATTATCCAATTTCACTCACTTATGGTAATAGAGGAAGGAAGGGCAGAGGGGGCGCGGAAAAAAATAAGGAGTGAAAAAAAAGCAGATTAACATAGAGGAGGCAGTGTTTTTAAGGGTTTGTTTTTGTGTGTGTGGTGGTTTACTTTATTTGCACAATCAAACCCTGAAAAATTACCCATACATTATTTAGTAGCATTAATACTCGACAATTTGTTGTGGTTTGACATCGGAGCGGTTAGGGCTCCCCTGCTATGACATCATGGAATGCTCGTTACAGGCAAGTCCTCGACTTATGGCCACGATTGGGAGGAGAACTTCCGTCGCTAAGCAATGCGGCTGTTTAAGACAGTCACGCCTGTTTGTTTTGTTTTTTGCCACGGTCGTTAAACAAATCACGTGGCCGTTTCAGCAAATCCGTTCCCCCCTTCCCCCGTTGACTTTGCTTGTTGGAAGCCGTTCCTGGAAGATTGAAAATGGCGTGATTCTGCAACCGTCATAAATACAGGGCGAGCGCCCAAATGTTGATCAGGGGATGCTGCAACAGCGCCATTTCAACGGTCATTAAACGGACGGTCGTAAGTTGAGGGCTACCTGTACCGTCAACCGACCTAAGAGAGAAACTGCCAGCGACGGAATGACGCCAGCCAAACACTGAAGATTTTTGTGAAGGAAGGGAGGGGTTCATAGGCCCAGGATGAGGGTCAGATCTGCCATCTTCAGCTTTGCGTTTTGCTGGCATCCTGTCATAGATTGTTGGGGGGGGGGAGAGGAAGGTGACAATTGGCATGTGGAGAGTAGAAATGAGAAGGGGGCATGACAGGCTTGACGGAAACCAGAGGCGTGAGAACTGGCCTATTCCAGTCTTCAAGGACGCCTAGCCTGGGAAAAGGATGCGAACTGCACCAAACATCCAAGCTGTTCCCAAAACACCTACACGGCACACCATTGGACAGAGACAGACTGTCCAAGGGGGAAGGTCTGGGCAGAAGGGGAAAATCTGTAATGCTTTGTGCGGGAACCTTAGATCTAAACTTCCTTTTGCTGCAACCACTTATCCTTAGTAAAAGAACCCATTTCTTCAATCAAATGGAGCCAACGGTCTTTCTGTCCTAAGGAGGAGAGCTGGAGCAGGCCCACAAGGAGATGAGAAGATTGGCAAAGGGTAGGAAGGAGGAGAAACAGCAACAGCAATACATTTTGAAGACATGAAGTTCTTGACCAGCCTACAAAACTATAAAAAAGGAGATTTAAAAAAGTTTATGGGAGAAAAGAGGGTTGTAATTTCGGATGGAGACTCCAAATCTAGAGGCACTCTACCTCCAATTAACAATTGCTGGAAATGTCACATGGAGAAATATTATTGGGATTGTGTCTGGATGATGGGCTTCCTGGAGGCCCTTCACTGGTAGATCACAGGTTGTTCAAGCTCTCTGCTCTGAACTAGACGGATCCATATTCCCCTTCTCCTATCCCAAGGCAATGGGTCAACTACTAAGATCTAAAGATGAATCCCAACTGGAGATCAAGGAAGGACTTGATCTTAAATTATCTAAGGAGATAACGTGGTACGGAGGACCACCATCCTGGTTATACGGAATTGGCTTAAATTTGCACTCGCTTCTGAATGCTCTCTGAGAACCTCAAAGTCTATGGTTAATTTGTATGCAAATGTACAAAGACTAAGTTGGTCTAGAAGACCTCCAAGGTCCCTTCCAACTCTGCTATTCTGTTAAGTATCTTGGTAGAAAGAGACAGGCCCACCCTGCCTACAGTCCTACTTTCCTTGATGGGCAGAGGGGGAAACGAGGAGATCATCGTCCTTGGAAGTAGGTTTGTCTTGTTGTTCCAAAGGCAGCTTGTACAGGCCCCTCAAACCCTTGTTTGAGATGCTTTGTACCCCTCAGGCAAGATGAGAGTAACTGGGATAAGGGTTCCTCTTGGGGAAGGGAAATTTTTCAGCTCTTTGTTTCCAAACCGTGGAGACACCAAGTCAGCTAGGAAACGGAGTTGGAACTGCCGGCTGACGCAGTAGACAAGATTTCCAACCACGGCGCACTGGAAGCAAGATGGAAAGGGCATTGGGTGGGTGGCACACTCATACCACAGCTTGGCCCTGGCACTACAGCGATAGACACTGATGCCCATCCTCTGGTTGAGGTCAAAGCGGTAGATGAAGCCATTGACGGTCACCATCTCGGTTGTCCTGTCCTGACTTCCTCCAGTGAGGCGGACTTTCCAGGTGTCTGTCCGTCCGACGTACCTGAGCAGCATGTATCTCAAGGTGCCACCCGTCACACAGATCTCCCCATCGCAGACGGTGGCAGTGTGGGCCACAGCAAAGGTGTCGTTGGGTAGAGGGGCAGCAAACGTCCATCGATCCAGGCGTGGGTCGTATCGTTCCACTGTATAGAGGCATTCTCCACCAATGGCGTAGAGGCAACCATCCAGGGCCACCAGCTTACAGTGGGGTCTGGCTTGGTTGAGTGGACAGATCTCCTGCCAGATGTCGGTCAAGGGGTTGTAGCAGAAGACACGGTTGGATGGTTTCTGATACCTTCCACACCCTTCGCAGCCAGCTACTACAAAGAGGTAGTTGAACATGCTGCAGATGGCACAACCCCTGGAGATGGCTTCAACAGGGATGTGGGTTAATGGATGCCAAGCGTCCTTCTGATCATCGTAGTAAGAGAGTCCACTTGTGTGGCAACCAATATCTGCCACAGTCAAATACTTCTTGCCTCGCATCCTCTTCTCTAGGATCAAGTCTCTCTCTGCAGCGTTGAGTTGGCGGTAGATGGCCTGGGTCTTCAGCACTTGGAGATAGTTGTCACTCATGACCTTGTAGACCGCCTCTTGCAGATCCTTAAGTTTCTGCTTCTTGGCCATGCACAAGACCTGGTAGCAGTTCCCCAGATCTAAGTGCACACCCAGAGAGGAGTCTGAGCTCAGTGGGACCTGGAAAAATTTAGCACCAGCCACAAGCTCCACCGATGGCTCTTCTCTTCCACCGCTCGGGAGATTTTGCATGGATCTCACCAGAGATGAAGTAGAATCCAAGTGAAGAGGAGCTGGAGGTGAGGTGTGGCCAGCTGAGGGACCAATTGCTGGAGAACCAAAACCTTCCATCGGCATCTGTAACTCTGGATTATCTACAATTCTTTGGAAGCTCTCTTTCCGGACGAAGCTACATCTAGCCAACAGAGGTTTCGAGGAGATGTTGTCTTCTTCAACAACAACTGCTTCTCTTTGGTCCTTAGGTTGGGTGTCTTTTGCAGGACTGAGGAGAACATTAGAAGATGTGTCTGGAACCTTCTCCAAAACAAGCTTGTTGGCTTCATCTTTGGTCACTGGTGAGCAGACAGGTTCCTCATCCCCACATTTCTTGGATACATTAAGTATGTTGATAGTAGAGAGGTTGCAGGATCGTTGGAGATCCAAGTTGGTACCAAAGGTGGTTTTATTAGTGACGGATTGAGAAGTAGACTGAACATAGTAGTTGTAGACTTTGCCTCTCAGTTGAGTGTCTTCAGCTTTCCCAGAACGTTGCTTCTCTTTGATGAAGTTCTCCTCCACCTCCACCTTGGCCACCGAGGAGAATGCATAGGCCACGTGAGATTGCACATGGCTGCGGTTGATGGCCAAGCCCATATCACTGGTGGCATAGAAGGACTGGATCTTCTCTGGGCCAAACCGCCTCTCCACAGCATGGAGAGTCTTAGTGTCTTTTCCCAGCTGTTGATTTTCTCCTCTTTTCAAACCGATGTCACTCCCGTCTGCGGGATGGACATCCTTCTCCACTGGCTTAGCACAGCTAAATTCAGCTTCAACAGGATCAACATCCCAGCCAGGGATGTTACCGGGTTCCCTCTCTCGGTTGAGTAGACCTACAGCTCTGGAATGACCTCCTAAATTGTCCGAATTGGCCCCAGTTTTGCTAGCGCAGTTCTGGATGGTGCAGTAGGTGTCCCCAGCCTCGTCTTCTGACCTCCACCCTTGTTCCACCCCGGATTCCGGATGGCTCACTTCCCCTGCCTCTTGTTCCTCTTCTGCCTCAGTTTCTCTCGTGTCAGGCAGCTCTCTGCCAGCAGGGATCCGAGCCTGCCCACACTCTTCCACTACTCCGCCACATCTACCCACCTGCGTCAGCTGATTGGTCCCTGGGTGGCATGGCTCCGTCTCCTTGCCCTGGCCTCCTCTGTGCCTCAGTGCCGCTCGCTTGTTTTCCATCTGGCTGCAAACCTGCCATTCTCTTTGCTTTGCCCCGACGACGTTGGCATCCGCAGCCCCGGCTGGGGTGCTGCCAGGGGGCACTCGAGACTTGAAATACCGGTATGCCAACATCAGCAAGAGCAAAGCCGTGGCAGAGAGGGCCAGCCGGCCAGCCAGAGGTATTTCCGACGGCTGAACCCCACTTCCTTCGGCATGGTGGGGCATTTTTCCGTACCACCCTGGCGTTCAGGAATGCGATTAATAATTGCCAAGGAACGGCTCTGGGTGGATCAGGGCCAGCTCCCTCCCTTCTCTGCAAGGTGACTTTAACCTGCCGACTGACAAGGAAAAGAGATTATTGTCCAGCTGCTCGCTCGGTGTGCCAGGTGTCTGATTACTATAGGTTTGCATATTTGAGGAAGGTGGGTTGGGCCGGAGGCAGGTAAGACAAACCGGAAAGCGGAATAGTGAAAATAGAGAAGCTGAAAACTCTGCTAAACACTAAAAGTTATTTTAAGTTTTCGTAAACAAGAGAGGTTTTTGAAGATGGCGAGGAAATAAATAGATTTAAAAACAAGTTACCTGAAAGCCATTATTCCCATGACGGATTTCTGTTAGAGATCCTGCTGTAAACCCCAGATTAGCATTAGACCAACAATGGAGGCCAAAATTTCTGTTGCTAAGTAATACGGTTGTTAAGTGAATTTTGCCCCGTTTTACCACCTTTCTTGCCACGGTTGTTAAGTGAATCGCTACGGTTGTTAAGCGAGTCACATGGTTGCTAAGTGAATCTGGCTTCCCCATAGACTATGCTTGTCAGAGGGTCGTCCACGTGACCCCCAGGACTCTGCGACCATCATAAATACGAGTCAGTTGCCAAGTGTCTGAATTTGGATCATGTGATTGGAGATCACATAATCACATAATAATTGGAGATGCTGGAATGATCTTAAATGTGGAAAAACGGCCGTAAGTCACTCTTTCAGTGTCCGTTGTAACTTCAAACGGTCACTAAATGAACTGTTGTTAAGTCGAGGACTATCTATATTTTCTTGGTTTTAAGGAACCTCGGATTTAGCAGGATTCCCTGTTTCGGGGACCACACTTGATGTGTTGCTAAAGAAGAATTTAAAGACGGTACCAAAAACATTCTCCATAATAGATTCCCTACTTTAATTCTGCTTGGAATTCGGCCTGGTTTGTGTCTTTTGAGCCCAACTCCACTGCCTTTATCCTGAAAATGAGACGATGAAAAGGCAGCTAGAAATGTATAAACAGGCCCCGATATTTTTTTGGTTCCTTCTGCCTCGTGGCCAGAATGTAGCCTACAACAGAAAATGCAGTTTGGTGCCGGTTCCAGGTTTTTATGACGCACCTTTAAACTTCTCCTTCTGTTCGTCTTTCTCCGGCCAACTTGTTCTCATTCTTAGCAATGTCCAAAACAGCACTGTGGAAAAACACAAGACCCATGACACATTTCTGCCTGGGGCTGTGTTTGCACAACCATAGCAGGCGGATTTACACAGCACATTAGGTTTGGTTAGTTTTAATCTCGGTTAGTTGCGATTCGGGGTGGGATAATAAACCCCTAGTAGTCTGTGGTTCCATGTCCTTTGCAAAAGCAGAAAAATCAGGTTTAAACCAGGTTAAGCTCGTGTTGGGATCTTAATCTGTTTCTGCCCATTGCTGTGGTTTGATGCTCCTTTGAAAACGATCGTGGTTTGTTACCTATTTGTCTTCAGTTTACGCTTCCGATTATGAATTCCCCCTTAGAAACTTGGAAAGATTACACTTTCTTGTCCAGTTGTGCGATGCATTGGCGAGCGTTACGAAGTGGTCTAAAAAAAAAAGATTTTTTGTGTAAATATTGCTCAGTCTGCAATGCCAGAGCGGTTTCAAACATGTCGTTTCACCCGAAGCGTGAAATAATTACAGATGTAGACGGTGCAATTAACTTTTTTACATTAGTCCAAAGCAGGGCTTAACGGGGGCCGAGAAAAATGAGCTACGGCCGTGGTTTTTTTGGTTTTTGTTTAATGTAAAAAAAAAGAGAAAAGATTCCAGAAGAGAAGTGGGGGGGGGGGGGAAAGCTGTCAAGACAAGCACCGAACAAAAGCATTTTGGGGCTGTCAGTCTGAATTTTCATCCTGAGGTTTCTTTCTCTCTCTCCTCTCTCTCGGGAGCCTAAACAAGGAACTTAAAATGAAGAGTGGTATAAAACACAGTTTTAATTTTGTAGGTTGGCATGTAGAGGAGAAGGCGGAAGAGGACTTACCATATTTTTCGGACTATAAGACGCACCAAGATTTCGAAGAGGTAAGTAAGAAAAAAAAAGTTTTTGCCCTCCCCCAGCCCCCAGGAGTACTCTGCAGACCTCCCAAACCCTCTGTGCACCCCATTTTTGTGAAAAATGGTCCGTTAATTTTGTAGGTTGGCATGTAGAGGAGAAGGCGGAAGAGGACTTACCGTATTTTTCGGACTATAAGACGCACCAAGATTTCGAAGAGGTAAGTAAGAAAAAAAAAGTTTTTGCCCTCTCCCAGCTCCCAGAAGCACTGTGCAGACCTCCCAAACCCTCTGCGCACCCGTTTTTGCGCGGGTCGGGGCTTTGGCAGCCAAAAATGGCTGTATTCAGTGTATAAGACGCACCAACATTTCCACCCTCTTTTAGGGGGAAAAAAAGTGCATCTTATACTCCAAGAATTCTACTAATATTGCCTCCAGGAGGTAGCTGCCAAAATGCCCTATTTTTAAGAATTAAATTGGGGGAAAGGATGCAGATTAGCACCCGCCTTTTTTTTTTCTCTCCCCAAAAAATTGAGGTTTTTTTTGCTAATAGCCAAGGGAAGGTTGGTAGTCCTTGACTTACAACGGTTCGTTTAATGACCTCTCAAAGTTACAACAGCATTGCAAAAAGCGAGTTATGCCCGTTTTTCACACTTACGACCCCTGCAGCATCCCCCACGTTCACGTGATCCAAATTTGGGCACCTGGGCAACTGACTCATCCTTATGACGGTTGCAGTGCCCCAGGGTCACCTGACCCCCACCCCCTTTTGCGACCTTACGACACACCAGTCAGATTCACTTAACAAACGTGTTACTAACTTAACGACTGGAGTGATTCACTTAGCAACCGTGGCAAGGAAAGTCGTAAAATGGGCCAAAATTTGCCCATTCTGGGCTCAACTGTAGTCGTAAGTCTCCCCTGCACTTCCTTCCGAGAGCCAAAGCGGAACAAGGAGGATTTGATGGAAGCTTGGAAATGGCGTCTCCCATTACGTGGCTGCCACAGGTGGGGGGCACTCAACGGACTCCTTAGGTGGGCATTAGAGAGGGCTCCTGTTAGCCATCGTGCAGCTTAAGACACGCAGCCAGGCGGTGCAAAGCATCGAGCGTTTCGCGGTAATTTTACCCCTGGTGTAGCAAGTAGAAAAACAGGTTCCAATAAACCTCAAGTCAAACATCTACCTCCTGTCTCCAATTTCCTTCTAGGATCCTGGTGACTCAGGGCTGGAGACAGGTGTACTTATTCTAATTCTGCCCAGGTGGAGAGGCACCGGAGGCTGCCACGGTGTTTCTGCTCCTGGGCAGTCCGTGAAGGGCGAATTCATCAGCACCGCCATGTCTTTGCCAAGCCCAGTTGGAGGGAACTTGGCACGAGCTTTTCAGCCAACAATTCAGCTCTTGCATAGACTGGCATTCTCCTGGCCTAAGCCCACTCGGCTGATTTGCCCGGAGAGTCAAGATTTGTTGCAGGAAAAGAAGATAACAAAGCAGAAGATGTACAAACTAAATAATATAGCCAACTATAAAGTGAATTGTCTTTTCTGGATGGGTGGTTGCTTGGTTTCGGAGTGAGACAGGGTGCCAGCAAAATAAACGTGGCTTTTTACTTCTCCGGAGGCAAGTTTGGCTAGCCTTAGGGTGGATTCCATTCTTAGACCCATTTTACAGACAGGAAGACTGAGGCCACGTATTGCACCAAAGTCCCTTTCATGGATGGTTTTCAAGGCAGGGAAGAACTCAGATATTCTGCTGGATTTCTTCCAGGAGGAGAAAACCTTGGCAAAATCTAATATCAACTTGATAGCTCGTTTAAAAAAAAATATTGTAATGCAGAAAGACAAAAAGACAAGTTCGACATTTTCATTACATTTCATTATTTTCGCTGGAGATGTTAGTTAGCTCCAACAGACCCCACAGCGGATCACAGATCTAATAATATGCTTAAAGGCCGTTGCTTGTCATCTTTCAATAACAACGCTCCTCAAATATCTCTCTCCAACTGTAGAACAATGCCTGTTCTTCGTTTTTTTCCCTGGAGACTGCTCCTGCATATGGAAGCTCGTTTTCGCCAGCATCGCTCCAGCAGGTGCATGGAAAATCCTGCCTCCTGCCAACCTCAAGACATCCTTTGGACCTGTCTGTGACGGGTGAGTAACTGAACCATCAGAAATTTTTCAGCACGGTTTCCATTTTTGCAGCTTAAATTCTCCGGGGTACCTTCTCCTCTCCTCTGTTGCTGCGTGGAGGCCCCCAGGCACCTCTTGGCCCCCTTTTCCAGCATGCCAGTCTCTGGGCATTAAGACTTGAAAAAGCTGAATGCAGAACCAGCCCAGAGGACGATCC
>QLTV01001823.1:948695-973813 GCA_003457575.1 Thermophis baileyi
TCCTCCTCCTCCCTCCTCATCTCCTCCACCTTCTTCCTCCTCTCCTCCTCCTCCCTGTTTCCTTTCCTCCCCTAGTTTTCATTGGAACAGCTCTTCATTTTCTTGGTTTTTAATAACCAGAGGGAGAACAACGCAAATCAATAGGCTACTTCCGGCAAATATTTGCCTATGGAGATGTATGTAAAGAAGGGCAGAGATGAGGGCTGGAGGGAATGGCACATCGGGCACTGTGCCAGCGGAAACATACTGAGGCCACGCATCCTCAAAATTCAAATGAACGAGAGCGTAAAGCTCAACAGACGGGCAGGGGATAAATCCCGCAGCCCGCGTGCATTCTGCACCCAATCCGTGCAACAGAGCCCGTCTTCCTGTCTCTATCATCCTTCCACGTTCTCCCATATTTTTGGCTGTCTTCTAAGCGCGACATATTTTCAGCTGAACCGAAGCAGCATGAAAGGCAAGACCAACCAGGATAAATATTTGATGAGGCTACAGCAGCTATGATACGGTCACGGACTCACATAATCTCTTTGCTTTGCATATGGCTTGGCCAACCGGAGTTTCTCGTTTCATCTCCAAAGCTGGGGAAGGGTCAAGACTAGAGAAACGGAGAAGCTGAGGTCTCTGTTTCTCACAACCATCAAGAGCTGGACTACATGACCTCTACGGGCCTTGCTTTCAACCTTTTCACTAGGCCTTAAAGGGCCCTTCCTATTAGAGAGAGCCCGAGTTTTAATGCATTCCACTAAACCAGGGGTGTTAAACTCAAGGCCCGTGGGCCGAATCCAGCCCGCGGGGTGCTTAGATCTGGCCTGTGGGACTGGCCTGGAAACTGCCCATGGTGCCTCTGTCAGCGAAAATGGAGCTCAAGGGGGCCGCACGCAGCACCCCCGAGCTCCATTTTTGCTGGCAGAGGGCTATCAAAAGAAACTAAAAACAAAACAAAAGGAGAAATGTTTCCCCTTTTGCATTTGAGCATGCAATAACGGACAGGAAAGGAGAAAGGGAAAGAGGAAAGGCAAAGAAAAAGAAGTAAAGGGAGGGAGGGAAGATGGGAATGGGGAGGGAGGGAAGAAAGGAAGGAAAGGAAGGAGAAATGGGAATAGGGAGGGACGGAGGAAGGAAAGGAAGGAAGGAAGGAAGGAAGGAAGGAAGGAAGGAAGGAAGGAAGGAAAGAAGAAATTGAAAGAAAGAAAGAAAGAAAGAAAGAGAAAGAAAGAAAGAAAGAAAGAAAGAAAGAAAGAAAGAAAGAAAGAAAGAAAGAAAGAAAAAAGAAAAAGAGAGGAAGGAAGGAAGGAAAGATGGGAATGGGGAGGGAGGGAAGAAAGGAAGGAGAAATGGGAATAGGGAGGGATGGAGGAAGGAAAGGACGGATGGACGGATGGAAGGAAGGAAGGAAGGAAGGAAGGAAGGAAGGAAGGAAGGAAGGAAGGAAGGAAGATTATAATGAGTGTGAGGGAGAGTCTCAGGGAAGTTCTGCCTTAGCATTTGGCCATCACAGGCGCCCCCGACACGAGTGATGTCGAGCTGGCCATGCCAACCCCCCCCCAGGCCCTCCGAGGTCAAACACAACCCTGATGCAGCCCTCAGTGAAATCGAGTGACACCCACGCACTAAACGGAGTTTAAGAATATTCTTTCGTTGCAAATAAAGTGTGTTCTGCATCCGGTTAAGAAAGTTCTGCAGACAGTAGATAATGATAAGGCGATACAAGTGGTCCTTGACTTACAACAATTTGTTGAGTGACAGTTCAAAGTTACGACGGCACTCAAAAATGTGACTTATGACCGTTTTTCACAATCACCACCTTTGTAGCATCTCCACAGTCACGTGATCAAAATTTGGGCACTTGGCAGCTGACCTGTATTTATGACGGTTGCAGCATCCCCGTGATCATGTCAACAAAATTCAGATGCTTGGCCACTGGTTCATACTTACGACCGTTGTTGTGTCCCTAAGACCTTTTGCGACCTTCTGACAAACAAAGCCAATGGGGAAGGCAGATTCACTTCGCAACCGAGTTGCTAACTTATCAACGGCGTTGATTCACTTAACAACCGAGGCAAGGCAGGTCGTGAAATGGGGGCAAAGCTCACTTGACAAAGGTCTCACTTAGCGGCAGAAATGTTGGGCTCAATTGTGGCCGTAAGTCGAGGACTTACCGGTAAAATCTAAACGAATGGAAAGGTTCTGTTCTCTGTGTGTTGGAAGCCAACTTTAGGCCAGTCGCTATTTCCCCAAAATGTTGCCTAGACAACTGCAATCACTTCTCCGTGAAGTTGCCAGAACTCAAGTCCCTCCATTTGGAGCAGAGATTTAAACCTTGACTTGAGAATGGGAAGATGAGCATGTTAGTTAATCCTTCAACATCCTTTTTAAACTCTATTGATTAGGATGACTTTTATTCTGCCTGGCTCCTTGCTTCATTCAGAGGGGGTCTGGTTTTTTTTGCTTACATGTTAGAGAAGATCGATTTTTTTGAATAAAGTGCTGAGTGGGTGTTTTTATTTTATTTTAAAAAACTCACGTTGGTTCTCAGTGTTCAAGTCCACAATCAATTAGGTGCTCAATAGCATTATGCCAGTCCTAGAAAGGGGAATCCTCTCTGTGAGGTCTACAGATATCACTTCAGCAATTCCCTCCCTCCCTCCCTTCCCTTCCCTTCTTCTCTCATTGCTTTCATTTTCTCATTGTCTTCCTTATTTCTTCTCATTTCATTCCTTCCATTCCATTCCATTCTCCTCATTGTCTTCCTTATTTCTTCTCTCATTTCCTTCCTTCCTCTTCCTTCCTCCCTCCCTCCCCCCCTCTTCTCTTTTCCTTCTGCATATCCAGAGCTATAGTAAACTGACCAAGACTTCTAACTATCTGTCAAGTTAAAAAACTATTCTATTATCCGTCTTAACCTGATCTAACAGATTAACAGAGTTGGAAGGGACCTTGTAGGTCATCTAGTCCAACCCCCCGCCCAAGCAGGAGACCCTACACCATTTCTGACAGATGGCAGTCCGGTCTCTTCTTGAAAGCCTCCAGGGATGAAGCTCCCACAACTTCCGAAGGCAACCTCTGTTCCGTTGGTTGATTATTCTCGCTGTCAGAAAATTTCTCCTTATTTCTAGGTCGAATAACCTAATAATCTGGCTGGACAAAAGTGAAACCTGTGTGACTCATGCAGAGACATAGCAGGCACCCTCTCTGTAGGGACTTCGCAGCATGCAAGAATTATTGACAGGGGTCACCAGGTCGTGAAGTCTAAGATATCATTAAGACTTTAGGGTTCCTGCTAGTTAGCTAGACAATTTCATCTAAGGATCTTCCAAAGGACTGCAAAGTTTAATTCAGGCCCGTTGTTCATGCTGGACCAAATTACCTCACGCCAAGGTTGTTGTGAAGGGAGTCAAATGTTCCTGGAGCACCTCAAAAAGGTGTTGATATATCAATTTAACCACTAGACAGTTCCTCACAAACCCTGGCAAAGATTTTGAGGATGGAACCATGATATTCTTCCTAAGCCTGCGAGGCTGATCTTCTGCCAGATGGATTCATGTTCCTCTGTCTCGAAGTGTGCGCCTTCCAGCGTCTTCTGGGAATATAAGGGTGTCTTGAATGCATTAAAAAAAAAAAAAGAATCCACCACCTGCCTTAGCACGTCCTTGACAAAATGGCACGCTGTTCTCCTAGGAAGCCATTTTTTAAAAAAAAATAATAATAATAATGCTCCATCTCACCCCTCCCCCTCCCCGCTTTCTCCTTTTCTGCATACTGAGGGGAAAAGCAAGAGATGGTTTTTTAATATTTAAAATGTGGTTTTATACACTTTCTGATGTCTCATCTGGATATAAATGGCAAGGCATTTTATGAAGGACATAAAATTTTTATGGGACATCTGCGCTGTGCCACTGCGTTGGAGAAGGCACCGTTGCTGGAATAAAAGTACCAGAAAGTTTCTGAAGGCCACCCCCCCCCATCCCTTTCCTTACGTTTGGCTTGCAAGACCTTCCTGACGTCAGGACTGTGCAATTTCAAGGTTTTTGGGCAGAAATAAAAGCATTGTTCTCCACTTCTTTTTCAACACACGCCATTAAGAAGGAGCCGGCTTCCGTCACACACGTCTAGGTGACCTCGATTCAATTATTATTAATGCACTCCAGAAGAACCGCTCGGGAAGACCCTTTCAAGGTTGGCTGGTCCATTATGTGGCAGTCGGCTAATTCCTCAACAATATGGTGGAACATATTTGCTTCCCAGCTCTTCTCTGGCAGGTAAATTGCGGGCTAAAAGAGCTTGAAAAGTTATTAGGACGTACAGTTGGGTTGCAGGGATAATTCACCTGCAGAAGAATCGAAAGTGGACACTGATGTGTCCTCTGGAGATACCTTCTTAGATGTTTCTTGAGTTCCCTCAAGGCTTCACACCCGTTTTGCCTTGAGAAGAAATTCCAGCTTGCTTTTTCTCCCCCAGACAACTAAATTTATCCATAACCCACCAGCAAATGCATCCAGAAATAACCATGCATTTCCTCCAACCAACCCATCTTAAGACCTTCTTGAGACCCTTTTTCGTCTCAACTTTGTCACTTCTCTGCCAATGTCTTCCCTTACAAGGCTCTCTGCTGGTTGCCAGGGTGAAAAAGAGAGAAAGTTAGCTGCAGGGAACATAGTTTAAATAGCACAGCGGAAACATGGCTTAAAGGAGAGGAAGGAGGTACGAATATTGACGGTCTACAGGAGAAAGTGTTTTACCACTCCAAAATAACTCTGGTCAGCAACGTGTGTCTCATAAATAATTTTTAAATCAAACAGAGATTTGCAAATCTGAAACCAAAAAGGATCCTCTGTGCAGGATGCCTTTTAGAATAGAACAACGGAGTTGGAAGGGGCCTTGGAGGTCTTCTAGTCCAACCCACTGCTCAAGCAGGAAACCCTATATCATTTCAGACAAATGGTTGTCCAATCTCTTCTTAAAATCCTCTTTTTGGGCTTCTGCACAGCTGCCGCTTTGAACTATACAAATGTCTTGGCGTTTGCTGTAAAAAAATCGTAGTGTGTAGTGTGGTAAAACTCATCTTTTGCCTAATATATGCTAATTTGATTTTAATGGGATTCAGATTTTTCAACGGCAGCCCAGCACTAGCCAGGGTAACTTATAATCATATCTAATTGGTAATTCTAACATAACAAATTCTCAGGATAAATTATTCGTCGTTAATAGCCCCTGGAGAACAAGGGGGGTGGAATGTATAAAGGTTTCCTCTTTTTTTCTGTTTTTGGTTATATTCGTGTGCGTAGGTACCTGTGCTTGTGTCTGTCAGGTTATTATCATAAACAAAGGAAATAAATGAGTTCAAGGCGAAGACAATTCTAAATGGATTATGAGTATCTCTCGGCTATAAAAGAAGGAAAGAATTCAAATCTAAATCCAATCTAATGAATACAAAATCAGGATTAGATAAACGTGTGGCAACAGGTCTCCGCGTCTTCGCTCTGTGCATTTCTAAATTGAGCCTGAACTTTGAATGAAAGAGTTGGGGGTCTTTTTAAAGACCACCTCTTTGCAAGAAGGAGGTAGTGACAGCCGACAACCTGAATTTTGAGTCCCCCACCCCCACCCCAATGAAGCTGAAGCAAAAAGTGCAGAGAAGAGCAACCAAGATGATGAGGGGACTGGAGGCTAAAACATACGATGAAGGGTTGCAGGAACTGGGCATGGCTAGTCTAGCGAAGAGAAGGACCAGGGGAGACAGGATAGCAGACTTCCAATACTTGAGGGGCTGCCACAGAGAGGAGGGGGTCAAGCTATTTTCCAAAGCACCTGAAGGCCAGACAAGGAAGAATGGATGGAAACTGATCAATGAGAGATTCAACCTGGAAATAAGGAGAAATTTTCTGACAGTGACAACAATCAACCCATGGAACAAAAGTTGCCTTCGGAAGTTGTGGGATCTTCATCACTGGAGGCTTTCAAGAAGAGACTGGACTGCCCTCTGTCAGAAATGGTGTAGGGTCTCCTGCTTGGGTGGGGGGTTGGAGTAGATGATCTACAAGGTCCCTTCTAACTCTGTCAATCTGTTAAAAACAAGTCATGGTTATCTCCCTGCAGGAGACACAGGAGCAGACGGGTCCAGAGGTAATAATTTTGCAAGTATCTAAAACAGGGGTCCCCAAACTTGGCGACTTTAAGACTTGTGGACTTCAACTCCCAGAATTCTCCAGCCAGCTTGAAGTTTGAAGACCTCTGATCTAAAATATAGGCTAACATAGATCAGAAACCAAGGATACAGAGACAGTGCAGACACAGGCAATCCTTGACTTACGACCACAGTTGAGGCCAAAATTTACGTTGCTAAGCGAGGCAGTTCTTAAGTGAGTTTTTCCCAATTTTATGACCTCTCTTGCCACTGTTGTTAAGCGAATAAGTTAGGGTTGCAAAGTGAATTCGGCTTCCGCATTGACTTTGCTCATCAGAAGGTCGCAAAAGGGGATCCCATGACCCAGGGACACTGCAAACATCATAAATATGAACGAGTTGTCAATCACGCGACCACGAGGATGGTGTGAAAAATGATCAGAAGTCACTGTGGTGTCTCCAAACGGTGGAGGGCTACCTGTATTTGATTCGGAAATCAGAACTTTCAATGAAGTTTTCGAATAATGCTTTAAGTTCAATTGAAATGTAGACCTGGAAATCTAGAAAAGAAGGGCGGGCTAAGCCCCCTGTTAAAAAAAAATGGATTTATTTACTAGCTGCTACTAGACTTAAAGACAGGGGTGGGCTGCTGGGGGTTCGCAGGGGTTCGGGAGAACCTCTAGCTAAGATCCTGTGCAGTTTGGAGAACCCCCAAATCCCACTCCTGGCTGGCCCACCTCACCCCGCCCCTCCCAGGAGTCCCCACGCGGCCCGTTTTGGATGCAGGTAAGTGCAGGGTGCGCGTCAGAGGCTCGGGAGGGCGAAAATCGGGCCTACCGGAAGTTCGGGAAGAGGGCCTCCAGAACCTGGGGAGGCTGTTTTCGGCCCACCGGAGGCTCGAGGAAAGCCTCCGGAGCAGAGGGAGGGCAAAAACACACACACACACCCGCCGTGGTGCAGGAGGCCGACTAGGCCACGCCCACCATGGCCACGCCCACCCAAGCAACCGGGCAGAGAACCCCTTGCTAAAATTTTTGAAGCCCACCCCTGCTTAAAGAGGTCAGCTGCCCACAACAGCAGTTTCTCTCTTTGCAGGGGGCTTTGCCCATGTGGGGTTCTCTGGAGAATGGGCGTTACGTAACGGTTACACCCTCCCTTGCACAGTCGATAATCTCTGAAGGGGGCAAAAGCAACTTTTTGACAATGGGGGTGGGTGGGCACTGGAGGTGATTTTCCTCTTCTTGGTGAAATTTTTCTCAGTCTCTCCCCCAAATGCCTGTTTTTTTTCCAGATTCTTTTTTAGAACAGAGGAATTAAAATAAAAATAAAAATAACAGCCGGCTTGGAGGGGTTTCTACTACAATGCCCATCATCCTGAGCTAAGCGATCGGAAGCAAAGGCCGCCCGTAGGTCAGCCCATCACTATATTAAGGGAAATTATTTCCTTGTATGGATAACTCAAGTGACTCTGGATTAAATCTAAATATACAGTACAGGTAATCCTTGATTTACAACAGTTCATTTACGGACTGTTCAAAGTTACAACGGCTCTCACAGAAGTGACTTATCACTGTTTTTTCAGACTTACGACCGTTGCAGCATCCTCGTGGTCACGCAATCAAAATTCGGGCACTTGGCAATGGACTCACATTTATGACGGTCGCAGTGTCCCCGGGTCACATGATCCCGTTTTACGACCTTCGGAGAAGCAAAGCCAACGGGGATTGGCCGGATTCACTTAACAACCGTGTTACTAACTTAACAACCGCAGCAATTCACTTAACAACTGTGGAAGAAAGGTTGCTAAATGGGGCAAACCTCACTTAACAACAGAAATTTTGGGCTCAATTGTGGCCGTAATTCAAGGACTATCTATATACATAATCAGACTGACGTTCCTCCTGGCTTGGTTCTTTGCTTCTGACCGTTGCCTGCCAGAAGGGAGAGGCTTTACGCTGAGGTAGACTGCTTCTCAACAGGGAGGCTTGTTCTTCAAGACTTTTATTCGAATATATAATTAAGACCCGCTGAGTTCAGTCTCTATTTCCACTTGGGAGGTCGCGCAGGCTGGAAAATAAAAGGGATCCCCTTTCCCTCCCCCCCTTCCCAGGGATTTTGTCTCTAGCAGATAGGCTGCTTCTGATCGTGGAGGCTCCATTTGTAAGGATTAAACCTAATACTCCCTGTTTCCATCAGGGGTCTTTCCCGCTGCTTCAACCAATTATTCCTTTGAAGTCAACCAGTTTTATCCTTGGAAATTAGGTTCCTAAGGCAGATATAAGACTTAGGCATTGCCAAGATAATCCGTTTCACCAACCGGGGGGGGGGTGTTTCCAAGAGCAGACAACTTCCCCTTTAGGAGACAAAAAATGCTAGAAAAACCCTACAAAGAAGCTGATTTTGCCATGTGGGACACCTCCAAAGAATCCGTTTCGGCTTCTATTTGCAACTATTCCTTTTAAAAACCCGTTTGTAAACCAGTCTCTTGGTTCACAACCCACCCTTTTTCCCTGTGTCCTTTGTGCCCGAAGACACATCCTGGTACACTTTGTTTTGACCGCAACACCGCATTGCAGAGGTAAGGAAGGTGTAAAAAAATGAAAGATAAGTGCGTTAGGGTTTTGTGTGTTTCAGGAGCACAAATGTGTCGGCGTGCATTTGTAAGCACAAACCCAGCAGATGAGCCCCCCACTTCTCCTTTTGCAATCTCTGAACGGAGTGAAAACCTTCCGGGCACCCTGAACTCCAAAGGATGCAAATCCTAACCATGTGTGCATTATTGTGAAACACCCCCCCCCCCGAACCCTGAAAAAGCAGAGAGACAGAACGCCCGGGGGAGATCGAAGGTATTGGTGAAGAGTTCACCCCTCTTTTTTGTGCTAACTTCCCCCCCCCCTATGCTGGCCGTTCTCTCCGCTGGCATTTATAAACCCCCTTATAAACATTGGCGGGCCGGCTTTAAACGCATTTCATTTTTAAAGCATGGCTGGGAGGCCTGGAAGTCCATAAATAAGGAGGTGTACCCCTCTCCAGTGGCTACTCAGCTCAGAAAGCTTTCAGGGAGGGCTGTGAGAATATATATTTTTTTTCCTTCGGGCAGATTCACGGCTGCTGACTCGGCAACGGCTGACGAAGGAGGAGGCACTCTCCGCTGGCAGGGAGTTTGTCTAGGGCTCGCCAAGGATCCATCAAAGGCCATGATTTAGCCAGGGGTGGTATTCACTTTCCTTTCCTACCGGTTCGCAAATGTGAGCGCACGCGAGCGCTTGCTTCACTCACACACACCTCCTCCACGCATGCGCTTTGCTCACGCGTGCGCCCGGCCTCAAAAACATGCGTAAATAGGATGAAATAGAGACGGGGCGGGTGGGCGGGCCCACCTGTGATTTCCGTTACCAGTTTGGCCGAACCGGTCCGAACCGGCTGAATACCACCTCTGGATTTAGGGCCCCCCCCGGGCATCTGAGGGGCATAACGTATCAGCCCAAAGGGGGCAACAGGGGAGAATATCCCAGGCACCTCGGGGGCTCCATTTGCTATTAAAACCTGTCAGAAAATGTGGCACAGGCTGGCAGGAAGAGCATGACTCGTCTGTCTTTTTCTGCGCTTGGAGTTGACTAAATCTGAATTTAGTTTAATTCCCCCCCCCTCCTTCTGTGACTTCTCAAATGTTTGGTTGCCATGTTCTAAGAATTTACCTGCCTCTTGAAGGGGGCTTCCTCTCTCCTGGCATCGCAAATTGGGGCAAGCAGGTCACAGTTTCAGCTCCCGGGGAAGACTACTGCTGGCCATTATCCTTTAAGTCCTTCAAAGATATATTTAAATGACTGTTTTAACCGCCTTTTTCCTAGCCAGGTGAGACAGTTAGCAGCCATTTTGCACCTGCGGGCCGCAGACTGGGACTCAATCTGCTCAGTTGTGAAGTTTGCCTGGGTGAAGGTGTTTGGGGGGGCCTTGCTGCTCCCCCCTCTGAAATGGGAGCCCAGGGGACAGCCATGTTTCCCCTCCGTGATGCTGTCGATGGGGAAAGCACCCGGCCCATTGGCATAAAATGCCCAAGGAGAATCCACCTTTCCTCAAGGTAAAAATATGGACATTTTAAAAGGCTCTCCAAGATCAGGGGTCTCCAAACGTGGCAACAATAAGACTTGTGGACTTCAACTCCCAGAATTCCCCAGCCAGCATGGCCGGTTGGCTGATGAATTCTGGGAGTTGAAGTCCACAGATCTGAAAGTTACCAAGTTTGGAGACTCCTGTCTAAGACAGTATAGGAACGATGGTCAAATGTTGTGGACTTTTCCTCCACTCGGAAGCACCTCCTGACTTCCAATGAGAAGGAAGTAAACTTGGAGCAGCAACTCATACAGAGAGGTGACAGGCACCCTCCCTCCTACTCAATACAATGCCTGCTAGGGCGTTGCTCATAGATACAAGAGCAGGGGCTTCTCAGGGTGGTGAATAGAAGAACTTCCTGAGGTTTAAAGTGAGGGCAACAACAACACCAGGGCTGCGAGGCTGCCCTTTGTGCCTCTCGATGGGTCCGAACAGGCTTCCTTCCTCAATGGATGGGAAATATCAGAACTGGATTCAGACGGTTTAGGGAGCACAATAAACAGGTGGAAGCAGGAGGCAGCTGTGGCATCGAAGGAGAGGTTCCCTATAAGTTCGGAGCTGTAAATTACTTAACTGTACCCCGTTTCTGTCTTCACTGCACCCCCAAACTGCCTCTGGGTTCTTGCCACCTGTTTCTCTCCTCGCTTGCTCTGCAAAAGAGATCTTCCCGGGTCTCCGGGCTCGCACATCTCCCAGGTGGGTGCTGGGTTCAAGTTTTCCCCCTCCCCAAAATTGAAAGAGAACAAAGCAAGGGTCCTACAACCCATTTGCCAGCCCTTCTCTCTCTGCAAACAAACCAAGGGTTGGAATGGAGACCCAACCAGAGGTGGTATTCAGCCGGTTCGGGCGAACTGGTAGCAGAAATTTTGAGTAGTTCGGAGAACCGGCAAATACCACCTCTGGCTGGCCCCACCCTCCCGCCCCCGCCGTTCCCTGTTTTTTTAGCTCAGCTGATTCGCGCGGCAGAGCGGATTGCCCCGCCTCAGCTGAGCTAAACAACAGCTCAGCTCACCAGCGCTGACACCGAGAGCGGTCTTTGAGTGCTGCGCGCGCACGCAAAGTGCGCGTGTACGCGCAAAGCGCTCTCTCATAGAACCAGTAGGAAAAGATTTGGAATCCCACCACTGGCACCCAACCCCCCCCCCCCATGCCTGCACTGGAATTAATGAACGAAGCAGGAACCTAATTACGATGTTTGTTTGCTTATTAAAAAGGTGGCAGGGGGTGAATCAGTGACCTTTGATTTCTCGGGGACCCTCCTCCAGAAAAGAGCACATCCCGGGCAGATTTCCGCGTTAATATTTTGTCTTAGCAACTGCAGGAACGCCTGGTAGGATCCCACCAGCCGCCGAAAAAAATGATGCCGCCCCAGAGTTTTGAGGAACGCGTGCAATTAAAAAAAAAGACATTTCTGCACGGCGCCAAGGAGGGAGATTAATCCCACCATGAGCAGCCTCCCTGTTACAAAACCCACATTGTTTGCGTTATTGTGCAGAATTTATTAGACAAATATTTCTCGAACAGAGGCTGCTGCATAATGGATTCCTTGGAAGAACCACAGAGAGAGGCAACGGG
Organism: Thermophis baileyi; assembly: GCA_003457575.1. Classification (NCBI taxonomy): domain Eukaryota; kingdom Metazoa; phylum Chordata; class Lepidosauria; order Squamata; family Dipsadidae; genus Thermophis; species Thermophis baileyi. The sequence goes on from QLTV01001823.1 coordinate 960,510, forward strand.
AATCCTCGCCTTTCCCCCAGATCCTACAACCCCCCCCACTCTTTTCAGCCCCAGAGATTCCTCCCTTGGACTTCTTTCCTTCTGGGGGCTCAGCTTTTGAGCATAATCTTATGTAGCAGATCCTTTTCTGGAGAGGTGAAATGTGCAATTCTTAAGGAAGTGTGTTCCATCCCATTGTTGCAATGACTGCGTGCAGACTTGCAACGGACCGGGACGGTGCTGTTGCACAAACATCATTGTGTGCGAAAAATTGGCTGTACGGCCCTACTTTGAATTGTGCCAGGCTCACGGCCAACCTTCCATTGTACATTAAAGCTTGGGAAATGCGTTCACCGATTCCGCTATTATTCCATGTACTCAAATATTCCTGGCCAGCGAAGTTTGTTGTGTCTTTTTAACGCCCCCCCCTTACAATCATCATCTTCTTTTAACGGTCCCATAATCCCTTGCGGGGTGAAGTCTGGGCAACTGAATGGAGCTAGCAGAATGATTACTGGCCGGATGCCCTTCCTGTCACCAATGCGGAGTTTTGTTCAGCAGATATATTCTCAACATGTCGAGAGAGAGAAATACCTGCCTCTACCTATGATCGAACTCACAGCCTCCTGATTGCGAGGCGAGAGCTCCACCTCTAGGCCACCGCACCACTCCACCCCTTACAATGCATAAAGAAAATTATTTCCATCGCACATAAGATACTGTTACCGTTGGTGGGTTTTCTGTATTGTTTGTTTTTAATTAAACGGGATGACAAAGCCGGAGACACGGAGAGAAAGAGGCTGATAACGAGACTGTAAATAATTTAGAAAAGGAAAGGAAAAGAAGGTAGAAAGGAAAATAGAAAAAAGTCGATCCACGGAAACATGGAGGCTTGGCGGAGCTGTTTTTTTTTTGGGGGGGGGGGAACCCGGATTGCTAAAATGCACCCCTTCCTTTCACGTCAGTTCCAAAGTAACTGTAAAGAAGATAGCCAGAAATAGTCTGAAGCTGCACTGGCGACTCGGCGAACCTGCGCAGGAAGATTGGAGAAGAAAGGGAGGGGGGAAAGAGAGAGAGATTTAGAAGGTGCCTCTGGGTTCAAAATTGTAATCCCTTCCCCGCTAACTGCAAAAGCTGCGGATTGCTCGGTTTGGCAGGCATTGTTCTGAAGCATGCCAGGGTGGAAAGCAGAAACAGGGGCCATGCATTGCAAGGGCAGGGAGAGATCCAGCTGCAAGGGAAGCCAAACCACGTGCAGAAGCCCGCAAGAATGAGACACGGACCCCGAGCACGGATTCTAGAGGGTTTAGGGAAGAAAACGGGGGCAGAACAGGAAGAAAATCTCGCTAAACGTTCAGTAAGCAGCAACGGAAGCACAAGGCAAATGCGTCTTATAAGGAGACGGTTAGACGAGGGACGGGGGGGGCTTACCGTTGGAGTCTTCTGTTCCTCTTGGAATATTGGGGTTTTCTAATTAGAAAGGGGGCGGGGTGGGGAGAAAACAATAAGACGGTCATTGAGCATTGGAAAAATACATGCGAGGATGAGGTGGAATGGATGGGGGATGGGGTAAGAATGGATGCTGGCACCAGGATGAGGAATGGAAGTTGCAGGGTGGTGGTGGTTAGAGGTTGGGGAAGGAGAGGAGGGGAGGGATGGAGAGCAGGAAGGATGGCATGGCTTAGCTGGGTCCCCCCATAGAGTCAACCTTGCAGTCTTCCTACCCCCAAGGGAGGTGTCCCTCTCTTGCAGGGAGCATGCAGCTGGAAAGACATCAAGAGACCACAAGAAGGTAGGATGGGATGGTTGAGATGTCAACAACGAGTCAGAAGGTGGGGAGATGATCCGAGATGAGCCGTCAATGGAGGAATGGGGGCTCCCCCCTACCGAACACTATCAGCCTGGTGTGGGTATCGGTGGAGCCCAAAGGGTTCTGCGCCGTGCAGCGATACATCGAGCCGTTCAGTTCGGCCGGCACGCGTTCCAACACCAGCTCCTTTCCATCGTGTTCGGCGCTGCCGTCCAGGAGCCGGCTCCCGACACGAGTCCAAGTGAACATGGGCTCGGGGAAGACTTCGTTCTGGAACCAAGGATCCCACCCCCAACCCCAAACAGTCAGATCAACCAACAGCACTGGAGCAAAAACGGGTTGTATGGTTATCGCCTTGAAGGTTCTCCTGCGGTCTTCTCAAACCCGGAACCATCGTCTGGATGGGAGAAGCAACTTACGAGGAAGCTGGGTTGACTTCGAGAGTCAAAGCATGGCCATAAAACTCCTCATCACAAAACAATTGAATTGCCCTGCAGCAGGAAAGGCTCTTGATGAGAAGATACTTCTCAACTGTTGCTATTTCAGGTGATTCTGGTTAGATAAATGTTCTCGGGAGCAGACAGAGATAGGTTCAAAGGAATAACAGAATAACAGAGTTGGAAGGGACTTTGGAGGTCTTCTAGTCCAGTGGTTCTCAACCTTCCTAATGCCACGACCCCCGCCCCGCCCCCTCCCTGCGCACGATGAGGTGACAAAGGGGGCGTGGCACCAGGGGTGAAATGCTCCCAGTTCGGGCGTGCCTGCGGGTCGACGGACAGCTGGTAGCGACGGAAGCGGGTGACTTTGCCCACCCGCCCGGACGCCGCCATTTGGGTTCTTTTACCCTCTGCACATGCGCAAAGCGTATGTCCGGCGACCCGCAGGCACGGCCGAACCAGGAGCATTTCACCCCTGCTGACGGTGGCACCAAGATGGCAGGCTAGCGCGCGCGGCGACCCCTGTGAAAGGGTCATTCGACCCCCAAAGGGGTCGCGACCCACAGGTTGAGAACCGCTGTTCTAGTCCAACCTCCTGCTCAAGCAGGAGATTCTATCATTCTGGACAAATGGCTGTCCAACCTCTTCTTGAACATATATTCTCTTAGATATAGTTATATAGAACAGAATAGAATAACGGAGTTGGAAGGGACCTTGGAGGTCTTCTAGTCCACCTTTTCAGACCAATGGTTGTCCAATCTCTTCTTAAAAACCTCCAGTGATGGAGCACCCACAATTCCTGGAGGCAGGTCTTAATTGTTCTAGGATGAGAACCCTCTAGCTTAAAAAATAACTCTTTTTGGGGAGGGGGGGGGACTCAAAAAAATCCATCTCAGCTCTCCAGATGCACTGGACTGCATCTCTTGTCAAGGCCCAGCCAGCGTATCCTCTGAGCTAGGAGCTGCAGTTCGGCAAATCCAGAGAATTTTAAGTTGAAGGTAGTCTTCTGACCCTATTTTCCAAGATAATCAGATGTAAGTTCTGGAGGAGCAGAGCAATCTTCTGCAACACTTTCTAAGCCTTTGAGGTAGAGCTGAATTGTTGAGGCTCTAAGGCAAAGGTGTCAAACTCGATTTCATTGAGGGCCGCATCAGGGTTGTGCTTGACCTCAGGGGGCATGGCCAGATCGATGTCACTCATGTCAGGGGGGCGCCTGTGGTGGCCCGAGCGCTCTGCCAGCGAAAACGGGCTCCCGAGCTCTGTTTTCGGCTGCGATGGCCTCCTGCAACCCTCTGCCAGCGAAAATGGAGCTCGGGGGAGCCACATGTGCAGGGGTGAAATGCTCCCAGTTCGCTCGTACCTGTCGGTCGCCGTAGAGCCGGTCAGCAAGATAGCGCGAGGCGCCGCCCACCCGCCCGGACGCTGCCATTTGGGTTCTTTTACCCTCTGCGAATGCACAGAACGCTTTGCGCACGCGCAGAGGGTAAAAGAACCCAAATGGTGGCATCCGGGCGGGTGGGCGGCGCCTCACGCTACCTTGGCGACCGGCTCTACGGCGACCGACAGGTACGAGCGAACCGGGAGCATTTCACCCCTGCACATGTGGCCCTCCCGAGCTCCATTTTCACTGGCAGAAGCGCCACGGCAGAGGTGGTATTCAGCCGGTTCGGACCGGTTCGCCCGAACCGGTAGCGGAAATCGCGGGTGGGCCCGCCCACCTGCCCCGGCTCTATGCCGTCCTATTTAGGCACGTTTTTGAGACCGTGTGCATGCGCGGAAGGAGGTATAGTGGGAAGGAGGTGAATAGCACCCCTGCACCACGGGCCGGTCCTTCGCTGTTTCCAGGGAGCCCCGTGGGCCAGATCTAAGCACCCTGCGGGCTGTATCTGGCCCCTGGGCCTTGAGTTTGACACCCCTGCTCTAAGGAAAGACCTTCTCTCCTTCTGCTGAGTTCTCACCTCTCTGGAGACCCACCTCAGCGCAGGTGTGAGAATAGATTGCTTTCCCTTTCACTAGAAAGACCCAGGGTGTCACACTTGGTGCCTGAAACGTGAGTTGTGCACTGGCCTCTTTGTCTTGGTTGGAACCTGTTCCTACAACGTCTGGATGAAGACCATCAAGAAGAGCGCCCATCCATCCAAAGCTCACCGACGTTACACCAGATGTTTGGGAGTAGCGCAGCAAATCCACAGGGGATGAGCCACATCCCACCCTTCGCAAAACATGTGTGAAGAACTACACACACACACACACACACACACCTTCCCTCCCTCTTTCCAGCAGCCTCCCAGTGTGTTAGTTTTCAACTCTCTCACACACACCTGGCAGGATAAAAAAGCAACCTTCCGGGACTATCAATTTATCTGACTCTTAGCTGCCATGACACACACACACACACACACACACACACACACACGCACACCCCTCTGTGTTTGCAAGACCAGTTAGTCACAGCAAGCAAATTAATGCGGGTGTTTCTTTCACAGTCGGCTGATCTTCTTCGGTACACAATTGTCTGTCTTTGTCTTTTTTTTTTTAAAACAACCCTATTAAATAATTCCCAGAAGTGACCTAGAAGACAAACACCTAAACGGTTCATAAAAACCAAGAAGGTCTTTGAGCTGGGGCAAGGGGCTGGATTTTGGGGAGTGGGGCGGGGGGGGGATGAGCGTCATACACACCTGAAACCCTTGGACCAGGATACGGACCGTGTCTCCAACGCGGGCTCTTGTTGGGGTCATCAAAATTTTGGGGCCCTTTGGAGCCACTGCAGGAAAAGGAAATGGGTTAAATCCTTGGTGTTCTCCTACCTGTCTCCCCCTCCCCGTTTTTCCACCCTCCCTGCAAGGCTAGAACTTGCCAGAGATTCTCTACCTTTAACATAATAATACGGCTAGTCCTTGACTTACGACCACAATGGAGCTCAAAATTTATGCTGCTAAGTGAGACAGTTTTGTCGAGTTTTGTCCCACTCTATAACCTTTCTGGCCACAGTTGTGAAGCGAATCACAGCAATTTTTAAATTAGTCACACCGTCATTAAGTGAATCCGGTTTCCACACTGACTTTGCTTGTCAGGAGGTCGCAAAAGGGGACCCCGGGACAGTGCGACCGTCATAAATACGAGCCAGTGGCCAAGCGTCTGAATTTGGATCACGTGACGATGGGGAGGCTGCAACCGTCATAAGTGTGAACAACGGTCCTAAGTCACTTTTTTTAGTGCTGTTGTAACTTCAAACGGTCACTAAATGAACTGTTGTAAGTCGAGGACTATCTGAATGTGAAAGGGGTTGTGTATGCCTTCTACGCCCAAGATGGTTGTTATGTGAGTCAGTTCCAGCCATCCATAACAAGGTTAAACACATTGTGTGAATGTCGTCTTCCTTTCTCTGCGGATTCTCCGAGGAGGATCGAAGACTGAACTTGACCGCCAATCCTCTCCCACCCTTTAGTCGAGTTTAGACAATATACTTAACCTGGTTATTGGATTTACACAACACTGGATACAGGGAATTGACTTATGACTGTACAGGTAGTCCTCAACGTACGACCGCCATTGAGTCCAAAATCTATGTTGCTAAGCGAGACATTTGTTAAGTGAGTTTGGACCCCATTTTACGACCTTTCTCGCCACGTTTGTTAAGCGAATCGCTGCGGTTGTTAAATGAGTCACACGGTTGTTAAGCGAATCCGGTTTCCCCGTTGACTTTGCTTGTCGGAAGGTCGCCAAAGCGGATCACGTGACACACACACCGGGGACGCTGCGACCGTCATAAATGTGGATCAGTTGCCAAGCCATTCGAATGTAAATGACATCATCGTGGGAATGCTCCAATAGCAATAGCCCTTAGACTTATATACCGCTTCACAATTGCTTTTACAGCCCTCTCTAAGCAGTTTACAAAGTCAGCCTATTGCCCCCCCCCAACAATCTGGGTCCTCGTTTCACCGACCTCGGAAGGACGGAAGGCTGAGTCAACTTTGAGCCTGGTGAGACTCGAACTGTTGAACTGCCTGCTGGCAGTCAGCAGAATTAGCCTGCAATACTGCTTTCTAACCACTGCGCCACCGCGGCTCTCTGCAACGGTCATAAGTATGAAACATGGTCCTAAGTCACTTTTTTCAGAGCTGTTGTTGTAACTTCAGTCACTAAGTGAACTGTTGTACGTCGAGGACTAGCTGTGACTGAGCCCACATTTCGATCATGGCAGTTGTGAAGCAGGTTATCACAGGATCATGCCTGATTTTGCGGCAGTCGTGCAACAAACACGGCAGTCACACCACAATCATTCGGTTGTTCGTTACGGGGCATTTCCCCCCCCCTGGAAACTTTAAATGCTGGTTTACGGCAAAAAAATAATAATAATTCACGGGAGGCTGCAAATGTTGTTGAGTGCCAAAATGTGGCCACATGACACTGGTGTGTGTGTGCGGGTGGACGTTGTATCTTCGGTCGCTAAGTGACTAGTCATAAGTTGAGGACTAACTGTAATATACAAAAGCAAAGAGGGTGAATTCCTGCAACCTATTGAGGATTAACCATCATTATCTAACCGAGGTTAAAATGGTCTAATCTTAGCCTGTTGGGGCGAGGGCCTCTGCTGGATGGTAAATGGTGTGAAGGCAGCCGTCGGCTCCGCGAGGTTGCTTTTGGGGAGCCCAAGGATTGGAAAGCAAGGATGCCACTTCAGTTGGTCATGGTTCCCAGCCTGCCAACAGTTTTAGGAGCTCAGCAATGCTTGTCTCAAGTAATAGAGCAATTTTAGAGAGTTCCTTTCTGCTCAAAAGCCAGCCAGCCAGCCAGCCAGCCAGCCGTTCGAAAAATCCAGATAGAACCCAAGAGCTATAAAAACCGTCTTGGAGATATCAAAGTGAAAACGGATGTTAAATATAATTTAAAAGGACACCTTAAAAAGTCTTCTGCGGAGATGCAGGCAATAAGGGGCTGGGGGGGGGGAGGAGGAGACTGGACCCCACCTGTTTTTCTCCAATTGTTTGCGGAGAGATTGAGGGGTTTTCTCCTTCCTCCTGATCTTAGGACAATTGACCTGCAATCCGGAGGTGGACGGGACAATCTCCCACCTTCCCACAAAATTTAGAAATTTCTCTCCTGGTGCTGGTAACACCAGAGGTGGGATTCAGCCGGTTCTGTCCGGTTCACCCGAACCGGTAGTGGAAATCGTAGGTGGCCCCGCCCACCCGCCTGCCCGGGCTCTGTGCTATCCTATTTGTGCACGTTTTTGAGGCCGGGCGCATGCGCGGAGGTGGGGAAATGTGCGCGCTCACATTTGCGAACCGGTAGGGAAGGTAAGTGAAAACCATTCCTGGGTAACGTGTTCCTTTCTCTGCAGTTGCCCTCTTGGCTTGGAACAACGCTAACCAGTGAAGGGACCAAAGTGTGAAGAAATGGAATGGAGGAGAGAGAGAGAGAGAAAAAAACATCCTTTAAAAAGGCTGTTTTTATTATCTTTGAGAGACACACAGAGAGAAAAGGCGCAATGGTACCCAAAGTAAGAAACCAGAATTCTCTAGTTTCATTGCCTTCAGAGAGGCTGGACTGCAATTTCCAGATGTCCAAGGTCGAACGTCTTGGAAGTTTTAAGAGTGGACATCTCCATCCCATTCTGAAACATTGAGTTTGCTTAACATGATGATCAAAATTGTAGCTTGGTTTGCTTCCAGACTGGGGGATGGGTGGACTTCAAGCCAGAAGAATTCTGGGATAGAAATGGCAAAGCATTCTGGTCCAATAGTGGTCAATGAAGGATCTCATATAAGGTTGTAAGTGAGAATGAAACCTCAATATTGTCTATTCATGGTTGAACATCAAAGACTTGGATAGAGGTGACCCTCACCTGACATGACCTCCCCATCACAAGACCCTCACTTGACACAACTCATACCTGACCCATCACAAGACCTTGACCTGATGTGACCTCACCATCACAAGACCTACTGACCACATGAAGCCCTTATAAGCAGAAGAACACCAACATTGACATCCCCTAAATTCTGCTGAAGATTTTACCTAACCTGCTAATGGAACGTTTGGGAAACCAACCCCAAGCTTGGAGAACGAAACTCCACTCTCATCTTACACCAGAGCTACAGATATTTGCCACCATCACTTGGATAGAGGTGCCCATGATAAACCTACTAATTCCATGCCTGAAGTGGCTGGATCCTTTTGGGATCTGAAGAGGAAGACACAGGTTCTACAGAACAGTTCAAAGAAAGTCCATCTTTTTTTAGAGTAGTCCTTCACTTGGTCGATATAGAGGCTCACCTACCAAGAAGGAAGTTGGCACCTCCTGAGTTGCAGTTTTTGGAACAGAGCTCTATCCAAGAAGGTCCTTAGCTTGGTGTGGTGATGGGTCTCAGGTCTTGGCACGGAAAAAAACAACACCGAATCGGACGAGTTGGCAGCATGGGTTGCTTGGGAGACTATTTTTTTCCAGCAGGAAGAATTTGCAGGACTGTCGCTGAGTCAACACCAGGCTTCACTGGAGCTCTCCGCGGTGCTGAAACATCAGTCCCTTGAGTACCCATCACACCGAGGTAGAACTTACAAGAGGTTGCCAACAGTTCATTAATACTGATTGTAAAAGCAAACATCCCTGATCAAAGGCTTCAGGGCAGGATTAAGGTGAATGCAGCTTTCCTTCTAGCCTGCTTTGCGGGTTCAGCCTATTTCCCTCAACCCCGATTCCCTCAACTTCCTCCCAAAGAGTAGGGAATTGGATTACGTAACTAGCATCCCTTTTCTACTGGAAAAATGGGCCTGTAGGTTCCAGAATACTTACTGAGAAAATGACACATCCACACTTTATTTTTACTGACCGCCTTTAAACTACTATCCCTCTACTAAAAAGTGAGTTCTTATGTTCTGAAGACCAGTGAAGAAGACCATTTGAAGCCAAGAGTATCTACACTGCAAAAACTAAAATCCTTTGAGATCTTCTATCAGAATAGAATAGAATAGAATAGAATAGAATAGAATAGAATAGAATAGAATAGAATAGAATAGAATAGAATAGAATAGAATAGAATAGAAGAGAATAGAATAGAATAGAATAGAAAAGAAGAGATGTAGGTTTTTTTCATGCTTCATGAGAATAGAATAGAATAGAATAGAATAGAATAGAATAGAATAGGAATAGAACAGAACAGAACAGAACAGAACAGAACAGAATAGAATAGAATAGAATAGAATAGAATTTTTTATTGGCCAAGTGTTTATTGCCAACTATCAGCAGCACAGAACATAATGTCTTGTTAGGAGTACCTTGCTGCCAAGGATGGCACTTCTACATTTTCCCCTCCATTCCCCAAGGCATTTATTTGCCAAGGAAAAGATCAATCATTGAAAACAATGCATCGGAATGGCAAAAGTAATTGAGGAGGGATTTCAATAAAGCAAAACAGAACACAGAAAAAAAATATCTGGAATTTGTAGAGGGGGAAAGGAACTTTCTTAGCACAAGGCATAGCATCCTGCAACTCTGAAAAAAAAAATCTGTGTTTGGTGGAAAGTTTTTTTTTTTTAAAGCTCCAAGATGGCTTCGGTCAAGTCAGATTCAGGGCTGACACGCTGGTTCAACACCACCACTAGGAGTGTGCCAATTTGTTTGCAGTTTTACTCAAAAGATTATCGAACCGAGTCAAGCTTACTTGGGTCTACTGGTCTAAAATGTGTTTAGATGAATTCAGTTCGATTGTGGGGCAGCCCTGTCTGGTTTCAGTACAGACGGACCTTTAAAAAAAACCCCAATCCTGCTTGATGATCTGAATCCTCCACTGGCAATCCATTCAACTCAACGGAGTCAAGATGGATTCCTCTCCGGGATTGGCAGGGATCCGTGAGTAGAATAACAGAATAACAGAGTTGGAAGGGACCTTGGAGGTCTTCTAGTCCAACCCCCTGCCTAGGCAGGAAACCCTACACCACTTCAGACAAATGGTTATCCAATCTCTTCTTAAAAACTTCCAGTGTTGGAGCATTCGCAACATCTGAAGGCAAGCTGTTCCACTGATTAATTGTTCTGTTAGGAAATTTCTCCTTAGTTCTAAGTTGCTTCTCTCCTTGATTAGTTTCCACCCATTGCTTCTTGTTCTACCCTCAGGTGCTTTGGAGAATAGCTTGACTCCCTCTTCTTTGTGGCAGCCCCTGAGATATTGGAAGACTGCTATCATGTCTCCCCTGGTCCTTCTTTTCATCAGACTAGACATACCCAGTTCCTGCAGCCGTTCTTCGTATGTTTTAGCCTCCAGTCCCCTAATCACCTTTCTTGCTCTTCTCTGCACTCTTTCTGGAGTCTCCACATCTTTTTTACATCGTGGTGACCAAAACTGCATGCCGTATTCCAAGTGTGGCCTTACCTTCAAGGCCTAGAGACTCAGTCGACTCTAAAAGAGTAAGTCTTGGGTTTCTTTCTTCCAAGCCAGCCGTCATTTTGACCAGGCTCTATTATTCTGGATGTGTAAGATTTATGTCTCCCTCAGCCAAAGGCAGTTTTTCCACTGGGGGATTAACATAAAAGGTATTTTGTCTTTAATGCCGGGTTTGACAGAGACAGAGGAGCCCTTATAAAGATGCAACTCAATGAAGCGTTTGATCAGGGTACCCTTCCCCGGATTAGCGCCTTGAAGAACATCAGGTAATCTTCCCCTAGCTGGGGCTAAGAGAAAGGAGGGCCAAGATAGGAGTTGGATCACGAAAAGGACGTTTAATCAGTCCTCTAAAGTGATTAAGGACTCTTTTGATGGAGATTTTTCGCCCCCTTTCCCCAGCGCCCGCACGAACGCGGGAGAGAGAGGATGAATCCGAAAAAGACAGCAAGGCTGATCAATGGTGGAGCTTAGGCACTCCTGGTGTAAATACTACTCAAAACGGATTGCAAAGGGGCAATGGTGCCATCCATCCATCCCCACCTCCCCTCCCCAACCGGCTGGGCAAAGCTTGGCAGCCAGAGATAGACTTCTGAATAAAAAAAAACCCGTCAAATCTCCGTGTCCTGAACTGACACTCAAATCCCTTTGAAGGTGACGTGTTCGAACGTTGCTGCTTTCCAGTGGGGGTGGGGGTGGGGGGTGGGATGAAATAAAATAAAAGGACGTGGAAGGAAGGATGCTAAAGCCACCGGCTGCCTCTCTCGACTCGGAGGCTGCCAGGGAGGTAGCAAATTAGGGAGAGCTGTCCAGGTACATTCCTCCCGTTGGTTCCTGGATGGATGGTAGAGAGGAAGGACAGGAGGAAGGAACGCTTCCTCTCTTTCTTTTATTGCTCGGATTTCGTGCCTGCCAAGGTTCATTAGCTCGGAAGGGTCTCACCACGAGCAAGAATAAAAGGCGAGAGAAATTCGGCTTCTTTTCACGGCTGCCTTTAAAAAGGGGTCCTAGATTAATGAGCCAGCCAGAAAGGTAGAACAAAACGGAAAGGAGAATAAATATATAGGAATGAAGAGTGCGGGTTTTTTATTTTATTTTAAAAAAGAGATCTTGGTTGGGAAGAGATATAAGAATTATCTTCTTGTTCCTGTGAATGGCACCAGGAACCCATTAAATTTAATGAAAGGGCGAGCAGGCAGGGACGGAACTCAAACGTAAGCTGTAATCTTCTCCGGAGCAGGAAGAGAGGCAAAAGGGGAGAGGAGGGAGGAGGGAGGAAGCCCCTTTTGGGGGTTGAGGGGCTTCCATTCCTGGTGGGACACATTTCTTTCTTTCCCTGGATCAGGACACCCTTCTCAGGACTACATCTGTACAGAATGAGAGGTAATCTTTTCCCAGCTGGTGCTAAGAAAGAGAGGGCCAAGATAGTAGCTGGATCAAGGTCTAGATCAAGGGTGTCCAACTTTGGCAACATGAAGATTTGTGGACTTCAACTCCCAGAGGCCCACAAAGGTCTAGATCAAGGGTGTCCAACTTTGCCAACATGAAGACTTGTGGACTTCAACTCCCAGAGGCCCACAAAGGTCTAGATCAAGGGTATCCAACCTTGGCAACATAAAGACTTGTGGACCAATTCCCAGAGGCCCACAAAGGTCTAGATCAAGGGTGTCCAACTTTGGCAACATGAAGACTTGTGGACTTCAACTCCCAGAGGCCCACAAAGGTCTAGATCAAGGGTGTCCAACTTTGGCAACATGAAGACTTGTGGACTTCAACTCCCAGAGGCCCACAAAGCTCTAGATCAAGGGTGTCCAACTTTGGCAACATGAAGACTTGTGGACTTCAACTCCCAGAGGCCCACAAAGGTCTAGATCAAGTATCCAACCTTGGCAACATTAGAAGACTTGTGGACCAACTCCCAGAGGCCCACAAAGGTCTAGATCAGGAGTATCCAACCTTGGCAACATTAAGACTTGTGGACTTCAACTCCCAGAGGCCCACAAAGGTCTAGATCAAGGGTGTGCAACCTTGGCAACATGAAGACTTGTGGACTTCAACTCCCAGAGGCCCACAAAGGTCTAGATCAGGAGTATCCAACCTTGGCAACATGAAGACCTGTGGACATCAACTCCCAGAGGCCCACAAAGGTCTAGATCAAGGGTGTCCAACCTTGGCAACATGGAGACTTGTGGACTTCAACTCCCAGAGGTCCACAAATGTCTAGATCAGGAGTATCCAACTTTGGCAACATGAAGACTTGTGGACATCAACTCCCAGAGGCCCACAAAGGTCTAGGATCAGGAGTATCCAACCTTGGCAACATTAAAACCTGTGGACATCAACTCCCAGAGGCCCACAAAGGTCTAGATCAGGAGTATCCAACCTTGGCAACATTAAGACTTGTGGACATCAACTCCCAGAGTTGAGACTCCATGCTGGCTGGGGAATTCTGGGAGTTGAAGTCCACACGTCTTAAAGTCGCCAAAGTTGGACACCCCTGATTTAGGTGGTGAGAGATGACCCCTGAGGTCTCTTGAAAAGAATATCTCCCTCTCCAAAATGGTCTCCTGGATCTTCTTCCTAAAGCCACCTAACAAACAACCATGGAAAAGATGCAGAGAACCCATGCCCTGATGTCCAAAAGATTTGGGATGGGCCTGATTATTTCTGCAGACCCCTTTCCCATCTCCC
>QLTV01001823.1:987434-1002093 GCA_003457575.1 Thermophis baileyi
AGGGAAGGAAGGAAGGAGGGTGGAAAGGGAATGGAAAGAGGGAAGGGGAATGGGAGGGAGGGAGGGAGGGAGGGAGTAAGGAAAGAAGGAAGGAAGGAAGGAAGGAAGGAAGGAAGGAAGGAAGGAAGGAAGGAAGGAAGGAAGGTGGAGTGAAGGGGAAGGGGAGGGAAGGGCAGGCAGGAAGAAGAGGGGAGAGGAGAGGAGGGAAGGTCCCCTACCGAGGGATTGATCTCATTTCACAAGCAATGCCTGACCTGCTTAGCCACCAATCCTGTCTGCAATCTAAAGAACATTTTCTTCCATCAAAAGCAAACAATCTTTGGCCATTAGACAGCAGAGTCGGTCACAAGGGTGAGCTGGATAGTTCTCTCCTCCTCTCTGTCTACCTGGGGAGTTCAATCATCTCATCCTTTCCTTCCCCCCCCCCCCCCCCCTTTGCCTTCGCCCCCCCCGATCTTGACGGTTTAAGAGTCTCTCCTTCTAAAAAGAGGGAAAATAGGTCACTTCTTGGACCCTGAAAGTGAGCTGGGGAACTGGGCTTGGCCGCCTTTTAAACTCCCCCCCCCAAGAAGAAGAAGAAGAAGACCACCTCAGCAAGGTGGGAATATTTAGCAGTCTTGTGAATGAACACTCAAGGAACTTCAAAAATAATTGCCTAAGTGCTGTAAATATAGCCTCAAGTGTGGAAAATTGCCAGCAGATGAATCAAATCTATACCTCTTGATGTTAATGACACTCCTTCAACTCTTGTCACCTCCCTTTCGCTGCCCCTCCTCCCAAATGGGGAGGGGGGTAAAAAAGAAAATGGTAGAGGGAAGTCAACGGTGGAGGCTAATTCTCTTTTGAAGAGGGGGGAAAAAATCAAGCCATGGGGAAGTGGGCATGATGGACTGGTTTGGGGGCAAGAACATAACAATATTTAAGGGTCTCCCACAAAGAAGAGGGGGTCAAGCTATCCTCCAAAGCACCTGAAGGCAGGACGAGAAGCAATGGATGGAAACTAATCCAGGAGAGAAGCAACCTGGAATTAAGGAGAAATTTCCTGACAGTGAGGACAATTAAGCAGTGGAACAGCTTGCCTCCAGAAGTTGCGGGTGCTCCATCACTGGAGGTTTTCAAGAAGAGATTGGACAACCATTTTGTCTGAAATGGTACAGACAGGGGGTTGGACTAGAGCAGGGGTCTGCAACCCACGGCTCTGGAGCCGCATGTGGCTCTTTCATCCCTCTGCTGCGGCTCCCTGTCGCTCAAAATATGCGTCACAACTGCCAATGTGCGACACTCGCCGGCACGTGATTTATTGAGCTTTTCGACCCATCCTTTTTTTCGGAGTTCAGAATGTTTTTGTTGCATGCAGAAATAAAAATGTGTTTTCTCTGTAGCAGGTCATTGATTTCATAAATGCAACACACACTATAGTTTTTTTATACATGGCATAAAGGTAAAAAAAAACCATAGATGCAGTGTTATCTTCATTTTAGATGTCAAAAGGGTTTTGTGGCTCCCGGTGTTTTCTTTTCTGTGGGAAACGGGTCCAAATGGCTCTTTGCGTGTTTAAGGTTGCCGACCCCTGGACTGGAAGAACTCTTGTTATTCTACAATCCCAGATCCATAAATCAGTGGAAGGATTTGCTTCCGGACGGATGGGTGCTCCATCATTGGAGGTTATCAGGAATAGATTGGACAACCACTTCTCTGACGTGCTATAGGGTCTCCTGCTTGAGCAGGGGGTTGGACTAGAAGACCTCCAAGATCCCTTCCAACTCTTGTCATTCTGTTGTTTCTGATGTAGGAATTCTGAAACCACCATCTAATCTGCTTTCCTTTTTTTTCCTGATGACCAAGTTTGATAACTGCTCTACAAATGGGTCGTATGTCACCAACCTTCTTCCCTGGAAACCAAGAGCTTGCGTTGGTTCAAGGAATCAAGCAGGGCAGCTTAATTAAAATGCAAGCAGGTCTCCGTCTCACAGCACGCAAGAGAAAATTCTCAACGTTGCACAGAAAGGGGAATTAAAACCACAGCAGACACAGGAGGCTGCGGTGTAACATTGCACACCAAAAGGTAGGGCCCCTGGAAAGTTCCCGGGGGACGGGGGGGTAACTTTATTCCCTAAGCATGTAATTTGATTGCCTTTAATGTCCAAGTGTGCTTAGGTATAAATATTACGAGCTGGCATAAAATCACTTAAGACCCATTCAGGAACATTGGGCGCAGCGCTGGTTGCAATGGTCTTCTCAGTGGCCAAGCTCACCTCCCACGGATTTAATAAGGAAACATCAGGCATCCTTGGTGGCTTTGAAATAAAACACACGGAAGGAAGGAAGGAAGGAAGGAAGGAAGGAAGGAAGGAAGGAAGGAAGGAAGGAAGGAAGGAAGGAAGGAAGGAAGAAGGAAGGAAGGAAGGAAGGAGGAAAGGAAGGAAGGAGGAAAGAGGAAGGAAGAAAGGAAGGAGGGAGGCAGGGAGGAAGGAGAAGGAGGGAAGGAAGGAAGGAAGGAAGGAAGGAAGGAAAGAAGGAAGGAAGGAAGGAGAAGGAAGGAAGAAGGAAGGAAGAAGGAAGGGAGGGAGGGAGGGAGGGAGGGAAGGAAAGGGAGGGAAGGAGGAAAGGAGGGAAGGAAGGTGGAAGGGAGGCAGGAATGAAAAGGACCCCTGCTATTGAAGGTGAGTGTGCTCCATTGTTTATCATTGCGGGCTGTGGGTTATGTTTGATGAGTTTTTTCTTTTAATCTTGTAAGGCTCCCAGAGTTTTTGCATGAGATGGACAACTATATAAATCATTGAGGGAGGGAATGAATGAATGAATGAAGGAAGGAAGGAATATGATGGGTGGGAGGAAGGAAGGGATATTATGGATGGATGGATGGATGGATGGATGAAGAGGGAGGAAGGAGAGGGAGGGAAGGAAGGAAAGAAAGAAAGAAAAAGGAAGGAAGGAAGGAAGGAAGGAAGGAAGGAAGGAAGGAAGGAAGGAAGGAAGGAAGGAAGGAAGGAAGGAAAATGAATGAAGGAGGGAGGGAGGGAATGAATGAAGGAATATGATGGATGGATGAGTGGGGGGAAGGAAGGGATATTATGGATGGATGGATGGATGGATGGATGGAGGGATGGATGGATGGATGGAAGGAAGCAAGGAGAGGGAGGAAGGAGAGGGAGGGAAGGAAGGAAAGAAAGAAAAAGGAAGAGGAAGAAGAGCGTGCTTAATGTACCAAATTTAAGCCTAACCTAATTTGGAGCCATGTCTAAACCAGTCATCATAGCAAAGAATCTCTCGCTGACTTGGTATATCCTGATCAATGTCTAGTTGGTGCCATGTTGGCCTGGATTGACTTAGATGGACAACAGCCAGTGAGACCTTCCTGTTGAACCTTGTCTCTTTTTGACCCATTTCTTCTGTTGTCTAAGAGGTCCAAATTCCTCCATGCTACCTGTTCAATCAAGCAGAATAGAGCTGGAAGGGACCTTGGAGGTCTTCAAGTCCAACCCCCTGGCTTGAGCAGGAGACCCTGTACCATTTCAGACAGGTGGCTGTCCAGTCTCTTCTTAAAAACCTCCAGTGATGGAGCACCCACACCTTCTGGTGGCAACTTCTGTTCCACTGGTTAATTGTCCTCACTGTTAGGAAGTTTCTCCTTAATTCCAGGTTGCTTCTCTCCCTGATTAGTTTCCATCCATTGTTTCTTAACTTGCCTTCTGGTGCTTTGGAAAATAGGTTGGCCCCCTCCTCTTTGTGGTAGCCCCTCAAATACCGAAAGACTGCTCTCATGTCACCTCTAGTCCTTCTTTTCTCTAGACTGGCCATACCCAGTTCAGATATTTTAGTCTCCAGGCCTTTAATCGTCTTAGTTGCTCTTCTCTGCACTTTTTCCAAAAGTCTCAACATCTTTTTTGTAATGTGGTGACCAAAACTGGATGCGGTATTCCAGGTGTGGTCTTACTAAGGCCTTAGTAAACCTGTTATTCGGGTTTCTCTCCTCCTTGCAATCTTTCCTCTGCAGGTTAGATTTAGAAGCTCTGTTTTTCTCCCTTCCGCCCTTATAGCTTCCTGTTCCATACTTATTCGTTCATTTTTCCGGTCGTCTGTTCAGCTCTGGACTCTCCATTAAGTCTCTGGCCGGGCTGGTGAAGAGAGAAAACTTCTGGATTAGCCCAAGGGTTCCCATTAAAACGGAAGAGCCTTCAGGCATGTCTCTTGTTCAGTCTCCCCAGCTTTAAACTTACAAGGCTCTTCGTAATGAGCCATGTTTTCTCTGCTGTGAAAACAAATATCCAGAAGAAAGAGCTCTCCAGAGACCTTCTTGCAAGTCTTTCAGGACGGCACCAACCTCAGAACCTCATTCTTGAGTTTCTCCAGCTCAACATTATTCCTAGAATGTGGAAACTGATACCCAAAGGTCAACCGAGACCGCCTTCTACCACATAGCTCCCAGCGACCAGTAAGATCCCACAGAGTTGGTCTCCTCCAGGTCCCGTCAGCTAAACAGTGCCGGCTGGCGGGCCCGCGAGGGAGGGCCTTCTCTGTGGTTGCCCCAGCTCTCTGGAACCAGTTACCTCCTGAGATCTGGACTACCCCCACCCTATTGGCCTTCCGGAAAGCTGTGAAGACCTGGCTTTTCCAGCAGGCCTGGGGCCGCTGATCTCAATGTTACAATCTGTGAGATCCGGCCACGAATGGTATGTATGGCTTTTTAAATCGTTTTTTTAATATTTATATTGTTTTAATGTTTTTATACTTCTGTTGTAAGCCGCCCAGAGTCCCTAGGGAGTTAGGCGGCATAAAAATGCAACAAATAAATAAATAAACCTGGGTGAGCTTAAGCTTTCTCTCAAATTTATTTTTTTGTCCATTCCGGAGGGAAAAAAGATGACGGTGTGTGCGTTTTCCTGACCTGTTGAAGGTCCAAGATGAAGCATTCTACCTTCTCAACGTGGTAGATCTCACGAGGTACCAATACAGATGGCACAATTGTCAGTGTATGAGAGTTCATGACTTGGCAGAGACATGGTAACAAGGTCAGCCAATGAATAGGCATAGCAACTAAGTCAGCCAATGAGGGCTGTTTGGAAACTGAAACAGTATTTGCTGGAGACAGCTAGGAGCCTGGGTGTGGCTTAGCTTAACTTCTGTACTAAAGCTGCAAGCTGTGCTGAGTTCTGAAACTGAAACTGAAACGCCTCTCATCTGCTTGTGTTTTGCTTGTATTTACTACCCCGTTTCCCCCAAAATAAGACATCCCCTGATAATAAGCCCAATCGGGCTTTTGAGTGCATGGCAATAAGGCCAAGCGCTTATTTCAGGGTTCAAAAAAATATAAGACAGGGTCTTATTTTCGGGGAAACACAGTACCACGTTGGAAAACCTGCTTTTGGTATTGTATATTTACTTCATATGTAATATTATATATAAAGGGAAGTTATTGAATCCTGCTGAATTGTCTGATTGTGTGTGCTGCAACAAACTCTGACAACAATTAAGCTCAACATCTTAATGAGCTGCCAATTCTCTCTCCAATCTGGGCGCTCTCAAACATTGGTGTTGGGTGGGTTGTACCAAATGGGCCCTACAGCAGTGCCTCCCCCCACCCAACCTTTCGAGGGACCAGGGATGGGTTCCGTGGAGAGAGGTTTTTCCACGGACCGGAGGGAGACGTGGTTTCGTGTACTGCCTGCATCCCGCGGATGGGGCTTCGCTTGTTTGCGCAGCCCGGTTTCTGGCATGCTGCAGAACAATGCCGGTCCACGGATCAGGGGTTGGGGATGCCAATCAATTCACTGGAGGCTCAAATAACCAGGCTGTTGTGGATCTGCCCCCAGACCCCTCTCCAGATGCGAGTTCAGAGGAGGAAAGAAAGCGCGGAGCCGAGTGTTGGTCAGGATAGGGGCTTGGAGAGTGCTAGCCTGATGGAGAAGCCTCAGCTGGGTCGATTGGATGAGCGACAGGCTGAGGCCGCCAGGTGGCCCCAGGTGAGGCCTGGGAGCAGCTGCCACCCGTTAGCAATGAGCAGGAGGTGGAGTCCACACCTCCTCCTGATCCAAGGACAGGTACAGCAGAGAGGAGACAGGCACAACGCCGGTCAGCTAGATTAGAGCTAAAGGCTAAAACAGACAAAGAACGGTTGCAGGAATTGTGTATGGCCAGTCTAGAGAAAAGAAGGATGAGGGGTGACATGATAGCAGTATTCCAGTATTTGAGGGGCTGCCACAAAGAAGAGGGGGTCAAACTATTCTCCAAAGCACCAGAAGGCAAGACAAGAAGCAACGGATGGAAACTAATCAAGGAGAGAAGCAACCTGGAACTAAGGAGAAATTTTGGACAGATAAGAAGATTTGATAAGAGGAACTAGGAAAGGAGGAAAACGGAAGGAGATGACCAGCAGCAAGTGGACAGACTGGATTACAGAGGTAATACAGGTGAAGAAGACGATGTGAAGGGTCTTGTCAAGGTTGCCACGCAAGGTGCTTCTTTCCGCTCACAACTTGACAAGTGATGGGAGAAGGAATGGCTATTGATCAGAATGTGTGGGGAGCTGGGAGCAAGAAAAGGAATGTACATGAGCCGTTTGCAGCCTGAGAAAATCTCGCAACCCCAAGGTCAGACACTGAAGACTTTCAAAAGGTGCAGATTGGTGGACAGTGGACACTGGGCGGCCCGGGGAAGGAAAAAGGGGTTTTTATGTATGCTGCGCTTCGCGCCAAAACCTTAGAACTGGCTTTGCTTCTTTTGCACCTATGTGGATCTGTCAGTAAAGTTATACCCTTGGTAAAATGAAAAATGTCCTAGGAGTTTCTTTTACTGCACACGCCAATGGGATGGTTGACAGGTCTGGTTGGGGGTAGATCATCCCGGAGAAGATTTACCTATATGGTCACCAAGACCACAATACAGATCAGAGGATGCATAATCGATCAATCACGGTGCACCCGATCTGTGCAAAATGGGGAGGTAAACCTTGCATCCATCCTCAACCTTCTCCCTTTCATACACAAAGTTTAAATGAAATAAAACAGCGGTGGAAACATGTCCCCCACCCTCCTTTATTTTCTAAACCAGGAAATGTTTGTGGCAATATATGTGAAAATGTCCACGAATGCTGTATTTTCTTCCCCCGGCTGAATTAAGAGAAGTAACTTAGGAAGGACACGATCGGATCTCAACTCTGGGACTTCGTTGGCCTTGTCAAAAGGGCCAGTTCTATTTATGAGACTGTTTTAAGATGGAAAGGGGGGTGGGCGTCTCCTAGGACCCCTCTCAGTTAATTACATCTTTCGGTTTCCTGTTAGGGTTGTGAATTATTCTTTTCTTGCTGCAGTGGCTGACAAGATCCATCTGGGGGAAAGGGGACATGTCAAATCAAAATGAGGGACCGATGAGAGAAAGAGGGAGGGAAGGAACTCAGAAAAGTCCTTCAGAACCAAGACCTAAATGCTAACAGAAGAAGAATTATTCTGATTTGAGGGACATCTTTAAAGGTCTTCTTCTATTAAAACACTTCTAACATTTTATGATAGCCAATTTGGTTAAGTCACCAGAGTAGAAACCAAGAGATGGCGTTAGTCCTGCCTTGGGCATGAAACCAGCTGGGTGACCTTGGGCCAGTCACTGTCTCTCACCCTAGGAAGGACACAATGGCCAACCCCTTCTGAAAAGCCTTCAAGAAAATTCCAGGGACTTATCCACCAGTCTGCGAGAATTGTGCACAAAGAAGGGGAAGGTATTGAAGTATAAACCACTTCTTCATTTGCTATTTGTCCTTGTTATCCCAGATGTTGGAGCCAGTTTGAGAGAGTGGTTAAAGATGCTGAATTCAAAGTAGGAGACCACTAAGTTCCAGACTTGCTAGTGGGAGAAGAGACTTTGGACCAGCCACTCTCGGTCCTAGGAAGATGTTACTGGAACTAACCACCTTTCTTAAAATGTTCTCAAGAACCTGTACCTGTAGCCAGCAGGAGTCAAGGAGAGGTTGATGGACCATACCAACTACATCTCAGCTGAGGGAATCCTCTACATCAGGTGTGTCAAACTTGCGACGACACGTTGTCGTCACGTGATGTATTGCAACTTGGGTGGGTGGGTGGATGGGTCGTGGCCGGCGTGTAATGCACCCGGCCCATGGGCCGCGAGTTTGACACCCCTGCTCTACATCTTTAGAAGAATCAGGTGGTCCTACTCTTTCTGGACTATAGGCCTTTACACTGGGACAGGAAATATAGTGTGCTTCAGGATTATAGAGGTAATACAGGTGGAGGAGACGATGTGAAGGGTCTTGTCAAGGTTGCCACGCAAGGTGCTTCTTTCCGCTCACAACTTGACAAAGAGGGGGGGATGGGTATTGATCAGAATGTGTGGGGAGCTGGGAGCGAGAAAAGGAATCTATGTGAGCCGTTTGCAGCCTGAGAAAATCTCGCAACCCCAAGGTCAGACGCTGAAGACTTTTGAATGGTGCAGACTGTTTTCCCAAAATAAAATGCTTAACCTGGATTGGTGGACAGTGGACACTGGGCGGCCCGGGGAAGGAAAAAGGGGGGTTTTACTATGCTGCGCTTCGCACCAAAATTAACCACCTTTCTTAAAATGTTCTCAAGAACCTGTACCTGTAGCCAGCAGGAGTCAAGGAGAGGTTGATGGACCATACCAACTACATCTCAGCTGAGGGAATCCTCTACATCTCTAGGAGAATCAGGCGATCCTACATTTTCTGGACTGAAGGCCTTCACACTGGGAGAATATAGTGTGCTTCAGGAACACAAAGAGTCAGACATAGGTCGGTCTCCACAGGAGAACAAACCCATCAGGACAAGATTCAGCAGTCCATCCGCTTTGAAGGACAAAGGCCCCTCTTTTGAAGACAGCAAAGTCCACATTCTGGACAAAGAGGACCGCTGGTTTGAAAGAGGGGACAAAGAGGCCATCTACATTAAGATTGAACAGCCCTCTCCCAACAGAGGGGGAAAGATACGACATCCTCTATCTCCTGTTTACAACACAGTCCTTTCACCAAGAAGGTTCCACACCCATTTGCACTATTCAGGTGACCCTCAGGGCACAGATAAACCTCCAAGTGGCCTCAGTGGCTCTCAGAAACAGTGCTAAGGACCAGCTGTCTGCAAGGAATATAAACCCCTCCATTCCCCATCATCCAGTCAGAGCTGAAGAAGCTTCTTGGATGATGGGGAGCGAAATGTCTTCAAGGAAAAACAAAGAAAGTCCAGTTGCCTCTTGAAAAAGCACCTTTGGGACAATAGCAATAGCACTTAGACTTATATACCGCTTCATAGTGCTTCAAAGTCCTCTCTAAGCAGTTTACAGAATCAGCATATTGCCCCCAACAATCTGGGTCCTCATTTTACCCACCTCGGAAGGACGGAAGGCTGAGTCAACCTTGAGCCTGGTGAGATTCGATCTGCCAAACTGCTGGCAGCCATGACCTGGATGACTGAGAATCTCCATAGACCAATAGACACTTTGGTGTGGCGTCCATGAAGATCTCGCCCCCTTCCTGCTCTTTTTCTAAGGAACACCCCGAAGTTTTGTTGTTTGGGTCTGCCCCATGTTGGGCTCAAGCAGGAAGCCTCTCTTAAGACTCAACAGGGCAGAGTGGAGCTAAGAAAGGGAAAAATGGACGTGATAATTGGCACCAAATTGGGCACACTGTACCCAGCCGTCTACAAAACCTGGCCAGGCAAAATGTGCCATAACTCATAACTACCTCAGCAGTAAAGATTCAAAGAGAAGAGAAAGTTCCTGGCACTTTTCTACATATCTAAGTTGTTATCTATCATTATATGTATTTTTCCTTCTCTCTCTCTCCCTCCCTCCCTCTCTCTCTCTCTATTTCCCTTCTCCTGTTTCTTTTTAAAAATGTCTACTTCCTTCACTTTTGTGACACATTATTTCTCCTGATGTATTCCTCTTTTTTGTGGCAATCATTTTTCTCTGATGCTTGCATTTTTGCGCAGACTTTTTCCTCTCCGCATTCCCACCCATTTTCAAGGGAATATTTCTGCCCTGCAAAACCCACACAAGGTGGGTTTTAAAATATCGGCCGGAAAATGCAAAGTATGAACAGGAGCTGGATTTCTGCCTATTCTTCTTTCTCTCTCATGCATACCCACAAATCATACCTCCACAGAAAAGGGATACTGAAACGGTCTGTTGGATCTGAATAGCCCTGAAATGCTACCGGTGGCAGCTTTACACAAAGCTGAAAACTCACACAAGATAAACCCGTTCTCCCTTTCAACCCAGCAGCAATTAGCAATCTTGTAAAACTCTTCCTGCTGTAAACATTAGTGCCTAGCACGGAAATATCACAGGATTGTCGTCCTTGAATTTCACAGCCCTTTGGCCCCCGGCTTAATTATTATTTTTAAACCAGCCTCTGGTAGAGAGGGCTGTGTGGCCTATGACAAGTCGGAGCTGCAGGGAATTTGTTAAGTTTTAAAGATACCAACTGCCCCCCCGCCCCCCTTTTTTTGTTCGTTTGGTTTTAAAGATACAATTCCATCAGCCCAGTTTATCTGCGGCAAGAGGGAAATTCTCACCGATTATCTGTTTTCCTACAGAAGTTTTTTAACACGTCCAACTTTGAATTTTCTGTAAGTCTCTCTACTCCTCGGAGAGCACCACCTAACCTGGGTTAGTTGGGTCTGGGTAGAAAAACAGAGTTGGAAGGGGCCTTGGAGGTCTTCTAGTCCAACCCCAGGCTCAATCGGGAGACCCACAGAGACATGATTGTCCAGTCTCTTCTTGATAACCTCCAATGATGGAGCACCCACAACTTCTGGAGGCTAGTTGGGTTTTGCCAGAAAAACAGAGTTGGAAGGGGCCTTGGAGGTCTTCTAGTCCAATCCCCCTGCACAAGCAGGAGACCCTATGCCATTCTGGACCAATGGGTGTCCAATCTCTTCTTGAAAGCCTCCAGTATTGGAACACCCACATGGATGTAATGGATGGTGGGTGGCCTGTAGGGAAAAAGGGGAAATAACTATGCTTTGCTTTGGCATAGGGAAACCCAGAGCTGGGTTCGCTTGTTCTGTGCCAATGTGGTTTATTCAGTAAAGTTTTATACTCTTGGTAAAATAATGTCCCGGGAGTTTCTTTTTCTGGATTCGCCAACTGGACAGGTAGAGTCAATCACAGACCAGAAGCTTGGTGGTCCCTGGGGAAAGTTGCAACCAGATTCGGACGGTTGGCCAGAGCAGGGAGGTGGGTCTCGTCGTTCCAAGAAGTTCTCTAACCCCGCAAAGTTTCCGCAATGCAGAACAGCCGGTGACGAACCAGTCCCAGTTCCCACCTGAGCTCATCTGTCAACATCAGGTACCACGACGCTGCCGGTAAACAAGAGCTCCAACAGCTGCTCTACTTTGATGCTTGGCACAACTCACCCCACTGCGACAATCTTGCTGTAAGACGCAAGGACGGTGTGTGTGTGTGTGTGTGTGTGTGTGTGTGTGTGTGTGTGTGTGTGTGTGTGTGTGTGTGTGGGCGCGTGCCCCCCATCCTCCAACCACCTCCCAGGAGCACCAAAGTCCAGATTGACAGAGAGAACGGACTTCAAGTTTTCTCGGGCACGGCCACAGACACCCTGCTCATTTTTAATTATGATTATTATTTGGGGCGCGGGGCACCCTATGCTGTGAAGCCCTGGTTTGGAGGGAGCAGCAAAGCCCTAGCCTTGGTCAAACACCCCGTTTTGCGGCATAAAAGAGTTAAGATTTATTTTAAAACAGAAATCACAAAATGAGCATTGGGGAAGGGGAAAAAAAACGTGCGATGATGAAAAACCGTAGCAATGATACAACAAACAACTCAATATGTATGCGTCCAGCAGCCAGCCAAGCTGCCCTCTGGGTATAAATTATTTTTAAAAAATAAGAAAAAAAGGTTACTGTGGTGTGAACGTTCGTAACAGAGGGTCTGCAGGCCAGCGGTGAGTTATTGAGTGGTTCAGTCTAAGAAATGCAGGGGTTTTTTTTGTTTTTTTTTTTTTTGTTTTTTTGAGTAGACTGGGGGAAAAATCCTTCCTTCCCCTTTTTTCACTCCTGTTCTAAAATTCATGGAGGGAGGAAGTCAAAGGGTCTGGATCACCTCCTGGCATAATAATCCAGACAAGCTCTTATAGATAAGTGGCTACACTTGAAAAGATATTGTGATGCATTACAGGAACCAGGTTTAGATGAGGGACAACCAAGAGGGAAGCTTGTGAGGCAAAACAATCTGGGTGATATCAAGAAAGAATCAGCAGGATTTACCAGCAGGTGTTGATGAAAAGCTCTACATAAAGAAATCTGGGTGGGTTGTTTTTTTTTCTTGAAGACGTTGCATTACCGAATTAAGTAACGTTATCAGCACCGATGATGTTACCTAGTTGGGAAATGAAATGTCTGCAAGAAAACCACCAAGCTCAGAGAGCACCAAGGACCCCTTATTTCAACCCCAAGCTATAAATATTCTTCTCTATCAGTAGCAATAAGCTGCCTAGTGCTTTACAGCCCTCTCTAAGCGATTTACAGAGTCAGCCTCTTGCCCCCCCCCCAACCATCTGGATCCTCATTTTATCGACCTTGGAAGGTTGGAAGGCTGAGCTAATTGCGAGAGAGAGAGAGGGAGAGAGAGAGAGAGAGAGAGAGAGAGAGAGAGAGAGAGAGAGGGAAATGAAGGAAGGAAGAGGGAGAGAGGGAGGAAGAAAGAGAGAGGCAGGAAGGCAGGCAGGCAGGCAGGCAGGCAGGCAGGCAGGCAGGCAGGCAGAAAGAAAGAAAGAAAGAAAGAAAGAAAGAAAGAAAGAAAGAAAGAAAGAAAGAAAGAAAGAAAGAAAGAAAGAAAGAAAGAAAGAAAGAAAGAAAGAAAGAAAGAAAGAAAGAAAGTGTGGAGGGCTTGCTGTGCAGAGTTTAGAAAACAAGAGTCCGGGGGAGGAGAAATTGGGGGCAGGTGAACGGAGAGCTCCAATTACAGCCAGGTGGAGGGCCATCTCATCCCCCAAAATGATGCAACTGGGTGATTTTTCTTGGGGTGGTGGGGGAAGCTTAAGCAGGATGGAGAGAAATCAGTAAGAAGAAATGAGAGGGGAAAAAATAAGGAGAAAGAAGCAAAAAGGAGGAATATTAGTGGGGAGGGTGAAAAACCCGGGACTATGTGGGGTTAGATAATGAATTCCCACCTAATCACAGCAGTCGATTAAAAGGGAAGGTGGTTATTACTTACACATCACGTTGAGAAAGATGTTGCCTGAGGCCAGAACTACTTTCTCACGAGTCGCCCGATCGTAAATCCCCACGTGACATTCATACGGTCCGTTGTCCGAAATTCGGACTTCGGGGAGTCTGGAATGACAAGAGAGAAACAGAGAATGTAGGACACTCTGATGCATTTAAAATTACATGGTAGAACATTACGGTGATTTTCCTAATCCATTATTGTCCTCGACTTCTGACCGTTCATTTAGTGACCGTTTGAAGTTACAGTGGCACTGGGGAAAAAAAGCAAATTTACAACCCGTACTCGCACTTACGACCGCAGCGGCATCGCCCACGGTCACATGATCAAAACTCAGGCGCTTGGCAGTTGACTCGTATTTACGACGGTTGCAGCATCCTGGGGTCACCATCTGTGACCTTCCCAGCTGGCTTCTGACAAGCAAAGTCAACGGGGGAAGCCAGATTCGCTTAACAACTGCACGGTTCACTTAACAACTGCAGTGATTTGTTTAACAACCATGAAACAAAAGGACATAAAATCGAGAGCGACTTGCTTAGCAACTGCCTTGTTCAGGAATTGAAATTCTGGTTCCAACTCTGGTCGTAAGATGAGAACTGTAAACAGACTGAGCTGTTTCTGCACAAATCCAAATTTTACTTCATTGCCCGGCCTAAAAGGATTCTTGGTTTTAATTCCAGACAGTCAATCCAACCTAAGCAAGTCTTCAGATTGATTATTTTCACTCCGAACCTCCGAACATGCAGAGAAAGCATGTGATTTATTAATTTATTTATTTTTCTCAACTCCCACGTTGAAAAGGAGAGCCTGCGCTGTATTGTTTGCGAGATGATATTGGAAATGCAATTTTTACTTCCAGAAAATGTGGAGAAATAATACTGATCATCGTGCAAATTCTGAACTACTCTGGTTTTCTGAATGGAAGGGGAAGGAGGGGTGAATACGGGCCAAAGAGCTTGAGGATAAAAAAAATATATATCTTTTTTGTGCACGCTGGATTAAATTAGGTGTTGGAAGCATCTCTCTTCAGCTCCGCTCTGGCCCTTGACATTTTTCGACTGGGCTGTGAAATTCATCTACTGACACCCACTGCAAATGTAACACACACACACACACACACACACACACACACACACACACACACACACACACACAAATCAGGTCTAAAAGAGGAAGGGGGAGGGAGTTGGGTATGGAAAAGGACTCCAGGGAGAAGCAGCAAAAGAAAATCAAAGTGATTCCACCATGCTTGCAAAACCCAATCTGGAAGAGGAACTTCAAAATGGATCTCCAAGGAGGACGAGAAAGAAAGAAAAAAAGGAAGCAAGGAAGGAAATGAAGGAAGGAAGGAAGGAAGGAAGAGGAGGGAGGGAAGGAGGAAAGGAAGGAGGAAAGGAAGGAAGGAAGGAAGGAAGGAAGAAAGGAAGAGAGCAGAAGAGCAGACGTC